>OVBL01001077.1:0-15000 GCA_900406555.1 Pseudoturritis turrita | reverse complement strand
TTCGATGCAACAACAAGATGTTATTTGTAACAAGTAGTTTTGTTGGTTGGTTAATTGGTCACATTTTATTCATGAAATGGGTTGGATTGGTATTAGTCTGGATACAGCAAAATAATTCTATTAGGTCTAATGTACTTATTAGATCTAATAAGTATAAGTTCCTTGTGTCAGAATTGAGAAATTCTATGGCTCGAATCTTTAGTATTCTCTTATTTATTACCTGTGTCTACTATTTAGGCAGAATACCATCACCCATTTTTACTAAGAAACTAAAAGGAACCTCAGAAACGGAAGAAAGGGGTGGGACTAAACAGGACCAAGAGGTATCCACCGAAGAAGCTCCTTTTCCTTCTCTTTTTTCGGAAGAAAGGGAGGATCTGGACAAAATCGATGAAATGGAAGAAATCCGAGTGAATGGAAAAGACAAAATTAATAAGGATGATGAATTCCACGTTCGAACATACTATAACTATAAAAAAGTTTCTGAAAATCGAGATGGAAATAAAGAAAATTCGAATTTAGAATTTTTCAAAATAAAAAAAAAAGAGGATCATTAAAAAAATCAATACATAGGACAAATACAAGAACAGATAAGAAGAGATGCGACTTCCACCTATATATTTTGTTACTTCTCCTACAAAGAAACTTGTAATACCTACTCCATTTGTAATTCCATCAATGATTCGTTTATCAAAAAAATTCGTTTGTTTTGCTAATTTTTTTATACTTTCAGTTAAAGATGTTTTAAAAAAAGCATCTATGTAACCCCTATTATATGACCAATTATATACAAAATTTAGTAGTTTTTCCCACCTAATTCTTTTAGAATTCCATTTTTGAAATGAATTAAGTAAGGTTAAATTTAATAAAGATGAATAAAAAGGCTTATATAAACAGTATGCTATAAATATTCCAAACAAAGCTATACTGACTGAAAAAGTTGCATTTTTCAAAAATTCATACCAATCCACAAAATTTTGTGCATTTTTATGTAAAAGGTTTATCGACGGCGTGAATAATTTTGATAATATATCCAAGTCTATTCCTTCTTGATTGAAAGGAATTCCTATGGCTCCAATAAACAAAGTAAATAAAAGCAATACAAGCATAGGAAATAGAATAGTATTGTCTGATTCATGGGGATAATAGAAAGTTTGTGTATTAAGTCCACAATTTTCAACAGTAATAAAAGTTTGATTTCTTAAATTATTACTAATTTTATATGTTTTCTTGACAAAAAAAGAAGCTCTTTTCGTATTATTCATTGTTAATAATGGTACTAACCCAAAATTTCTATTAAGTTTTTTTTCTTCTTCTTTCCCCCATAAGGAGATTGAATAGAAGGAGCTACTTTTTTTTCCACTGTAATTTATAAAATTAGTGTTTAAATGTCCTTCAAAAGTAAGTAAATAAATCCGAAACATATAAAATGCGGTTAATCCCGCTGTTGAACAAGCTATTATTGCAAAAATTGGCGAAAACAACAAACTATCACTAAGAATTTCATCTTTAGACCAAAAACAAGCAAGGGGGGGAATACCACAAAGAGAAAGTGTTCCTACTAAAAAAGCCGTTTTTGTAATCGGCACATGTTTTGTCAAACCACCCATAAGAATCATATTCTGACTTTTATCGGGAGAATATCCAACTATAGCTTCCATTGAATGAATAATGGATCCAGATCCTAAAAACAACAAAGCTTTCGAATAAGCATGAGTAATCAAATGAAATAAAGCGGATCGATAAGACCCCATACCTAGAGCTAACATCATATAACCCAGTTGAGACATTGTAGAATAGGCTAAACCTCTCTTAATGTCTTTTTGAGCAAGAGCTAAAGTGGCTCCTAAGAGTACTGTTATTATACCTATCAAAGATATTATATACATTATAGAAGGGATAACTATAAAAAGAGGAAGAAGCCGAGCTACAAGAAAAATTCCTGCCGCTACCATAGTAGCAGCATGTATAAGAGCCGAAATAGGAGTAGGGCCCTCCATGGCATCAGGTAACCATACATGAAGAGGAAATTGTGCGGATTTAGCAATAGGACCCACAAATAATAGAAATGCACATAAAGTAAGGAATAAGAGATTTACTCTATTATTTAATATTAAATTGTTGAATATTTCGAACAAATCCTGAAATTCGAAACTGCCGGTTATCCAATAAAGACCTAAAATTCCTAATAATAAACCAAAATCCCCTATACGATTAGTTACAAAAGCTTTTTGACAAGCATTCGCTGCAATAGGCCGTGTGAACCAAAAACCTATTAATAAATACGAACACATTCCAACTAATTCCCAAAAAAAATAAACTTGGATCAAATTAGAACTAGTAACTAATCCTAACATTGAAGTATTAAAAAAACCCATATAAGCAAAAAACCTCAGATATCCTTGATCATGAGACATATAATTGTCACTATAAATCAGAACCAAAATTCCAACAGTTGTAATTAATATTGACATAATAGAAGTAAGTGGATCAATAAAGTAACCGAACTCAAAAGAAAATTCATTATTTATGGTCCAAGACCATACATTTTGATGAATGCAACTTAGAAAAATTTGTTGAATAGATAGATAGAGTGAAAAGATCATAACTATACTTAACAAAAAAATACTCAGAAAAGTCCACATACGTCGAAGGTTTTTTGTTGCTGTCGGAAAAAGTAGAAGTCCAACTCCTAGTAAAATAGGTACTGGAAGTGGAATGAAAGGGATGATCCATGAATATTGATATGTATGTTCCATAAAATAAAAAACCCTTTTTATTTTATTCTTAAATTATTATTTCTTATTCACTGGTTTGTATATATATTTTTTTTCAAAGGGGACAATAAAAAAGCACGTAATTTCAAACCTAACTAGAATTTTTTTTGAATTAGTATAATCCTTCATAAATCTTTGAAAAGAAATATATATTCAAATAACAAAATTAGAAGTGATTAAATAATATTACTAAGTTACTGTCAAAAAAATTATTTGTCGTTTTTTTATTACTACTATTTTTTATTACTACTATTTTTTATTACTACTAAATAAAATTGTGATTTTATGCAGATACAGAAAAAGTGAATTATAATTCCGTCTTACAATAATTTATATACATATATTAAGAATAGAACAAAGATTTACATGACAAAAAAATACTTAATATTAATTATATAATAAAAAAACTTTACTTAAAAAAAGTTATTTTAGTTTGAGTATTTAGAATTATTAAGGAATGAATTTGAATTATGGAATTTAGTAATTGTCTTCCAGTCCACTAAGTGAGCTTTTTTTTTTTTGCAAGAAATCTTATTATAATCGAGATTTTTTTTACATATGAAGTGAAGAAATTTCAATTTTTTTTTGATAATAGAATCTATCAGTATAGATTAATTAAATGAGCACTCTCGTACGGATTTCAAACTTTAAATAAAAAAATTTTTAATAACCAAATTTTATTAAAAAAAAGGTAAAAAAAGTTGGGTTTTAAATATTTGAATGTCTTTTTTGTTTTGAAAATAATATATAATAAAATTTGAAACAAAAAAATAACTTGATATAGAGTACGAAAGAATAGAATAATAAATGTCTTTGACATCCAATTATACCACTGAAAAACTTTTTTCATTTTTGAATGGCAGTTCCAAAAAAACGTACTTCTATCTCGAAAAAGCGTATTCGTAAAAAAAATTGGAAAAGGAAGGGATATTGGACATCATTGAAAGCTTTTTCGTTAGGAAAATCACTTTCTACAGGTAATTCAAAAAGTTTTTTTGTACAACAAAAAAAATAAAAAACACTAGAATAATTAGAATTATCCTAACTTAAAAACAAATTTTTTAGAATACATATAAAAAAGGGGGGGTTCTTATTTCCCCCATCACTAACTTGATGTAATAATAAATAAAGATCTTGTATTTCCTCTTTAAGAGGAAATACAAAATCTTTAAGCGAAATCAATAGGCTCGTGAAATTAATTCATTTAAGTGAAAAATTTTTTACTTTATACCTTTTTATACCTTTAGGAATTGTTACTTCTCTGAATTCTTATATTCTTTACTTGGAATCAAAGTTATAAAAGCATCTATTCACAATAAGTGAATATTAGATAATAATAAGAAAAAATACTATATTATATGATTTTTAAGTGATAAAAAAATCTCATGTTTGTACTGTTTGTACAATATAAAAAGATGCATCAAAATATCTATTTTGATAATTTTTTTATATTTCTCTTGAGCAATTAGGCAAATCTTCTTTTATTTAAAACTGGTTTTATTTAAAATTTCTAAGGGTTTTTTTCATTTTTAGAAAAAGCATTTTTTTTATTATTTATTAATGGAACCAATAAATTTAATTTAGAGTTTTCTCTTTGGGTTGAAGTTCCAACTACTTTAATTTAGGTACATTTTTCATTGTATTCTAGAAAAAAATATAAAGTACAAAAAGTGAATGAAAATAATTTAAAATAACTCAGATAAAAAAAAAGATCTTAATTGAATTAAAACCCAAAATACTTCTTTAAAGAAATTTTTATTCATGAAATAAATTGTAAATTCCATTGAATTGGCTTCTTTAGTTAAATTTTCATCTCGACGATTGAATAAAAACTTGTTAGTATTGTTTTGAACAAGTTGCCGCTATGGTGAAATTGGTAGACACGCTGCTCTTAGGAAGCAGTGCGAGAGCATCTCGGTTCGAGTCCGAGTAGCGGCATAAGATCTTATAAAAGAGATATTATAAGTTTTATAATCAAATTAATACCCGACCTTTTTTTTCTAAAATCGGGTAAAACTCAGTATTAATTTATTAATTTTTAACAAATTTTTTATGATTTTTTCAATTTTAGAGCATATATTAACTCATATATCTTTTTCGGTCGTTTCAATTGTACTGACAATTTATTTCTTAACTTTATTAGTTAATTTAGATGAAATCATAGGATTTTTTGATTCATCAGATAAAGGAATCATAATTACGTTTTTTGGGATAACAGGATTATTATTCACTCGTTGGATTTATTCAAGACATTTTCCATTAAGTAATTTATATGAATCATTAATTTTTCTTTCGTGGGCTTTTTCAATTATTCATCTGGTTTCCTATTTTAATAAAAAACCAAAAAATCACTTAAACGCAATAACTGCGCCAAGTGCTATTTTTATTCAGGGTTTTGCTACTTCAGGTCTTTTAAACAAAATGCCTCAGTCTGGAATATTAGTACCAGCTCTCCAGTCCCAGTGGTTAATGATGCACGTAAGTATGATGATATTAGGCTATGGCGCTCTGTTATGCGGATCATTATTATCAATAGCTCTTCTAGTCATTACATTTCGCAAAGTCGGACCTACTTTTTGGAAAAAGAATATTAAAAAAAAATTTTTATTAAATGAATTATTTTCTTTTTATGTACTTTACTACATAAACGAAAGAAATTCTATTTTACTACAACAAAACATTAATTTTAGTTTTTCTAGAAATTATTATAGGTATCAATTGATTGAACAATTGGATTATTGGAGTTTTCGTATTATTAGTCTTGGATTTATCTTTTTAACCGTCGGCATTCTTTCAGGAGCTGTATGGGCTAATGAGACATGGGGTTCATATTGGAATTGGGATCCAAAAGAAACCTGGGCATTTATTACTTGGACCATATTCGCAATTTATTTACATATTAAAACAAATAGAAATGTTAGGGATATAAATTCTGCAATTGTGGCTTCGATAGGCTTTCTTTTAATTTGGATATGCTATTTTGGCGTCAATCTTTTAGGAATAGGTTTACATAGTTATGGTTCATTTACATCGAATTAAATAAAAAATTAACCAAAAAATAAAGGAATCCAAATAAAAAAGAATAGCATCTATATATAACTTCATCTAAGTTAAGCAATCTAATTTAGTTTTAGTAGTCAATCATCAAGAACCTTTTGAATCAAGTAGTACAATGATTCAAAAGGTTCTCACAATACAAAGACCAAAGACTGCTGATTACAATTCAATTTAATACTTTTTTTTATTTCCTGAAAACTATCCATAAAAATAATTAGATAAAATGGATTCGATCTTGTCACTTGCTAATGAGAGCACAAAATCAGGATAAATCCCAATACCAATTATGGGTAGAAGAATAGAGATTGAAAGAAATAACTCTCGGGGTCCAGAATCACAAAAAGACAAGTTTTTGACATTAATTAACTTGTATCCATAGAACATTTGGCGTGACATAGATAATAAATATATAGGAGTTAATATCATTCCAATTGCCATTACAAAAATAATTAAAATTTTTGAAATTACGAAATATTTTTGGCTGGTAATTATTCCAAAAAAAACTATTAATTCTGCAACAAAACCACTCATGCCCGGTAATGCAAGGGAAGCCATCGATAAGATAGTGAACATTGTAAATATCTTTGGAATGGAGATAGCCATTCCACCCATTTCATCAAGATAAACAAGCCGAATTCTATCATAACTCGTTCCTGCCAAGAAAAAAAGTGCAGCGCCAATAAACCCATGAGAGATTATTTGTAAAATAGCTCCATTAAGTCCAGGATCCGTTATAGAACTAATACCTATAATTATAAAACCCATATGAGATACAGAAGAATAGGCTATTCTCTTTTTTAAATTACGTTGACCGGGAGATGTTGAAGCTGCATAAATTATTTGAATTGTACCGACTGCCATCAACCAAGGAGAAAACATAGAATGGGCGTGAGGTAATAATTCCATATTGATTCGAACCAACCCATATGCCCCCATTTTTAATAAGATTCCAGCGAGAAGCATACAGGTACTGTAATGTGCCTCGCCGTGGGTGTCAGGTAACCAAGTATGTAAAGGTATAATAGGTGATTTGACGGCAAAAGCAATAAGAAATCCAATATAAAATAGTATTTCGAGTGTGACAGGATAGGATTGATTAGCTAATAGTTCTAAATTTAATGTTGGTTCGTTCGAACCATATAAACTTATACCTAAAACTCCTATTAATAAAAAAATAGAACTTCCTGCAGTGTATAAAATAAATTTTGTAGCTGAATACAGCCGTTTCTTTCCACCCCACATGGATAAAAGTAGATAAACGGGAATTAATTCTAATTCCCACATGATGAAAAAAAGTAAAAGATCCCGAGAAGAAAACAATCCTATTTGACCGCTGTACATTGCTAACATCAGGAAATGGAATAATCGGGAACCCCGAGTAACTGGAAAAGCCGCTAAAGTAGCTAAAGTAGTAATAAATCCCGTCAGTAAAATAGTTCCTATAGAAAGTCCATCTATTCCCAGTCTCCAGCAAAAATCAAAAAATTTGATCCATTTATAATCTTCGGACAGTTGAATTAATGGATCGTCCATTTTAAAATTATAACAAAAAGCATAGGTCGTTAGAAGAAGTTCTAAGATACAAATGCATATAGTATACCATTTATTGACTTTATTTCCCCTATGCGGGAGAAATAACATTAATGAACCGGCAGATATTGGAAAAACAACAATTATTGTTAACCAAGGAAAATCATTCGTGGTAAAGACAAGATACACCAGGTCCAAAGAACGCGTACTCAAAAAAAATATATAAATAAATAAAAAAATATAATTTAACTTTTTTGAGTACGAGTACTTGTCAATAAAAAAATAAAATGTATTCCAAATTTATTCAAATGAGGTTTTCGGTAACGTATCAATAAGCTAGACCCATGCTTCGAGTTGTTTCATGACATAAATAAACTCGAACGCTCAAAAAATCCGTTGGACAGGCGGATTCACATCTCTTACAACCAACACAGTCCTCGGTTCTTGGAGCAGAAGCTATTTGCTTAGCTTTACACCCATCCCAAGGTATCATTTCTAATACGTCTGTAGGGCATGCTCGGACACATTGAGTACATCCTATACAGGTATCATAAATTTTTACTGAATGTGACATAGGATCTATAGTTTTTTGAATGTCATAAATTTTCAATCTAGTAAACTTATAACTAAATGATATATTAAAATACTAGATGAAGCAATGATTTCCTTTAATAGAATTTTATTAATTAATTCTGGCTCAATGGATTAAAAAAAGGGGCTAAAATACTTTGATTTCTTAGATTTTCACAAATATAATCTAGTAAGTCATAACCTATTATATATACAAATTTCAACCTATAATTTTTTTATTTATGCTACTTATTTAATAAGGTCGATTGGTTGATGCGAGTGGATTTTCTGTTACGATAAATTGACGAGACTATAGCTAATCCAATAGCTGCTTCAGCGGCTGCAATTGCTATAACAAAAATGCAGAAAATATTCCCTTTTAGTTGAGAATTATCAAAAAAATCAGAAAATGTTACGAAATTCATATTAACTGCATTGAGTATAAGTTCAAGACACATAAGAGCCCTAACCATATTTCGACTCGTGATCAATCCATAAAGACCAATCAAAAATAAATAGGCACTCAAAACAAGTACATGTTCGAGTATCATTCAGCAACTCCTTATCAATTTTGATTCATTTCAATTATGAATAATAAAAAAAATTCACCGGATTCAATCAACTAGAATATAACACAAAAGTACGAATAAAAACTATATTAGGGAAAAAAAATTTCAAATATATATCAAATATAAAAATTGATATTTCAAATATGAAATAGTATTCAATCAAATTAAATGGAATGAACGGAAAAAATATCATAACATACACAAAGTTTTCTTTGGTCTTTACTAACTTTACTAATAAGAACGTTTTTTATTGACGAGCCACAGAAATTGCACCTATCAAAGTAACTAAAAGAATTATTGAAATGAGTTCAAATGGAAGAAAAAAATCTGTTGATAAATGAATTCCTATTTGTTGACTATTACTTATTAAATCTTGCTCTAAAATCTGGTTTAATCTTGTAGTCCAAATAACCCCGTACCATGACGTATCGAGAATAGTAGAAATTAATGAAAAAAGAAGAGTTGTACAAACCAATGAAGTAATCCCATCCCCAACGGTCCACAGATTGAAATCTGTGGAATATTCTGAATCATTCATGAACATGACAGCAAATATGATTAAAACATTTATAGCCCCCACGTAAATAAGCAGTTGTGCCGCAGCTACAAAATGGGAATTTGATAGAATATACAATAAAGATATACAAACAAGAACAAATCCTAAGGAAAAAGCTGAAAATATTGGGTTGGGAAGTAATACCACCCCCAAACCTCCTACTAGAAGACCGAATCCCAGAAAAACTAAAAGAAAATCATGTATTGGTCCAGGCAAATCCATTATATTATTAAAATAAGAAAAAAATAGAAATCCTTTTCATGACCTTATTAATTTAACCGGGAAATTTCTTTTTAATATGTTTCTAATATGTTTCTAATAGAGTGAAATTAGAATCTAATGGATATGAATTGATGTAGATACAATTATTAGACAGTTTCTCTTTTTTATTCTAAAGTGTATTTTCAACCTATCTATTTCAAGAAAGTAATTACGAATATATTATATTAAAATTAAAAGAATGAGCCTTAATACTTAATATTATTATATAAAAAAAATACAAGTTTTTAATTAAATTCTTTATATAATTCAACAGTTTTGAATTCTTTTTTTAATAAAATTAATGGGTTTACCCATTTTTTGTTTGAGGTGAATTCAAAATTGTTCGAACAGTGTAATCGTCAATTACTGACATTGGTAAACGACCCAAAGCTATTTGATTATAATTCAATTCGTGACGATCATAAGTTGAAAATTCATATTCTTCAGTCATTGACAAACAATTTGTTGGACAATACTCAACACAATTACCACAAAATATACAAATTCCAAAATCAATACTGTAATTAAGCAATCGTTTTTTTCTAATATTAGTTTCCAATTTCCAATCAACAACAGGCAGATCTATAGGACATACTCGAACACATACTTCACAAGCAATGCATTTATCAAATTCGAAATGGATTCGACCACGGAAACGTTCTGATGTTATTAATTTTTCATAGGGATATTGAATAGTTACAGGTAAACGATTTGTGTGGGATAAGGTAATCATGAAACCTTGACCAATATACCTTGCAGCCCGTAGGGTTTGTTGACCATAATTCATGAACCCGGTTATCATAGGAAGCATATTGTAATTATCTATGAATAATTTTATCTTTGTTTCTTTCTCTTGTTTAAAACAAGTAATGAATATGTTGGATTCATTTTCAATTTAGAGTGAAAAGAGTTGGAAAGAAGTTGTTAATAATAGATTACCAAGGGAAATCGGTAAAAGAAATTTCCATCCAAGATTTAATAATTGATCCATTCTTAGCCTAGGTAAAGTCCATCTTGTTGTGATCGAAATGAACAAGAACAAATAAGTTTTAGCTAATGTAATAAAGATACCAATTGTTGTTCCAAAAATTTGATCCCTTTCAAATAGCTCCAGAATAGATATATACGGAATAGAAATATTCCAACCACCTAAGTATAGAATTGTTACAAATAATGAGGAAATTAATAGATTTAGATAAGAAGCAACGTAAAATAAACCAAATTTGATACCTGAATATTCAGTTTGATAACCTGCTATTAATTCTTCTTCCGCTTCTGGTAAATCAAACGGTAACCTCTCGCATTCTGCTAGGGAAGAAATTAGAAAAATGATAAAACCTATAGGTTGACGCCACAAATTCCATCCCCAAAAACCATATTTTGATTGTGCCTCAACTATATCAACTGTACTTAAACTGTTAGATAATCCTAGTCGGTGATAACATTACTATTCTCACCGCTATTACAAAACCGTACATGAGGTCTTCGCCTCATACGGCTCCTCGGGGGCCATAAATAAATCTAAGGACCAGATTAGTATTATTTAGATGGATATGATGTGTTCTCAAATAGATTAAATATAAATATATCTGGGGTCCCGAATTATACCAATGGAATTCTGTCGGCTCAAATTCTAAGAATAAAAAAAGGCGCTTCAGAATTCATCTCATCCTTTACAAATTGTAATTTCTATTTGTTGAGTAATAACTTAATCCTTTAATAAAATACTCCTTGGAAAAATCAAAATAGGTATTTAAGCCCGTCATGGTTTTCAATTACGAAAAAGAATTAGACATCCTATTAATTTATTATTCATGACAGAAATTCTATTTTATTTCCGAAATATATGAAAATAAATATCCTTGTTTCGTTCCTATTCTTCTTTCTTTTTTAGAAACCAAAGTTGGTGGACTTAAAAAATAAAGGATTATTTCGTTTCTGATAGTCATTACATTTATCGGTGGATAGAAGCATACTCTGAATCGGAATCTTGGGGGAGTACTGTCTGATCATTTCTACTAACTTCAAGCCCCAATTAACCCTCTTTTTTTTATCTTATGTTATGCATAAATATCCTTTTCAATTTGGTTAATCTCTATTACAAATTCTTTGTGTATTTTGGTGTTTCTAACCATCCACTCATTTTTACCTAATTGCCGCTCACTTTGTAATACATGTATGTTAATCTATATAATTGATAGTGAAAACGTCATATGGTTAATATTTTTAACCCGCTTCAAGCCAGGATGACTAATCAACCAACCTTGGGGTAAAGTGATTCTTACGCTTATGTTTATTTCCGTTTAACCTTTGTACATAGGAAATGAGACTCAATTTTTCTTTTTACTGCTAATTTCTGAGCAGTTTTTTTCACTCATATATAACTATCAAATTCCTTTTATTAAGATTAACCCGAAAGATAAATATATATATATATTCCGTTTTTTAACTTATTCGTTTAGAAGAAACGGAATAGTAAAAATAAACGTTTATGTTTCAACGAATCGCACGTAGAGATATTGATAAAACACATAGAGTTAATGGTATTTCATAACTAATAGATTGGGCAGCAGCTCGCAGACCACCTAAAAAAGAATATTTATTATTTGATCCATATCCTGACATAAGAAGTCCAATCGGAGCAATACTTGAGATGGCAATCCATAAAAAAATACCGACATTGAGATCCGCTAAAACAAGGTGATTGCTAAAGGGAATTACTGAATAACTTAGTAAAATTGAGATAACTGCTATAGACGGTCCAATACTAAATAAAGGAGTATTTCCTCTAGATGGACGAAGATCTTCTTTGAAAAGTAGTTTTGTCCCGTCGGCTAGAGCTTGAAGAATTCCCAACGGGCCGGCGTATTCAGGTCCAATACGTTGTTGTATCCCTGCGGATATTTCTCTTTCTAACCACACAATTACTAATACACCTGTTATGATTCCCAATACAAGAGAAAATATAGGGACAAATATCCATACGAGTCCATAGACCTCTTTTAAAGATTCCAATCTAACAAAAGAATTTATAGTTTGTACTTCTGTTGCATAAATTATCATTTTAACGATCAACTTCTCCCATAATTATATCTATGCTACCGAGTATCGTCATAATATCAGCCAATTTCATTCTTTTAACTAGTTCAGGAAGAATTTGCAAATTAATAAAACCCGGTGGTCGGATTTTCCATCTCCAAGGAAAACCACTTTGATCTCCTATGAGAAAAATTCCCAATTCCCCTTTTGGAGCTTCAACTCTTACATAAAGTTCTTGTTTCGATAATTCAAAAGTAGGAGAAGGTTTTTTACTAATGAATCGATATTCAAAATCATTCCATTCTGGATTCCTTTTTCTATCAAAGCCTCTGCTTTCTAAATTCTCATAGGGACCCCCGGAAGTCCTTCCAGAGCCTGTTGAATAATTTTGATGGATTCTGTCATTTCGCTAAGTCGTATTAAATAACGAGCTAATGAATCTCCTTGTTTTTGCCATTGAATTTCCCATTCAAATTCATCGTAAGACTCATAACGATCAACTTTACGAAGATCCCATGGTATTCCAGATGCGCGTAGCATTGGTCCGGATAAACCCCAATTTATTGCTTCTTCCCCACCAATAATCCCAACTCCTTCAACCCGTTCTAAAAAAATAGGATTTCGTGTAATAAGTTTTTGATATTCAACAACCTCTGTTAAAAAATAATCACAAAAATCCAAGCATTTATCTATCCAACCATAAGGTAAATCGGTCGCTATTCCTCCAATACGAAAAAAATTATGCATCATTCTCATACCGGTGGCAGCTTCGAATAGATCATATATAAATTCTCGTTCTCTGAAAATATAGAAAAAGGGAGTCTGGGCCCCAATATCTGCCATAAAAGGGCCGAGCCATAACAGATGAGAAGCTATACGACTCAATTCCAGCATAATTACTCTGACATAGCTGGCCCTTTTAGGAACTTGAATATTTCCCAATTGTTCTGGTCCATTTACTGTTATTGCTTCTGTAAACATAGTAGCTAAATAATCCCATCGCGTTACATAAGGTAAATATTGTATAATTGCTCGGTTTTCTGCAATTTTTTCCATTCCTCTGTGTAAATAACCCAATATGGGTTCACAGTCAACAACATCCTCACCATCTAGAGTAACAATTAAGCGAAGAACACCATGCATGGATGGGTGGTGAGGCCCCATATTGACTATCATAAGATCTTTTCCTGTAACTGGTCTCTTCATAAGTTTTTCCTTGATTCGTTCTGGCATGAATTAGATTGCTGAAAAAGAAGTTTATCAAAAAATTCCAGATCTAAAAAATGAACTAATTCACAATTTTGGAATTTAACGAGTTTTTAATTCCCGAATATTCAACTGATTAATTAATTCTTTATAACGTACTCTATTTTTTTTTGACAAATAAGCCAGCAGTCGTTGACGTTTTCCCAGAATTTTTCGTAGACCCCTCTGAGATAAATAATCTTTTCTGTGCAATTCCAAATGTGAAGTAAGTCTGCGTATCTTATTAGTGAAACTGAATACTTGAAATTCAACCGATCCCCTGTTTTCTTCTTTTTTTTCTTGAAATGAAATGAATGCATTTTTTATCATAAAAAGAAATCCTTCCCTTTTTAATATGAATTGAAAGATATGAATTTTACTAATCAGTAATAATAATGGTAGTTTTTTTGTACAAGGATCTGAATTTAATTATCAACCTCTTACTTCTTAATTTTATCTAAATTTAGATCTAAACAAGGAGGATTCTGTTAATTTATTTATGGATCTGCTCTTATTGGTATCTATGTCATTGATTAAAGGAATCTCATGTATAAAGATTGAATTTAAAACAATCCCTCATATTTGTGCATACAATTGTTTTCATATATCGTAACTTAATATTATATTTAATATATTATATATAGTAAAAATATAGTAAAAAGGATCCATCATTAATGAATTTGAAATCGCGTATACATGTGTATTCTTATCAACTGAAACGATTTCCGTTAGTAGTATTAAACCAATAGCGATTCATACAAGCTAAATCTTCTAATCTAAAATTGGGCCAAAGAAAGGATTTGAATTGAATTAGGTTATTTTTATCCTTATCAAGATCTTTCTTTTTATGAAAAACTGTGGTCAAGTCTTGAATATTCTTATCAAATCTTGAATTTCTATCCCTCGCATTTTTTTTTTTTAAGTTGAAACAAATTAGAATTCGAATTCTCTACGTCGTTTAGGGGATAGAATATTTTCAGGGATAAAGAAATCATAATTATTTTTTTTATCAATATAGCTTTTTTTTTTTATCTTTTACTTATTTTGTGTTATTTTTTTATGATCAATGAAATACCTATAGTTCTATATATAATAAGTTGTCCGTCGTTTTTTACAGACAAACGGACAGGTTCAATAATCAATATTCCTTTTTTCATTAATTTTGCAAAAGTGAAATTCTTCTCAATCATTAGAATATCTAGGCTCATCTCTCCTCTTTCAATAGAAGATATCGCTATCTCGTTTGGATTTTTTAGTCTAACCAAGAGACAGTATACTTTTACATTATTGAGAATTTTTTTATTAAAAAAACAATTCCATCGCAACTGAAAACGCGAATACCTTGTCAGAAATAAATCAAGTTCCGCTTCGGTATTGCTTTTGTATTTTTTTTTAT
>OVBL01001076.1:20000-21691 GCA_900406555.1 Pseudoturritis turrita | reverse complement strand
TCCCAATTTTTCTGATCCTTCGATAAAAAGATTCATTTTCTTCATAAAAAATAGGAGGTAGAACCAATAAAGATTTCTTTTCGATTCATCCCTGGAGTTGAAAACCTCCTTCAAGAATTTTCTTTGATCCAATCCGTAGGAATCAATAGAAAAGGCAAATCCCTTATGATACACCAGATCCGGCTCGGTTATTGATAGAGTGAATAGATCTGCCATTTCTTGAAATCTCTCTTCTGACTCAAAATCGTGGCGTAACGTGTATCCCCCCTCTTCCGTTCATGGAATAGATGAAATAAATCAAAAAATGGATTTTTGTTCAAGAATGAAATCTTATTGGAACTGTCCATATCCAGTTCATCCTTCGGAACCATATCACATCCCAGATCTGATGAAATAGGATGAATTGAGACGGTATTTTGTAAATACGTAATTATCTTGAATATATTAACTATTTCTTTATTTTCCGATCGCCTGGAAGGGACAAAAGAAACATCTTGTTCTTTCTTCAACAATTTCTGATCCCTAGTGGACCTCTCAGTAGGATTCGAACCCAGATGAAGTTCTGACCATCTGTCAGAGAAAAAAGAACGAATGGCTCTTGTAGGATTCCCAAGAAATTCTTCGCTTTCTTCCGGAAGCAGATTATTATTCATTCGCTTCTCACGTTCCGTGAATAGCCGGGGCATTGAGGAATATCCAGAAAGGTATTTAGGGAATCGGTCTGATTCTATCTCTCTTCCTTCCGTTTGAATAAAGGAAGGATCCCAAAGAATCGATCTTTCTTTTAGTTGTTGAATCTCTCTTTGATTGATCAATGTGTGATAGTGATATTCCGAATCCTCATTACTAATGGAATCGAAAGGATCCATGAATTGATCAGAAGATCCGTTCAATTGGCTAGAATCCGTTACTTGAACGAAACTAGATCTTGTAGAATCATATTGAATATTTGACGATACATTTCGTACCTTGCTAAAAAATCTATCCTTGTTTACCAACCACACATTGTCTAACCAAATCCAATTCTCTCTCGATATTTTCCTCAAAAAATCCGATTCGTGCGGATTCTTCCCCCAACTAACGAAGAGATCTTGGTGGAATTGCCACATATGAAATTGAGCACAATTTTGCAAAGAAATAGCCCACTTGTTTCTCGAGAAGAGATGGGAAACATGCTCAATATCATTTGATTGAATAGTTGACCCAGCTCCTTGTTGTTTGAAGAAACCCTCCACTTCAATTGGTATTTTTTCACGAAAAGCAAACATGAGATAACAAATCCAGTCTTTCACTAAGATTTCGAATAGCTGTCCCGAATTCAAGTTGATTATGTTTCGCCTCTTACTCGGAGAAAGACGATCAAACAATTCCCAATCATGGCCCTTGCGGATCGGATCATCCATATAATATACAAAAAGAAACTCCAGATATTTGATATCTTTCTCTTTAAATGAGATATCAATTCCAGCGACGGTTTCATTAGATATCTTACAACAAAAATCCCTCTTTTTTCCGATCCAGTTCCTCCACCACCGCGAACTCCAGTTAGATTCAGGCATGATACACTTTTTAGTTATTGGGAGAACCCAAGTACTCTCTTTCGGATCCCGGAAACAGCTCTCAGAGATCTTTTTTCCTTTTGTAAGATACAGGAGCGAAACAATCAACCTATTGATATTGGAAGACCCAAA
>OVBL01001076.1:7500-15000 GCA_900406555.1 Pseudoturritis turrita | reverse complement strand
AATGAGAAATATTTCTGCATATACGCACAAATCGGTTGATAATATCAGAATCGGATGAATCCGTCCAGGTCGCTTTACTAATGGGATGCCCTAATACATTACAAAATTTATCTTTAGCCAACGATACAATAATAGAAGAAATTGGAATTTTGCTATCCAATTTGATTCTAACATTATCTATTATAAATGAGTTTTCTAGCATTTGACTACGTACCACTAAAGGATTTAATCGCAAACTTGACAGATAACCCAGAAACTCTAAATTATCTTTAGATAATTGATTTATATTGACCTTTTGCGATTGAAACCATACGGAAAAATAACATTGCCATAAATAAAAAAAAAAAAATTTCCATTTATTCATCAGAAGCGGCGTATCCTTTGTTGCCAGAATGCATTTTCCGTGATATCTAACATAATGTAGGAAAGGATCCGTGAGCAACCCTGGGATCGCCGGAAAATTATTAACAAAGACTTTTAAAAAATGTTGTACTTTTCCATAGAATAAAATTCGCTCAAAAAGGACTTCATAAGATGTCGATCGTAAATGAGAAGACCGCTTGCGTAGAAAAAAAAAGATGGATTCGTATTCACATACATGAGAATTATATAAGAACAAGAAAAATCTTGGATTCAAAATGCATTTTTTTTTAATATCAAAATTTTTCCAATTGCAATACTCGTATAGACAGAACCGAAAAAAATGCAAAGAAGAGGCATCTTTTACCCGGTAACGTAGGGTTTGAACCAAGATTTCTAGATGGATGGGGTAAGGTATTAGTACATCTAATACATAATTAAAATGTGATAATTTGTCTTCTAAAAAGGGAAATATTGAATGAATTGATTGTAAATTATAAGATTTTTTAAATTTTTTTCCTTCGAAATAGGATCCTAATCTTAGGGAAAATGGAATTTCTACAATCACTGCAAATAAAACAGATATTATTTGATAATAGAAAATATTGGTATGTCCAAAAAAGGGATTTTGGTTCAAATCCTTAGTGGGAATAATCAAACGATTCTGTTCATACATTCGCAAAATTGAGCGTTTCACAATTAGTGAACTATATTTTTTGTCATAATCCGCATTTTCCAAGAAAATGGAGCGATTTCTATTTAATCTATTTAAACCGTGATCATAAGCAAGTACATAAATATATTCCCGAAAAAAAAGTGGATATAGAAAACTCTGTTGCCGAGCCCCATCGAACTCTAAATACCCTTGAAATTTCTCCATTTGGATTTAAATTCGATTTGAACTAAAAGTAAAGTCTTTATTTTATTGAGTTCTGAAATGACACATAGTGCGATACAGTCAAAATAAGGTATTAGATTACAAAAGCAATAGATACCTCATAAACAGTTAGACTGCTAACCGGATTCTCTATCTTTAATCGGTTTCTGTTCGTTATATTATAGAATAACAAAACAAGATTATTAGAAATCCTTTATTTTTTGAACCTAATCGCTCTTTTGATTTTGGAAATATATATATTTTTTTATCAATATACTGCTTCTTTTACACATCCATCTCCAACCTAACCCAAACGGACTAGGGAAAAAAATAATTAGGACTCATGAAAAAATTGATAATAACACGCCAGAAAAAAATTCCTTCCCATACCCGTATTAGGCACTAATCTATTTTTAACATTTAATTAGATCGGGTAATTTTTCAAATTACGAATGGAAGCTCGTTTCTTTTTTTTTTCCTGGGATCAGTAAAATTGGTTTTTTTATCCATCCATTTATATTTATTCACTCGACCCAAATTGGAATTCCCCCCCTTTTTTTTTCGACACCGAAAACAGGGTTGTCCCGATCAGGAAAGAAAAAAAAAATTATCTGAATTCTCCCTTCATACGACATGCTATTTTTTCCATTCATTCCTTTCAGGATCAGTCGTGGTCTTACAAACTCTACCGCAGATCTGTACGAATCCTTTTCTTCATACAAATGTGTAAAAGATGCTAGTCGCACTTAAAAGCCGAGTACTCTACCGTTGAGTTAGCAACCCCAAAAAACAAAGAAAGTACTGCAAATATGTAGATACAACCAGAATAAAGAAAAAAAAAAAAGAAAAATACAGTCATGTATGCGTCAGGGATAAATAGATCCATTTCTCTATGAGAGAATTATATTTGGTCAATACACTGTTGTCAATATGATTGTGAATTGTTAATATAGCGAAAAGAATAGAAAAAAGAAATAAAAAAGCTTAACCCTTTGGTTTGTTAGTTCATACAATGAATGAAAACTAAGCCAGGTAGGGGAATCTCAAATCTTTTTATACTTATTTAGACCCATTTTTATGGCCTTTAATTTTTTATGAATAATGAAGAAATTATTCATATTCATATAATAATATATATTTATATATATTTATAAAAAAAATAAATTAATATATATATTAATTTTATTCAGAATTCATATATTTTTTTCTATACTATAAACAGTATTAGTTTCTATACAGTAAAATTTTATATTTATACAAAAATTAGAATTTCTATAGATCCAAAATTATTTTCATAAATTTGTTTATGATTATAAAACGGAGTAGTTTTTAGCAGGGTATTTTTTAGTATTCGTACTTTAGGAAGAATACTAATAATAAATAGAAATTCTAATAAATAAAAAAATATGATGGAAGCGAAAGAGGAGGCAAGAAAAGAGTAGATAAAATTTTATACCAAGCTATATACGAGTCTTTCACATCCTCTTTTTTATATTTCATTAATTCAATTTCGTTTTATTAAGACTTAATTCCGAAAAAAGCTCCGCCTTCTTTGAAATATCATGAACTGTTCTTGTTGGTTGAGCGCCTTTTTTAAGGAAATCGAGAATAGCAGGAAGATTTAAATAAGTTTGATTAGTTATCGGATCATAAAAACCCACTTTCCGAAGATCTCTTCCTTCTCTTCGGGATCGAACATCAATTGCAACGATTCGATAAACGACTCATTGGGATAGATGTATATGAATAATACCCCCCTAGAAACGTATAAGAGGCTTTGGCCTCGTACGGCTCGAGAAAAAAAATTCAATGAGTAGAAGTTAACTCTCTGTATAAAATTAAAATATTAAATAGATTAATAAAAACATTAAAAAAATTAGCCAGTATTCAAACCCTAAATAGTTTTTTCCATAAAAAGCATTTGTAACATTCGTACTCTCGTAACTCAAGTTAAATAACTCTCAAATATCTCAACAGAGAATCCTTAAGTACTCTTTTTATTGAGTAGTCTCGAACCCCTTTTTTGTTTGTCTCATTTTTTAGAATCCATTTTGATTCTTCATTCTGATCTAGTTGTTCAAACAATTGAAAACTGGATTTCCTTGTTTCAGGATTCTTTAGTCTTACTTTGAATCTTTGGGTTTAGACATGACTCCGGTGATCTTGAATCGTTGTATTAAAAAAGGACAGCAACAAGCCCCTTATTTTGTTTATGATTTCTTTTCTTTCTATCAAAGAATCATACAAACGCTTGATTCACGCATGATAGACTTTTGATTCAAAGAATTTTACAATTTTAATAAAATTTCCTTTTCCATTGTAAAATTGCTTGAAAGGACTTTTTTCAATATAAAAATAAAAAGACTGACGAAGTTGTTCCAACTTATTGATTCGCACTAACCCTAGATCCTTACTCCTGCGAAAGGAAGAAAAACTTTCTATTCTCCTCGAGCTCCATCCTGTACTCTTTTTTATATTCAAAAAAGGTGTAGGACTCTAGTAAAATAGAACACAAAATGTCGAGTCAAGAGCACCGATATTCCTATATAAAAAGCGGCGGATCAAAAAATCCACAGCAGATCATGTCCTTCAATTCAAGTCGCACGTTGCTTTCTACCACATCATTTTAAACGAAGTTTTACCATAGCATTCCTCTAGTTTGTGTAATTGATTCAATTATGGAATCATGAATAGTCGTAGTTCAGTCAGTATATCGTAATCTATACTTTTTCTTTCTCTATGAATGGAATAGTGAATTTACGCGTAAAAAGTTCAGTCAGAATTCAAATGAATCCCATATTCGATTGTATATATGTAAAATCTAAATTTGAATAGAAATCTATATTTATATATATAAATATATATATTTTTTAATTAAAACTCTTAGAATCTACGGTTCCACCTTACTTAACCTGCATCACACACAAATAAAAAAAGCAAATAGATTTTTTTGAATTCGGTTGAAATGATGAAAAATAAGTTGATTCTTCTTTTCATTTCAAGATTTTATTTATTTTTAATAGTAAATTTTTAAACAGAAAGAGAAAGATAGTGTACAAAGACAATAGAAGATTTATTCCGTAATGACTCTGGGACGGAAGGATTCGAACCTCCGAATAGCGGGACCAAAACCCGTTGCCTTACCGCTTGGCTACGCCCCATTTCGCTTTTTATTCAAGACTACTAAAAGAGTAATATTGCTATTGGTTGTTCGTCAATTCAATTTAAGCCAAAATTAAATATAGATTACATTGGTGCTAGAGTTTTGACACTTGTAGCTAGCAAATCAAACTGACTTTATTGATCATTACATAGAATTCAATTAAGATATTGTATGAAAATATTATTTCTTTAATTCTCGTAAGAGAATGAAACGATTTTTGATTGAGTAAGTTTAACAAAGTCTTTTTAGACTATCTTTCTTTATTTTTTTCCTTATATATAAAATATATTAATAACTCAATCAAAATTAAATTATCCACAGGAACACCAATTTTTGTTATGCTTAATATATTTAATTTGATCTGTATTTTTTTTAATTCTGCCCTTTTTTCAAGCACTTTTTTAGTCGCCAAATTGCCGGAGGCCTACGCCTTTTTGAATCCAATCGTAGATGTTATGCCCGTAATACCTCTTTTCTTTCTTCTCTTAGCCTTTGTTTGGCAAGCAGCTGTAAGTTTTCGATGAAATTATTAATACTGTCTTAGAAAAATTCACGCTTTTTATTCTTCCAACAATTCAAAAGATCAAAAAATCTTGACGTATGAAGGAACTCTCAATTCAAACATTTAATTTTTTTGGTAGCCATACTAAATCGGGATTATTCTATTTCCTCAGTTTTATCCTCTTTTCCCTAAATGAAAGAACCTAATTAGATTCGAGTTCACAAAAAAAAGATCTAGATGTTGGTATGCAAATCTGTTTGCATATGAAAGACTCGACTATTATCTTATTACAAATGACTTTCTGAAACTTTTTTTTATTTTTTTCTAGAAAAAAAATAAATCACTTTATTTATTGGTATCAAAATTAGATATTTAGTATAAAAATAGAGAATCTATTCTCTTTTTTTTTTTTTTTTTTAAAAAAGTAAGATCTTGGAGATTGTGCAATGCTTACTCTCAAACTTTTTGTATACACTGTAGTTATATTCTTTGTTTCGCTCTTCATATTTGGATTCCTATCTAATGATCCAGGACGTAATCCGGGACGTGAAGAATAAAAAAGAAAGGTTTTTTATTGCTTTATTTAATTAGTGGAAATGCTCGAATTTTAGTAGGATTTTATCTATTACACATCATCAAAAGGAGAAAGGGAAAGAGAGGGATTCGAACCCTCGGTACGATTAACTCGTACAATGGATTAGCAATCCAACGCTTTAGTCCACTCAGCCATCTCTCCTAATCGAAAAGGGATACTTTTTAGGTTCCATTAGACAAAAAAGGCTTGAAAAAAACCTTCTCTACTTTATTCTTAAAAAACTTTCTTTTTTTGTATAGATTATTCTTTATATTAAAATATTATATTTTATATATTATATTAATTTTATATATTATATTATATATAATTTATTTTTTATTATATAAATATATTTATCATATATTTATATATATATATTACTATTATATAACTTTTTTTATAGAACTGTCTCAGTAATTCTATTTACATAAAAAATGTAGATAAAGATTAGATAAAGAAAAGGCTCGAACTCGAAAGAGAAATAAATAAAACCACAATAATAGAAATAGAGAATCCTTTTTTGATTTTGTCTCGTCCAAACACAAGTAAAAGATCTTTTTTATTTTAATAGCCTGGCCTGGTCAGTCCCCAGCCGGGCCTTTTTTTGTTAAAGTTAAAAAGACTCATCCGATGTATTTTTAGACAAAAAAGATCTGAAATTGAAAAAAAAGGGAATCCCCCGCTTTGACTAATTTTATTAAGTCTACGCTAGAATTTTATAATTTTTTTTTCAGATTTTTTTATTACACTCCCGATTACTTTGTTCGACAAAAGGTCAATTTATATGCAATAATTTCATTGTAGCGGGTATAGTTTAGTGGTAAAAGTGTGATTCGTTCCTTTAACCCCTTAAATAGTTAAAGGGTCTCTCGGTTTGATTAATCTTCCGATCAAAAACTTTATTTCTTAAAAGGATTTAGTCCTTTACCTTTCAATGAAAGATTCAAGGAAGATTATAGATTCTCGTAATTTGTATCCAAAGACTCTAATCAATTGTAAATTTGGATTATGAAATTCCGAAACATAATTTTTGAATTGGATAACTATTTACAATTCAATAAGTATAACAAGAGGATCCATGGATAAAGCCAGAAAAGTTTCTTTCTAATCGTAACTAAATCTTCAGTTCTATTTATTGTTTGGTATAGAAAAAATTGAAGCAAAATAGCTATTAAACGAGAACTTTAGTTTACTAAAGACATCGACATATTATATTGTTTTAGCTCGGTGGAAACAAAATCCTTTTCCTAAGGATTCCGTTAAATAGAAATAAAGAACGAAGTAACTAGAAAGATTGTTCGAGTTCTCCTTTTCTATCTTCTAGAAGGATCATCTAGAAAGCAAAATTTTCTGTGAAAGCACCCAGACGGAAAAAAGCTAACATAGATGTTATGGGTCCATTTTTATTTCGTTTTTCGTTCCCGTCTTATTTTATTTGGGAATTTCTCCATCCATCATAAAGGAGCCGAATGAAACCAAAGTTTCATGTTCGGTTTTGAATTAGAGACGTTAAAAATATAAAAATGATCAATGGACGTCGACTAAAACCCTTAGCCTTCCAAGCTAACGATGCGGGTTCAATTCCCGCTACCCGCTCTAAATTCTAAATTGCCCCTTTTTATTAGAGACAATTTTCTCTATTAGAATTGTCTAATAGCAATTGTGTATTGAAGTGAATTCAATACACAATTGCTAAAAAGATTTCGCACATTTTTTTTTTTAACAATTGGAAAGTCAAAAAAAGCGAAAAGCGTCCATTGTCTAATGGATAGGACATAGGTCTTCTAAACCTTTGGTATAGGTTCAAATCCTATTGGACGCAATATCAATATTGATATAAATATATTGATATTTATCTATTATTTCCATTTCTATATATTATATAGAATATAGTTTTATTCTATTTAGAAAATTAGAAAAAAGAGAAGAAAGAAATAGAATAAGAAAGAAATTCTGAATGCTTTAAGATTTAATATATAAACAGATATTAGTTATATACTTCTTTCTATTATATATATACTTAA
>OVBL01001076.1:0-2500 GCA_900406555.1 Pseudoturritis turrita | reverse complement strand
GACCCCCCCTTTTTTACTTATTTACTTGAATTTTATATTTTAGTTTTGGATATCAACTAAACTAATCACACAACATCCCCAGTTTTTTTATCTCTTTTTCTTTTGTACGATTCAGGAGTAGTAACCGATTTGATAAATCGAAATACAGGGAGCCCCTCCCTCAAAAAAAATTTGATTTATTTATCTTATTATTAATCAATAATTTTGTATATAGCTAGAACGACCCTCACAAATTGCGAATACTAATTTGTTAAGAATGAATCGAATTGAAGCTATAGCGTCATCATTTGCTGGAATAGAAATATCCGCAAGATCGGGATTACAATTTGTATCGATTAAAGAAATGGTTGGAATTCCCAAAGTTAGACATTCTCTAAGAGCCGTATACTCTTCTTGCTGATCGACGATGATTACAATATCAGGCAATCCCGTCATATATTTAATCCCGCCGAGATATGTTTCCAAGCGAGATAATTGTCTCTTCAACACAGCTGCATCCCTTTTCGGAAGACGGTTGAATCCCTCTGTCTTTTGTTCAGTTCTCAAGTCCCTAAACTTATGAAGTCTTTTTTCTGTAGTGGACCAATTTGTTAACATACCGCCGAGCCACTTTTTATTAACATAATGACACCGAGCCCTTATTGCAGCCCGCGACACTAAATCAGCTGCTTTATTTTTTGTCCCAACAATTAAGAATTTTTTTCCCCTACTTGCTGCATCAAAAACTAAATCACAAGCTTCTGATAAAAAACGAGCAGTTCTAGTCAGATTTATAATATGAATACCTTTACGCTTTGCAGAAATATAAGGTGCCATTCTAGGATTCCATTTCCTAGTACCATGTCCAAAATGAACTCCTGCTCTCATCATCTCTTCCAAATCGATGTTCCAATATCTTTTTGTCATTTCTTTTCACACTTAAAAAGGGGGGTACCCCAAACTAAAAAAAAATTTTGTTCCGATGGAACCTTCTCTTGTACCGGGGACGGCCATTTATGGATGAGCCGGGCCATTATTTTGTATTCATTATTATCTTTATTAGTGGTAACAAATTACCAAAGCAAATGGCTACAGCAAACAACACAAAATGAAATTAAAAATAGGAATCCCGCTATTAGGAATTATTAAATCCTAGAAAGGGCAGATTTTGAACTAGAAGAGTCACAAAATTCTCTGTGGTAGAATAAAATATCTCTCATATCTCCCTTGAATAAAGATAAATTATTTGTTTTTTTTTCCAAAAGAATGTTGGTATGTTGCCGTGAACAATGCGCCAATCCTTTGTTGAATCCGGTCCCGGCGGGGATCATCCCCCCTAAAACAACATTTTCTTTCAGGCCTTTCAACCAATCGATACGACCCCGAAGAGCAGCTTTTGCTAAAACTCGAGCAGTTTCTTGAAAACTTGCTTCGGATATAAAACTTTGAGTATTCAAAGATGCTCGAGTTATTCCTAATAAAATGGCTCGATAACAGATTGCTTCTTCTAAAGCACGCCCGCTTCGTTCTGCTCGTAACAATCCAATAAGTTCTCCAGGTAAAAAAATATTAGACATTCCCTCTTCTGAAACCAAAACTTTTGATGTTATTTGACGTACAATAATTTCGATATGCCTATTATGAATCTGCACCCCCTGGGATCGATAAACCTTTTGAATCTTATTAACCAAAGAAATACGACTTTGCACTATAGTTAGCTCAGCACCAATCAAGAATCCCCAAGGAATTCCAAGAATTCTTGTTATACACTTGTTCCAACCCTTAATCCGCTTTTCTAAGTTCAGCGATATTGAATCAATCGAGCGGACTTCTAACACTTGTTCTACTTTTGGAAGACCTTGTGTTATATCACCGGATCTCGATTTTTCATATATAAATGTAACTAATGTATCCCCCTCGTAAAGAATTTCTCTGTAATGCCCGTGAACTTTTGCTCCCGGAGTAGCCAAATAGGGCTTAGCGGATCTTATTACTACAGAATCCCTTTGAACAATTAAAACTTGACCCGATTTTAAGTGTGGTGCTTTTTTGGCTATACATACATTTTCACAAAAAAATTGTCCAAGACTAATTATTGTGGACGTTTCCTCACAATAATTATGATGATAGTTTTGATGAAGAAAATACCAATTCAATTTGAATGGATTCAAAACAACGTTACGGTATGGATCTAGATTAAAAATTCTTACATTTTCATCGATTAAATAAGAGTTAATTACTTGAAAAATATATTTTACGTTATCAAGTTGCAAATATTTAATTACAGAGATCTTATTATAAGTTAGTAAAGGCAAAAATGAATAAAAATTCGAAATTGGAATGGCTGTTCCTAAGGGGCCCAACGAATTTTTAATTGTAATTAGAGGATTTTTTTTTATTGATTTGTTTATCACATTGTGATATTTTACATGATTAAATGGACCGATTCTAAAACAATTAGAGGATGATAAAATTAACAAAGATTGGGATTCCTTATTTCTATTTAAGAACATACGAATAG
>OVBL01001075.1:0-29554 GCA_900406555.1 Pseudoturritis turrita | reverse complement strand
TACATCGTCTATTTATACACAAATAGGTCGGCTAGGTTTCTGCCTAAACGAGAAAGGAAAACTTCCTTATTCTTCGGAATCTCCTTTCTGGTTTTCATGGGCTTCTTTCTTTGCCTCGTCGCCTCGGCCCACCATTGTCTTGTGGCTCGTTGCCTCGTTCTATCTAAGACGTTGGGCTTGCTGCTTTGTTGGATCATCGATGGGCTGGCTCGTCGCCCATTTCTCCTTGATGCCGAGCCGAGGGTTTTGGTTCGCCAACATGTTGGCTCGTCACCGTTCTGCTGGTTTACCAACATGTTGGCTCGTCACCAAGTATTTGGCTTGTCTCCCAATCATTTCACTGCCTAGCCAAGATATTGGCTCGTTACCACTTCTCCCCGCTGCCTAGCCAAGATGTTGGCTCGTCTCCATTTCTTCCTGCTGCCGAGCCAACAGGAGTGTTGGCTCGTCATTCCTTCCTGCTGCCGAGCCAAGATGTTGGCTCGTCTCTATTTCTTCCTGCTGCCGAGCCAAGTTGTTGGCTCGTCCCCATTTCTTCCTGCTGCCGAGCCAACAGGAGTGTTGGCTCGTCACTCCTTCCTGCTGCCTAGCCAAGATGTTGGCTCGTCTCCATTTCTTCTTGCTGCCGAGCCAAGTTGTTGGCTCGTCCCCATTTCTTCCTGCTGCCGAGCCAACAGGAGTGTTGGCTCGTCACTCCTTCCTGCTGCCTAGCCAAGATGTTGGCTCGTCTCCATTTCTTCCTGCTGCCGAGCCAAGTTGTTGGCTCGTCCCCATTTCTTCCTGCTGCCGAGCCAACAGGAGTGTTGGCTCGTCACTCCTTCCTGCTGCCTAGCCAAGATGTTGGCTCGTCACTCCTTCCTGTTGCCGAACCAAGTTTGGCTCGTCGCCTAGGCATCTCCTCCATCCTTAGTATTTTCAGCAGTTGATCTTGATGGGGTGAAAACTGACCCCAACAATATCCACAAGGGAACGGACAGGCCGAAGCAATCAACAAAACAATACTTGACGGCCTAAAGAAACGCCTTGACGAGAAGAAGGGACGTTGGGCTGAAGAACTGGAAGGGGTACTTTGGTCTCATCGCACCACCCCACGACGAGCGACAGGAGAAACCCCGTTCGCCCTCGTCTACGGAACAGAGTGTGTCATCCCCTCGGAGATACATTTTCCAGGGATTCGCCGGAGGCTATTACCAGAACAAGAGGGGCTCAATCACCTGTTAATGCTTGACGAACTGGACTTGATTAACGAAAGAAGGGACCAAGCCTTGATCAGGATCCAGAACTATCAAAACGCGGCCTCAAAATACTACAATTCCAACGTTCGAGAACGAAGATTCTACGAAGGCGATTTCGTTTTGCGGAAGGTTTTTCGGAACACCGCGGAAACAAATGCTGGCAAACTAGGAGAAAATTGGGAAGGACCCTACAAGATCACCGAAGTTGTCAAACCTGGCGTTTACAAACTTGCTAACATGACGGACGTTCCAGTACCGAGATCATGGAACGCAATGCACCTCAAAAATTACTATCATTAATCTACTTTACATGAACTACGGGGCGACTTGATCCCTGCAAAGGGTACGTAGACAGCTCGTCTTCGGACGGGTTCAGTTGCCCCCCTCCTTTCAAAAGGGGGGGGGAGTGGGTACGTATACGCATACTCGTATACTCCCATCTTTATAACAGTTTCTACTATCTATCGAAGCTTTGCTTTTAAAGGCAATTTCTATCTAAACATCCTTCAAGGATCAGCAAGTCTTAACAAAACAGACATATTTGAGCAAATCACACTACAACGGGCATCTCGCCACATCTTCACTATTGCTGGCCACAATAGTGAATTCTCGCATCAATTTCGGATTTAAACTCTCACATCCGTCTCAGGATTAAAAGCGCGCTATACAAGTATTCGTTCATTGTCGGAGCGGATACGTTTATGGTAACTTATCCGTAAACCAAAATGCTCGTCCTAGACTACAAACAAATGTTCATTATCGGAGCAGATAAGTTTATGGTAATCTATCTGTAGACCGAAATGATCATCTCGAGACTGATCATCTCGTAACTACGCAAACAAATACAAATGCAGGCAAGGCATTCTCGAATCTATCGTTAAACGAAAGACATATATATTCAAAGGCAAGGTGATAAAAAGGAGTTCACAGCTACTTGGATAAAGCCATCCAGGCGTTAACAAAAAATGAAAAAAGAGTTTTAAACTAGAAAAAAAGAGAGGATCATAATCCTCCGTTATCTCGGGAGTTGTGACCACCTTCTGCTCTGGCTCTGCCGGTTGCTCAACCACGTCGCTTCCCGATGCTTTGCCCTCTGCAGGCACCATTTCAAAATCTACGACGGCTTCCTCAAGAGCGACGGTTTCCTCAAGAGCGACTTCATTGGCTTTCCCAGAAGATGGTTCGGGGGTCGGCTCCTTAGCAACCACCTTTGGACTAAAGTCAACTAGACCGGGCGTTCCTCTATTCGAGCCAGAAAAGTCTTGAATCCCGACGCTCGCGGCAGCAGTCTCCATGGGCTCCCCGTCATTGAGCTCCTTGAGAATGTCAGATCGGATCGGGGACAGTCGCAGGATTCCTCTCATTTCCGCCACAAGCTAAGCAAATGCCTCGTGAGATCCCGACAAGCCCTGCTTCTGCTCGGCTAAAGTCTTCACCTCGGCATCGAGAGATGGCGGCTCGTCGCTTTGGAGCAGCCCAATAAATTGAAGATTGCCTTCAATCTGGGCAAGATCAAGCATGTTCTCCTTTGGCTCATCGTCGATCTGGTCAAGAAGCCTCGTAGCTCGGGAAACTTTGCCTTCGAACGTCGTCATGGTCTCACGTCTGGCTTCCAGAACAGCTCGCTCGACTTTTCTCTCAAGAAGGTCATTCGCAGCCTCTAGCTGCCTTGTCAAGCTAGCTATATGAGCATCCCGCCTCACTTTGCCTGACTCTAGCCGCATGATCCGCTCGTCAGCTTCTTTGATGTGCTTCCTGCTCCCTTCAGCATCAACTTCAAGGGCCTTGATCCTTTTCGTGGCTTTTTCCTGTTCAGCAGCCCGATTTGCCTCGGTTTCTTTGAGCTTCCCATCCAGCTCAATGGCTTTTCGCCTAGCGTCTTCAACCTTCTCACGATCCCTGCGAGCGTCAGATTCATACCCCATCACCATCCTATTAAGATGGGATATGAACTGCACAGCAACGAGAAACACTGTTAAAAAAAAAGGGCTGAAATGGATCGGGTGACGAAAACAAAACGAGTAAACGTCACATACCTTGACGCCCCGAAGAGACACTTCGCTATATGCCTTGTCCCTAAGCAGAGTATCAGACGGCGGAAAGTGATCACCTGGACACGTGATCCTTGAAAAGATGGCCGCAGAAGCAGAGGCATCATTGTAAGCCCCTTCAGCGTTTACCGGAGCGGCAGGGAGGGGTATTGCTTCAGGGATAGCTCGAGACGACTCAGTACAACGTAGTCGCTTCGGGGCCCCTCCCTTGTCAACTATTGATTGGCGTTTTTTGCTCGTAGTCTTCTTCTCCTTGGCCTTCCCTTTGCCTTTATCTTTATGCGGTACAATTTGAGAGTCGGCTGGACGAAGCCCCAGGATGACCCCTGTAGGAGCCGGTTCGCGAGGATTATCAGCAGAAGTTGGTTCAGAGACGATGGCAGGGACAGATTGAGGGTTCGGGGGACGAGATTGATTTAACGCATTGGCCTGTTTCGCTCTCTCCTTAGCCTCTGCCTCTGCCTTGGCTTTCGCAGCAGCTCGGTCTCTGAAAGTAGGTCTTCCCATGGTATCTCTCGAAGAATGAGAAGAAGATGACTGTTCAACCGATTGTCCTTCAGAAAGGGCTCGGGCTCTCTCCACTCGTCGAAGGTTGAGGTCTCTGGACCAGTTGCACTTGCGAGCAGAAAGCACTTCGTGAACCTCATACAGATTGGGAGGCAGTGAAAGACGAAGATGACGCACTGCAAAAAAAAAACAAGTATTTATGCAAGGTTAGAAAAACCCTAAAAAGGAAAAAAAAATTGCTAAATAATAGAAACCCGAGCCGTGGCCCAAGTCGAGCAACGGATCGGCTACCAATTTCTCCCCAGCCAGACTTGACAAACTGAAGGCACCTCTGACCCACCGACGCTTCAGAAATAGGGACGAAAAAGAAGTAGTCTTCCCAATTATCGTCTTTCGACGGAAAGCCTCTTATGATATTTCTCCTAGCTTTGCCCGACACATAGTACTTCAGTTCTCTCTTATTACGATGCCTAAACTCCAGCAAGTGTGTCAGGTGCTCAACGCCAACTTCTACGTCGCACTCATAACTCCTGATCAGAATACCAATCATATGCCTGATTCCCCGAACATTAACTTGAGAAATAGCCAAGTTGTACTTCCAAAGGAACTGCAGAATGACTTCAGGGATCGGGAACCACAACAGACAGCGATAGAAGAAGCTTTCGTAAAGAGTGAAATGGTTAGGAGGGGGATTGCTGGCTCGGTCTGAGGGCGAAGGAAGAACAAGCTCGACTTCCTCAGAAATGCAAAACCTATGCCTAAGGGCGGATAGCGAATCCAGGTTTGAAAGGGTTGAACCAGGTGGATGGGGTCGTTTCCTTGTTTTCTTCTTCCTTGAAGTCTGACGGTTGAGACCCATTAAACGCTTCAACTCCTGTCTGGCCACAACTGGATCAAAGAACCAGTCTTCTGGTTCAACTTTTGGCGGATCGGGATCAACTACATCAACAAAGGGGTTTGCCGGCTCGTCAAAAGGGGAGTCGTGAAGTTGGGGCACTTCAAATCTCAGAGGACTCCCAGAATTGCTGCCTACTCCCGAGGATTCCGAGAGCACCATTTTTCTGCCAAGTAGGGAAGGTCCAACTCCCGAACCGCTTGGATCATCTAGGTTTTCGGAGACATGGGCGCCAGACGAATCTTCCCGACTACAGCTTCGGGCGATGAACGGATCGGGAGAGGAGGATGGTTCAGGAAGCGAAGACTGTCCCGAAATGCCAAACAGGCGGGTATATGGATCTGGAGACGCAGAAACAGGTGACTGAGCGTTTTGTTGAAATCAAAGATGGATCGGGGTCTTTGGATGATATCAACAGATCGGGATCCCTAACAGCTCGCGGAAGAGAATCTAGAGTTTCTAAGATTCAAAAGACGGATCGGAGATCTCAGCAGCCTATCAAAATAGATCAAAGCCTTTAAAAAGTTGAAGAATAAGTTGAAGATCTTTTAAGAACAGCAAGTCAATCTAGATCTTCAAAACAAACTGCCGGAAAACTTGAAGACGGCGACGGAGCCAGTTGAAGATGGATCGGGAAATTCAAGCGGATTGGCGGCGAAGGAAGAGCAATGGAGTTTCGGCTAAAAAAAAACTTAAGCAAAAAAAAAATTATTAGAGAGAGAAAGAAGAGAGAGGTTACCTGCTTTGAAGAAATTTTCGGAGAAATGAAGTGGAGAACAAATGAGAAGTATCACGGATTATATAGGCAAATGGTGACGTCATTCGCCTCGGGAACCAGCAAAAATGCTTGCACTCCCCGATAAAGGTATCAAGGAAACGGAACCCCGAACTGAGTTTGCGTAGGAAGTCATACCCGAACTGAGTCAGCAATGCTACAAAGAAATGATTCGAGGTTATCCATGGATCATGGTTCGGGATCGTCATCAAAAAGGACAGTTCGGGACGACCACGAGAATCGTTGATCTCACTCAACCACTTACAGCTCGGCACTAACATTACTGATACTGCCAAGCTGGGGGGCTAACTGTTGGGGTCAGATTCCACCTCTTGAGAATCAACGATGGAAAAAATGGCTAAGTATGAAAAAGCACTAGCAGTTGAGCCCCTAACCGTGAAGGTGGATCGGGTCCTTAGCCTTGAAGCAGAATGGATCGGGTCCCCCTGACCGTGAAGTAGGTGGATCGGGTCTTTGGCCATAAAACAGGTGATCGGATCCCTAACCGTGGAAGGTGTACCCCGATCCATGATAGAGCAAGGGATCGGGTACCCCGATCCATGAGAAGGTTGGGTTATGTGCCCCGATCCGTGACCAAGCAGACGGATCGGGTCCCTTGATCGTGATGGAGTTGGATCGGGGTCCTTGGCCATGAAGCAGATGGATCGGGTCCCCTAACCGTGAAAGGTGTACCCCGATCCGTGACAGAGCAAGGTATCGGGTACCCCGATCCATGAGAAGGTTGGGTTATGTGCCCTGATCCGTGACCAAGCAGACGAATCGGGTCCCCTGATCGTGATGGAGTTAGATCGGGGTCCTTGGCCATGAAGCAGATGGATCGGGTCTCCTAACCGTGAAAGGTGTACCCCGATCCGTGATAGAGCAAGCGATCGGGTACCCCGATCCATGAGAAGGTTGGGTTATGTGCCCCGATCCGTGACCAAGCAGATGGATCGGGTCTCCTGATCGTGAAGTAGGTGGATCGGGTCTCCCTAGCCATAAAACAGGTGGATCGGATCCCCTAACCGTGGAAGGTGTACCCCGATCCGTGAGAAGGTTGGATCGTGTACCCTGACCCGTGACCACGCAGAAGGACCGGGTCCCCCTGATCGTGAAGTATGTGGATCGGGCTCCCCCTAGCCGTGAAAAGGTGTACCCCGATCCATGAAGGGAAGTTTGGTTCCAAACCCCGAACTGCGACAAGGCGAGTTGGGTTGTGTACCCCGATCCACGACGCAACAGACGGATCGAGGGTCACGACCCACGACGAAGAATCTGGGACGAGTATCAGTCCACGGTACGACGGACGGATCAGGGGCTGCGACCCATAGTATGTCACCCGAGCCATGAACCATGGAAAAAGATTGGGCCGAGACAAAACAAGCCCACGAATTCAAGTCCACAAAAGGGGTGACAAAGACAGCCCACGAATCGAAGCCCATCACGACAACAGGCTTTGCTAAAAGGAAATCCCGAAGAATTAGAAAATCTTCCTTATCTCTTTAGACATTAACTTAACCGACTTAAACATGTATATATACTGATGTATACCCTCTGAAAAGGGGATCCGCAATTTACCTAGCAAAACTCTGTACTTTTGCTCTTACACAAAAAGCTTTCTAAGCAGCTTAATAAAAAGACCATCTTTGGATCTTCGTTTGTGTTTTTGGTGGTTTTTACTCAGAAGTTTCGGATCTCGCTAAAAGACATTACGAATTCAGTTGGCGTGGATTTACACTCCCACAGACTTCACAACTCCGCTCAACCCACCGAGGACCCAAGGAAGACTGCCACTACTACACCAAAGCTCAGCAAACCTAGCCTCAAGAGTCCAAGGGGCAGACGACACGCCAATCGAAGAGGAGCCTGCACCAATCATCAATCTAGAGGAGGAGAACCGAATGGAGCAAAATATGGAGAGCCGTGACAATCCTGAACACCTAGCAACTGGTCGAACCTGAACTGAAAGATGCGAGGCCATCCCCGAGGGAGATCAAGAGCTGACCGAGGAAGAGGAGAACATACTCTGGGCTGAGCAAGCACGGATGAACGAAGAGCGTCGAGCAGGAGTCAGATCCCAGAAAGACGAGATGGCTAGGATGTGAGCAGATATGGATCGAGCAGCGGCCGACATAAGAGCTGTCCGATCCATGATGCACAAAGCAACTAGCAAGGTGCCAGAGATAGATCGTGTACTGGAGGAAGCACAGAACACCCCGTTCACAGCACGGATAACTAGCACGAAAATTCCAGATCCTGGAAAGATGAAAGTCCCGATCTATGAAGGAAAGACCGATCCGAAGGAGCATCTGACGGCCTTCGCTATTGCCATGGGACGCTCGAATTTCAAGGAAAACGAGAGAGACGCCGGACAATGCCTTCTCTTCGTGGAGCATCTTAAGGAGGCTTTCGAGGAGCTCATAACTATCAAATTGACGCTCCTGGATTCTGTCGCAGAAGAGGCCGAGGCCGGGGAAGAAGCTCATGGAGCACATGGACCAAAAACATTATTCCATCTTCATAGCATCCTGTATCCAGCACGAAGGAGGCTTTCGAGGAGCTCATAACTATCAAATTGACGCTCCTGGATTCTGTCGCGGAAGAGGCCGAGGCCGGGGAAGAAGCTCATGGGGCACATGGACCAAAAGCGACAGCTCCTATGACGAGACGGCCTACTGCGAACACCACCACATCTATGGACATTCAACCGCGAACTGCCGAATTCTAGGCTTGAAGGTTGCTAAAAAATTAGCAGCCGGCAAGCTTGGAGGAAACGTCAGCCTCAAAGATTTCGAGATGGACGTAAACACATACAAACCCGACCTGACAAAAGAAGATCACACCAAGCGCGATAGAAGGGATGACGAAGCGCCACCCTCTGGATCAAGCAGAAGAAGGATTAGCATGATAATGGGAGGATCCCACTATTGCTCAGATACCGTCTCGTCAATTAAAGCATTCCAGCGAAGGCCAGATGTCAGCATCAACTGGTCTAAACCATCTAAGTTTCCAAATGACGTGATATCATTCGAGGAAAGAGAAACGATCGGAATCGACAGACCTCATGATGACCCTCTAGTAATCGAGTTGATCATCAATGACTGCGATGTAGCACGCGTATTGGTAGACACTGGGAGCACCGTGGACATAATCTTCCTCGATACTCTCAGAAGAATGAATGTGGACCTGTCTGAAGTGATATCTACTCCCAAACCCTTAACAGGATTCTCTGGAGAAACCACCACGACTACCGGAACAATCAAACTGCCTGTCCAAGCTGGCGAGGTGACGAAGATCGTGGGGACCCCCTGGTTAAATTCGATGCGCGCAGCCGTTTCGACCTACCATCTTTGCCTCAAGTTCCCTACACCAAACGGCGTGGAAACTATTCGAGGAAATCAAAAAGAATCTAGTGTCTGCTTTCTCGCCGCACACAAGCTCAGAAACCCGGTGACTGACCCAACGGCAAATTCAAAGCGCAAGAAGATAAAGACCGACAGAGAACCGGTGAAAGAGCTTTCCAAACTGTTATAGCAGTTACAGATCGCGGTGGATCGCGAAGAAGAAGTGTCTAAACCAACCTGCGACCCCGTCATATCAGTTTGCATCGACAACAAACATCCCGAACGCTGTGTAGAAATTGGAGCAGATTTAGATGGAAAGATCAAAGAAGAGCTCGTGGCATTCTTGAAGAAAAATATCAACACCTTTGCATGGGAAGCAGAAGATATGCCTGGCATCGATATCAGTATAACAAGCCACGAACTGAACGTCGACCCGACTTTCCAACCAGTAAAACAGAAAAGAAGAAAACTTGGGCCAGACAGAGCTAAAGCGATAAATGACGAGGTGGAGAGACTACTGCGCGTCGGATCAATAACTGAGGTGAAGTACCCGGACTGGCTAGCTAACCTAGTGGTGGTCAAGAAGAAGAATGGCAAATGGCGCGTGTGCGTGGACTTCACCGACCTGAACAAAGCCTGTCCAAAAGACAGCTTCCCCCTTCCACATATCGATCGCTTAGTCGAAGCGACGGCAGGAAACGCACTCCTATCCTTCATGGATGCCTTCTCAGGTTACAACCAGATCTTGATGAACCCCGACGATCGCGAGAAGACCGCTTTCATAACGGATCGTGGAATATATTGCTACAAGGTGATGCCATTCGGTCTAAAAAATACGGGAGCAACATACCAGCGACTGGTGAACAAGATGTTTGCGGACCAACTCGGCAAAACAATGGAGGTTTACATAGACGACATGCTGGTAAAATCACTAAAGGAACAGGATCACGTCACTCATCTCAAGGAATGTTTCTCGCAGCTGAACTTTCACAACATGAAGTTAAATCCGACCAAGTGCAGATTCGCAGTCACTTCGGGAGAGTTCCTTGGTTATCTTGTAACTCACCGCGGCATTGAGGCAAACCCTAAGCAGATCGATGCACTCATCAATATGACTTCACCAAAGACGAAAAGGGAAGTCCAACGTCTTACCGGGAGGGTAGCTGCGCTTAACCGATTCATCTCACGATCCACCGACAAATGCTTGCCATTCTACGATACTTTGCGACGGAACAAGAAGTTCGAGTGGACGGACAACTACGAGGAAGCGTTTCAGCAACTCAAGAACTATCTAGCCACTCCCCCAGTTCTCACAAAACCAGAAGCAGGGGAACCATTTTTTTTGTACACCGCAATTTCTGCCACAGCGGTAAGTGGCGTATTGATTCAAGACGAGTGCGGCGAACAGAAGCCGATATTTTATGTAAGTAAAACCCTTACAGACACGGAAACAAGGTACTCACAGATGGAGAAATTGGCACTATCCATAGTTATGTCGGCAAGAAAACTAAGGCCATACTTTCAGTCTCACTCAATCGTCGTTCTGAGCACCTTTCCGATAAGGTCTGTTCTGCACAGTCCAAGTCAGTCAGGAAGGCTAGCAAATTGGGCTATCGAACTGAGCGAATACGACATTGAGTATCGCGGACGCACGTACGCTAAATCGCAAGTTCTTGTAGATTTTCTTATCGAACTACCCGAAGAAGGCATTGACGACGAAATGCAAGGACAGCTCTGGAAACTCCATGTTGATGGCTCATCTTCCAAAAATGGTTCAGGAGTCGGGATACGGCTCACCTCTCCAACTGGCGAACTACTGGAACAGTCTTTCCGCCTGGGGTTTCATGCATCTAACAACGAAGCGGAGTACGAAGCCTTGATTGCCGGGATGAAACTTGCTAACGGCCTAAAGATCAAGAAACTCCATGCATTTTGTGATTCCCAACTAGTCGCGAATCAGTTCAGCGGTGAATATGCAGCAAAGGATGATCGAATGGAAGCTTACTTGAAGATCGTCAAAGAATTAGCTGCACAGTTCAAACAATTCATCCTAACACGCATTCCGCGAGGGGAGAACACCCCAGCCGACGCACTTGCAGCCCTTGCATCAACTTCTGATCCAGATCTAAAACGAGTGATCCCGGTAGAATTCATCCAACACCCGAGCATCAGTTCCGGCAGTTCAGTGAATGCCATAACTCGTTCACAAGCGGCTAGACAAGCGACAGATGTCTCGACCAGGCAAGAGGTGATGGACGAAATGCAGGAAGAATTGGCCGATCAATCACCCGCAGAGCCGGATATTTCCTCAATGGAAGAAGACAATCTCGTTGAGTCACCAACTACGACAAGCAGCAAGGACCCTGTCGTTGAACCCAACGGAGAAGCAAACGAAGACAACAATGATTCAGAATATGGTTGTGACAAGGAATGGCTCGGCGCAATCCGAGGATACATATGCGACGGTGTCCTACCAACCGAAAAATGGGCAGCTCGCAAGCTTCGAGCCCAGGCAGCACGTTACGTGTTACTTAATGGAAATATCTTCAAGTGGAGATTCTCGGGACCGTTGCTAAACTGCGTGGAAGGAAAGGACGCCAGGAAAGTTATGGAGGAAATTCACAACGGTTCATGTGGAAATCACTCTGGAGGGAGAGCACTAGCCATAAAAGTCAAACGTCACGGCTACTATTGGCCAACAATGATCAAAGATTGCAAGGTGTTTTCAGCCAAATGCGAAAAATGCCAACGCCATGCGCCGATGATCCACCAACCTACAGAAGTACTTTCATCAATCTCATCGCCATATCCATTCATGCGATGGTCTATGGACATTGTCGGGCCACTCCATCCGTCAAAGCAGAAACGCTTCCTTCTAGTTTTGACCGACTATTTCTCAAAATGGGTCGAAGCCGACTCCTATGCTAACATTAAAGATGCGCAAGTGGAGGCCTTCATCTGGAAAAATATCATATGCCGACATGGAGTACCGTACGAGATCGTGACAGATAACGGCTCGCAGTTCATCTCAAATCATTTTGAAGGTTTCTGCGAAAAATGGAAGATCAGACTCAGCAAGTCTACTCCAAGATATCCACAAGGGAACGGACAGGCCGAAGCAATCAACAAAACAATACTTGACGGCCTAAAGAAACACCTTGACGAGAAGAAGGGACGTTGGGCTGAAGAACTGGAGGGGGTACTTTGGTCTCACCGCACCACCCCACGACGAACGACAGGAGAAACCCCGTTCGCCCTCGTCTACGGAACAGAGTGTGTCATCCCCCGGAGATACATTTTCCAGGGATTCGCCGGAGGCTATTACCAGAACAAGAGGGGCTCAATCACCTGTTAATGCTTGATGAACTGGACTTGATCAACGAAAGAAGGGACCAAGCCTTGATCAGGATCCAGAACTATCAAAACGCGGCCTCAAAATACTACAATTCCAACGTTCGAGAACGAAGATTCTACGAAGGCGATTTAGTTTTGCGGAAGGTTTTTCAGAACACCGCGGAGACAAATGCTGGCAAACTAGGAGCAAATTGGGAAGGACCCTACAAGATCACCGAAGTTGTCAAACCTGGCATTTACAAACTTGCTAACATGACGGACGTTCCAGTACCGAGATCATGGAACGCAATGCACCTCAAAAAGTACTATCACTAAGCTACATTACATGAACTACGGGGCGACTTGATCCCTGCAAAGGGTACGTAGGCAGCTCGTCTTCGGACGGGTTTAGTTGCCCCCCCTTCTTTCAAAAGGGGGGGAGTGGGTACGTATACGTATACTCGTATACTCCCATCTTTGTAAACGACTCTACGATCTATCAAAGCAAAGCTTTACTTAAACACCTTTCAAGAATCATTGTCTTAACAAGAACAGACATGCTCATACAAATCAAAGCTATAATGGGCACTACACCACACCTCCTTTACTGCTGGCCACAATAATGGAACCTTGCATCCATTTCGGATCTAAACTCTCACATCCGTCTCAGGATTAAAAGCGCGCTATACAAGTACTCGTTCATTATCGGGGCGGATACATTTATGGTAACATATCCGTAAACCGAAATGCTCGTCCTAGACTATACAAAAAAATGTTCATTATCGGAGCAGATAAGTTTATGGTAATCTATCTGTAAACCGAAATGATCATCTTAAGACTGATCATCTCGTAACTACGCAAACAAATACAAATACAGGCAAGGCATTCTCGAATCTATTGTTAAACGAAAGACACATATATTCAAAGACAAGGGTTAGCTAAGTCAGCAACCGAGTGATAAAAGAAGTTCACAGCTATTTGGATAAAGCCATCCAGGCGTTAACAAAAAAAAATGAGAAAAGAGTTGTAAAATTAGACAAAGAAAAGAGGATCGTAGTCCTCCACTATCTCAGGAGTCATGACCGCCTTCTGCTCCGCCTCCACCATCTGCTCAGCTACTTCGCCTTTGGGGGCTTTGTCCTCCACAAGCAACGCCTCAGCAAACTCTGCAACCTTTTTCTCCAAGGCAGCATCGAGAGCTTTCGCAGAAACGGGATCGGGGACTATCTCTTTAGCAACCTCCATCGGACCAAGATCAACCAGACCAGGCGTTCCCTTGTTAGACCCGGAAAATTCCTGGATCCCGACACTTGCAGCAGCAGTCTCCATGGGCTCACCATCGTTAAGCTCCTTGAGAATATCAGATCGGACTGGAGACAATCTCAGGATCTCTCTCATTTCGGCCACGAGCTGAGCGAATGCTTCATGAGATCCCGTCAAGACCGCTTTCTGCTCAGCTAAATTCTTTGCCTCGGCATCGAGATGGCGGATCATCGCTTTGAAGAAGCCCAACGAACTGGAGATTACCTTCAATCTGGGCAAGGTCGAGCATATTCTCCTTTGGCTCGCCGTCAATTTGGCCAAGAATCTTTTTGACTCGGGAAATTTTGCCTTCAAGCATCATCATGGTCTCGCGTTTGGCCTCTAGAACGGCTCGCTCGACCTTACTCTCGAGAAGCTCATTAGCAGCTTCAAGCTGCCTCGTCAGGCTAGCTATATGAGCATCCCACCTTGCCTTCCCTGGTTCTAGCCGCATGATCTGCTCGTCAGCTTCTTTAATGTGCCTTCTGTGTCCCTCCACGTCAGCTTCAAGGTCTTTGATCCGTTTGACTGCTTTTTCCCGTTCGGCAACCTGAGTCGCCTCGGCTTCTTTGAGCTTCCCATCCAGCTCAATGGCTTTCCGCCTAGCATCTTCGACCCTCTCGTGGTCCTTACGGGAGTTAGATTCGTATCCTATTACCATCCTGTTAAGATGGGATATGAACTGCACGGCAACGAGAAAATACGTTTAACTAAGTTTAGACGGATCGGGTAACGAAAACAAAACAAATATACATCACATACCTTAACACCCCTAAGCGACATCTCGCTGTAAGTTTTGTCCCTAAGCAAAGTGTCGGGTGGCGGAAAGCGATCACCCGGACAGGTGATTTTCGAGAAGATGGCCGCGGATGCTGAGGCATCACTGTATGCCCCTTCAGCATTTATTGGAGCGGCAGAAAGAGGGACTGCTTCGGGAATCGCCTTCGACGATTCAGTACGCCGCAGGCGCTTTGGGGCATCCCCCTTGTCATCTACTGACTGGCATTTTTTGCTTGTGTTTTTCTTTTCCTTTGCCTTCCCTTTGCCCTTATCCTTGTGCGGCAGTAGTCGAGAATCGGCTTGACGAAGCCCTACAACGACTCCTCCAGAAGCCAATGAAGGAGTCGGTTCGGGGTGATTATCAGCGACTTTTGGTTCGGGGACAGCGGCGGGGGTAGATTCATGGGTCGGGGGACGAGATTGGATCAACGCCTTGGCTTGTTGCGCTCTCTCCCTGGCTTCTGCCTCTGCCTTGGCTTTCGCGGCAGCTCGGTCTCTGAAAGTTGGTCTTCCCATCGTATCTCTTGAAGAATGAGAAGGGGACGATTGCTCAACTGATTGTCCTTCTGAAAGGGCTCGTGCTCTCTCAACTCGGTGAAGGTTGAAATCTCTAGACCAATTGCACTTGCGAGCTGAAAGCGCTTCGTGAACCTCAGACAGATCGGGAGGCAATGAAAGACCAAGATGACGAACTGCAAAACAATAATATTTATGCAAGGTCAAAAAGAAACCTAAAAAAAAAAAAGGAAAAAAGGAACTGCTAAATAATGGAGACCCGAGCCGTGGCCCAAGTCGAGCAACGGATTGGCTACCAATTTCTCCCCAGCCAGACTTGACAAACTGAAGGCACCTCCGACCCACCGATGCTTCAGAATAGGGACGAAAAAGAAGTAGTCTTCCCAATTATCGTCTTTCGACGGGAAGCCTCTTATGATATTTCTCCTAGCCTTGCCCGACACATAATATTTCAGCTCCCGCTTATTTCGACGCCTGAACTCCAGTAAGTGTGTCAGGTGTTCGACGCCGACTTCTAGATCGCACTCATAACTCCTGACCAGAATACCGACCATATGCCTGATTCCTCGAACGTTGATTTGAGAAATAGCCAAGTTGTATTTCCAGATAAACTGAAGGATGGCTTCAAGGATTGGGAACCACAACAGGCAGCGGTAGAAGAAGCTTTCGTAAAGAGTGAAATGGTTAGGAGGGGGATTATTGGCTCGGTTTGATGGAGAAGGAAGAACAAACTCGATTTCCTCCGAAATACCGAACCTGTGCCTAAGGACTGATAGCGAATCCACGGTTGAAAGGGTTGAACCAGGTGGATTGGGTCGCTTCTTGTTTTTCTTTTTCCTTGGGGTTTGACGGTTAAGATGCATCAGACGCTTCAACTCTTGTCTGGCCACGACTGGATCGCAGAACCAATCCTCCGGTTCAATTTTTGGCAGATCGGGGTCCATTGCATCAGTAAAGGGGTTCGCCGCCTCGACGAATGGAGAATCGTGGAGTTGAGGCACTTCAAATCGCAAAGGATCCCCAGAATTGCTGCCAACTCCAGAGGATTCAGAAAGCACCATTTTTCTGCCAAGAAGGGAAGGTCCAACCCCCGAATCACTTGGATCATCCAGGTTTTCTGAAACGTGTGCACCAGAAGAATCTTCCCGACCACAGCTTCGGGTGAGAAACGGATCAGGAGAGAAAGATGGTTCAGGAAGTGAAGACTGCCCCGAAATGCCAAACAAGCGGGTATATGGATCGGGAGATGCAGAAACAGATGAATGAGATATTCCGTTGAATTCAAAGATGGATCGGGGTCCTTAAAAGATATGAACAGATCGGGATCCCTAACAGCTCGCGAAAGAGAATCTAGAGTTTCTAAGATTAAAAAGACGGATCGGGGCTCTCAGCAGCCTATCGAAATAGATCAAAACCTTTAAAAAGTTGAAGAACAAGTTGAAGATCTTTTAAGAACAGCAAGTCAATCTAGATCTTCAAAGCAAACTGCCGGAAAACTTGAAGACGGCGACGGAGCCAGTTGAAGATGGATCGGGAAATTCAAGCGGATCAGCGGCGAAGGAAGAGCAACGGAGTTTCGTCACCCGAGCCGTGAGCCATGGCGTCACCCGAACCGTGAACCGTGGTGTCACCCGAGCCGTGAACCATGGTGTCACCCGATCTGTGAACCATGGTGTCACCCGAGCCGTGAACTATGGCGTCACCCGAGCCGCGAACCATGGTTAGAGAATGGGCCGAGACAACGAGCCCACAAATTCAAGCCCACAGTAGATCGATCTGAAATTTGGACAGGAGATAGATAATTGAGTAAGATTTCATCCTAAGTATATGTCAAGTCATTTGGATCAATGGACAGAAAGTTACCTCAATTATCGTGAAGACATGCCGAGCTGCAGGGATGAGCTCGGGTCTGCCGAGCTGAAGAGATGAGCTCGGAAAGATACCTTTAAGTCGATAGATCGAGCTGAAATTTGGATAGAAGATGGATAATTGAGTAAGCTTTCATCCGAAAGAAAACTCAAGTCATTTGGATCAATGGACAGAAAGTTACATCAATTATCGTGGAGACATACCCACCTAGCCGAGCTCATTATCTACGAAGCGACGAGTTCAATGAGCCCGAGCTCATCGCAAAGATGGCCGAGCTCGTTAGCTGAAAAGTGACGAGTTCAATGAGCCCAAGCTCGCCATGAGGAGATAGGCCGAGTTCATCATTCAAAACAAGGCCGAACTCGTCGTTCAAGAACAATACCAAGCTCAAAGACAGAAAGTTGGGCCGAGCTGAGCAAGTGAACATGTGGAACGAGATGACAAGCCCAAATGCTAGAATCCATGATGACGAAGTAACAAGTTCGAATCCACATGGAGATATGATGAAATCAAAGTCCATGGTTATAAGCCGACTTTGCTAAAAGGAAATCCCGAGGAATTAGGAAATCTTCCTTATCTCTTTAGATATTAACTTAGCTGACTTAAACTTATATATATACTGATGTAAACCCTCTGAAAAGGGGATCCGAAATTTACCTAGCAAAACTCTGTACTTTTGCTCTGACACAAAAAATTTCTAAGCAGCTTAATAAAACACCAACTTTGGATCTCTGTTTGTGTTTTTTGGTGGTTTTTACTCAGAAGTTTCGGATCTCTCTAAAAGACATAACAAATTCAATTGGCGTGGATTTATACTCCCACAGTCTTCGTAATTTTTTTTTCACATTGGGACGAAATAAATTGCTTTTTGAATTCAAAAACTCGAGCGGAATATTGAAATGAAACTCTAACAAGCCAATCTGAAGAGCAACCATTGCAACAAAATGTCATCACTCACCAAGAGTTAACTAAAACCGAAAATAAAAGCAACAAAATTCACTCAACATCATAAAACGAAATTAAAAGCAAAACTCTTAAACAAAACATACTACATTCTTCATCAACTTTCGTCTTCGTCTTCATCTTCATCATTGATAATGGATTGGAAAGATGGAAGTGTTTCATCTTCACCATCGGATTCATCCTCTGCAAATGTGATTAAGTATAGTTAGTTAACCTACTAAGTCATCATACAATAAGTGTAGAAGTTGTAATATGGATATGTTTACCATTTTCATATGCTTCAAATCCTCTTAACCAATTGCGACTGCATATCAAAGCCTGCACATTCTTGGGAAGTAGCCAGCTTCTGTACTTGTTTAGAACACGAGATCCAATGCTAAAAGAGGATTCCGAAGCTACTGTCGTGATAGGAATACTAAGCAAATCGCAAGTCATTGCAGATAAATCACTATATCTGTGGGAGTTATCTTTCCAATATTGCAGGATGTCCAAACTCTAAAAATTGATCATGTCTAATGGCGGTTCTTCAAGATACGCTTGCAGAGAAGACTTCCCACTAGCAACAACATTAGATTTGCGAAAGGCAAAGAAATCCTGAAATCAAAACAAATCACAAAGCTGTTCACATCAACATTTAGAGTTTCCAAGTTAAAGTCTCAATCCTAAACAGAAAACTTTAAAATAAATCAGAGATAAATAACAAGAGAAAGTACTTACATCGTAATTCATAAAATTCCTTTTTTGTATTCCATCACCTTCTGTTTGTTGATCAACCTCACTTGACTTTGTAGATGGTGATGTGGACCTTGGCTTTTTGTCATATGATTCAAATAGCAGTCGAAGTTTACGACGCAAGTTTTCCATCTTTGCTTCGCAAGAACTCATATCAAGCCTTCCAAAACAAAATTCTGCAAGTGTAAGCTTCAGTCGTGGATCAAAGACTGTAGCAATTGCAAAAATATCACTAACTTCTTCCCAATACTTATCAAACTTCTCTTTCATCGGAATGATCATACTTCTGACATTTTTATCTCTGCTTGCCTCATTCGATTTGAGCCAATTTTGGATCTTCCAAACCTGCATGAAGTACAAGTTAGAAGTCGGATATGTCGAACCTGACATAAGCCAAGTGATCTCATCAAATGGCTCCAAAAAATCACAAATCGCCTTTGCTCGATTCCATTCATCATCAGTAGGAAAGAACTTGTAGCTTTTGCCATCAATCTTTTTAAGATTAGCAAAAGCAGCACGGTACTTGATAGCCCTGTCAAGCATTTTGTATGTTGAATTCCATCTTGTTTGAACATCTAAAATCAAACCAGCCTTCAAGTCTAAACCCATGGGATCCACACATTTTCCAAATAGTATCTCACGAGACTCAGAAGCTGTAACGTACTTGATACTCTCTCTGATTTTATGCAAGGATTCACTAATAACCTTCAAACCGTCTTGAACAATAAGATTAAGTATGTGGGCTGAGCATCTAACATGGAAAAACTCACCTCCACACAACAAATCATTCCTCAAAAGCAGCTGAGATTTTAGAATATCTTGCATTGAATCATTGCTAGTAGCATTGTCTAATGTGATGGAAAAAACCTTTTTCTCAATTCTCCATTCTTTCCATGACTCAAGAAACTGCATTGCTAAATTCACACCTGAATGTGGTGGTGGGAGAGCACAAAATGCTAAGATTTTGTTGTTCAGCTTCCAGTTGTGGTCTATGTAATGTGCTGTGAGACACATGTATCCCTCATGTGTGATTGCCGGCCACAAATCAGATGTAAAGCTAATTCATCCAGGAAGACTAGCTAGTTCCCTCTTCAAGTTAGCTGTCTCATTCTCATAGAACCGGTACACATCTGCTGCCGCTGTGTTCCGGCTAATGAACCTAACATCAGCATTCAAGTATTTCCAAACTGCTCTAACTCTTTCATACTCAACATAAGAAAATGGCAGATCGTGTTGAATAATAGACTTAGCTAACATCTCACGAAAAATAAAGTGATCATACTTCCGTGCTTTGTAGTTTACCCTCTGTAGTGACCATCATATTACGAACGTTTCCATTTCTGGGCGTAAGACTGCATTTTTCATGATGCCTTCTTAAAGCATTGGTACCATTCTTGTGGGAATCATGCGCATATTTTTTCTTGCAATGCTTGCACTGTGCTTTTTGCACACCGTTTTTCTTTGTCACCACTACAAAATCAAGCCACACATCCGACCATTGCCTACTCTCCTTTTTCTGTTTCTGACTTGATGACTTCCCTTTCTCATCTTCATCTGATTTATCTTCAGACTCCTTATTTTTTTTCTTCTTCTTACTTGGCTGACTTGACTCAGCCTCAAACACTTTTTTCTTCCTCTTATCCACTTCAGCCTGATTTTTCTTTCTCGATTCAAACGTGAATTCTGTTTCAGCATCAACATCTCGAGCATAAAGCTGGTTTTTCTTTCTCTTATTCAGTGTAGACGGCTTTCCTCTGCCATCATCAAGTGTAGCCTGAAACAGATTTTTGTTCCTCGTATTCATCTGAGATGCTCTGCCTTTGCCATCATTCACTTCAGTCATAAATTGATTTCTCTTTATCGCTTCAGGAGTGATCTCTATTTCAGAATCATCCTCATCATCTTCAACTTGAATTAACCTTCTTCTACGAACTTGAAACTGCTGTGAGTCATCACAAGTCCTTCATTCTTCTTCAGCGTTTTGAGATGCAATAAGTCTTTGAGATTCAAAGTCGACCGAATGCAAATTTGCAAAGTCTTCAGAGTTCTGTGAAAAAGAACATAATGAAATTATTTTCATCTGGCTTTCACGCCCACAAAAGTCGAGTGAATGTGTTTGTGAATGGATCAAATCTTTGAAATTTTCAGACTTTCTCCTTTTTAAATACATGTGGTGCCCCTTTCTAAGTTGCTGTTTTCTACAAGCATCGGATCAATAGCAGTATAGTACACGCATCTGAATATCTAAAAAAATTCCCCTCACATTAACAATCAAAAGCACTAATGAATCGAAGCTCTAATAAGAGTCAAATTCTATTTACGATCAATCAAAAGCACTAATGAATCATATTTTAATTCAACTATCATACATTGAATCAATATCATTATGATAAATTCTATTTACGATCTATTCAACTATCGTAAGCACAAATCAACTAATGAATTAACAAAACAAAACTCAAATCACATATGAATGAAATCGCAAGTGAAGCGAACATTACCAGGTCCATTGTTGATGTTGAATTGTTGATCACGTGATATATCATGGTTTTCACCGGTTTTCAACCATGATATCCATTGTTTTATTGAGTCAAAGTGTGTTTTTAGAGTCTTTTATTTCTTTTATCTAGTCTTTACAGGTTTTAAGTCGTTTTGGAGGAAACACGGAATTTCGGGTGCAACTAAACTTATGAAGATGTGGGATCAAGATAAAGCTTTGAAAACCTGGTGTTATTTGAAAGGCTTTCCTTGATTGGATTGCGATTAAATTTGGAGACAAGATAGCCACTTGAGTTAGCTTTCATTTGGAGGTGGTTTGAAGTTATTCCGATCAACGGTTAGAAAGTTATGCCATTTTTAACGAAGATATGTCAATCTGGCGAGCAGAAGAAGCATGTGCAGGAGATGAGACCAGAAGAAAAAAGATCGATCCATCCAAATCTGGATCGATCCATCCAGACAAATCTGGCGCGCAGAAATTTTCCAGACCAGTCCAGATTGATCCATCCAAACCTGGATCGATCCATCCAGACATATCTGGCGCACAAGAATTTTCCAGATCGAGCCAGATCGATCCATCCAATTCTGGATTGATCCATCTACTTTCCAGACAAAAAAAGCAAATTCTGACTTTCCTTTTTAGCCTGGAATCATCCAAACACCACCAAATCCGACCCTAGACCTATATATACTTATTTTAAGCCACTTTTGGAGGCTACACTTTTTTTCTAGACACTTTTATTTTCTACACAAGTTTTTGAGATTTTAGTTTTTCTGCAATTCTGTAAGCCGTGGGAGACGAATCTCTGACTCTTCAATCGTTGAGAAGATTTCTGAACCCTATTCTAATTTATCATGAGTTTTTCTTCATCTTCAATTGCTTTGATTCTCTCCATGTCTGAGTAGATCCATAGTTGAGTTTAGGGTTTTCAAAGGAGTTTATGAATCATTGAATCAGACATAGATAGGGATTTATATCGTCTTCGCCTATTGTTATTCTTATTGCTTAGATTAAATTGATCACTTAATCTCAGATTTTAGATTTAATCTATTCATCAAAAGTGCTATAGATTGCTTGATAGAACTTAGGCGAGCAAATTGTCCTTAACCAGCGAAAGCTAATGTTAAGGCAATTTGTGAACATATCAAACCCGTTCGTTAATGCTTGTTTAGAATTTTTAAGATCAAATGACAGTTTAGATTCGTAGGTTGCTAGATAAAGTAGTTGATACCATGAAAGTGGATTGATTATACATTCTTGTTTGAGTTGAGACTGCGTTCTATCGTTCCCTGAATAATTGTCTGGTTCATGATCTCTGAATTCCTGCGAAACGCCCTAAACTTAACGCTTGCTTTTAATAGATTTTCACACCCGTTAAATTACTATTTTCATTTGTTATTGCTATCAACATTATTTCTACCATCTTAGCTTAATTTCATTCGAAAGAATTCGTAGTGTTTCACTTGGTTCTCGTGGATTCGATCCCTAATTACTACTTCGATTGTTGTGCACTTGCAGTGATATTTAGGGTTAAAACTCATTGTATCAAGTTTTTGGCGCCGTTGCCGGGGACCAATTGCGTTACCTTCGAATTTAAGTTTGAAGTTTAGACTAAGATTTACTAACTTTCTTTCTTGCACGTTTCAGGTGTATGCAGAGATGAAGCAAAGGAGCTGACAACCTTTTCAACTTCGATAACCAGGAACTTGCAAGGTTGGAAAGGGAGAACAGGAAGACAAGGTCGAATCAAGTCACAATGGGTGATCAAATCGACAATAATGCACTAGCTACTGCAGCCGAACTTCAGAGGCTACAACAGCAGGTGCAACAGTTGCTACAGCAGCAACGCCAGCCTGCAATTGGGGATGCGGACACTCCCCACACTTTCTACCAGAACAGGGCTGCTATCTATCCACCAGCCATCGTTAGGAATGACTATGAGATCAAACCTCAGATGATAGGGTTGGTGAAGCAGCACGTGTTCCATGGGTTACCCGCTGAGAATCCTATGGACCACATAGAGAACTTTGAGGAGATTTGCAGCACTACCAAGTCAAATGGGGTACCCGCCGATTACATTATGTGCAAACTTTTCCCCTTCTCTCTGGCGGACAAGGCATCAAGATGGCTAAAATCTCTGCCTCATGGGTCTATCACCACTTGGGGTAAATGCAGAGCTGCTTTCCTGGATCACTTCTACAGTAAATCCAAGACGGCTTCGTTGAGGAACAAGATCACTGCTTTTCAACAACATTCGGGAGAGTCTTTTTGTGAAGCTTGGGAAAGATTTAAGGAGTATCGCAGAGAGTGTCCTCATCATGGATACTTAGATGGGTAGATTCTAAGCATCTTCTATGATGGAGTAGAGTGGGACTACAAGAACGCTCTCAACGCTGCTAGTAATGGGGACTTCATGACTCAGAGCAAGGAAGGAGCCTACCAATTGATTGAGAACTTGGCTGCAAGTTCCAACAATCGCTGTGCAGAGTATGACAGGACCAAGCGAGTCAACAGCGTCGAGTCTCAGAAAATCGACGAGCTAAATGAGAAGGTGAATCTACTTTTGAAAGCGAGTCAGAATCAGAGAAGCGTGCAGTTTTGCAAGAATGGAGCAGATCCAGTTTTCTGTCAAGAGTTTGCTCAAGAAGGGGCTGATGAGCTGCAAGAGGTGAACTATGTGAACGGACAAGGTTTCGTGCAAAACAGGGGTTTTAACCAAAATTTCAGAAATCACCCGAATCTGTCATATCGGAGCACGAACGTCGAAAACCCACAAGATCAAGTCTACCCACAGCAAGCCAACGTCTAGGGTCAACAATTTCAGGGACAATCGACCGTGCAAAACGCGGGCGTTCCTGCTTTTCAGGGATATTCAGGACAGACTGGCGTGCAAAACCAGGATTTCCAGAAAAACTTCTCTCAGGGTTTTCAGGGAAATCAGTTAGTGCAAAATCCGGGCCATAACAGATTTCAGGGGGGATTTACACAGAAACAGCCGTTCAACAACTTCCAACCGACTAACCAATCCCCATTCCAAGCCTCTAAAAGCTCTGCAAACAACTCTGGTGATGATCTCAAGATCCTGATGCAGCAGCTTTTGCTCAACCAACAGAAATCTGTCAACGAGATCAATGTTAAGGTGGATAACATGTACAGTGATCTCAATGGCAAGTTTGAGTCGCTATCTGCTCATGTAAAGAAGCTGGATACTCAGGTAGCTCAGACAGCCGAAGCAATCAAGAGACCACAGGGAGTCCTTCCAGGAAAGGCAGAGCAGAATCCTAGGAACGAGTTTGTCAATGCTATTACACTCAGAGGTGGAAAAGTGATAGAACCTGCTGCACGAAAAGAGGGAAATGCCGATGAAGTCATTGACTTGGAGGAGAAGGACGACTCAGAAGCTGAGTTAGCAAGAGAACCTGCAAACGACACGACTGCAAAGGAACCACTACATGCGTGTGTCTATGCTCCAAGGGTTCCATACCCTACTCGCCCCAAGAAGTCGCGAAAGGACTTAGAAGAGGCGAAGTGCAAGGAGATGCTAGATGATCTAACAGTGAAACTCCCTCTTGTCGATGCAATCCAGATGATACCAGCGATGAAGAGATATGTGAAAGGCTTGGTGACAAGCAAGGTTTCTGGAGAAGATGACTTTGTCAAGGTTTTAAAAGACTGCAGCGCCGTCCTTCAAAACAAGATGCCCAAGAAGCTTGGAGATCCAGGGAGGTTTGTTTTATCTGTGCAGATTGGAGCAATGACGTTTGCTTGTTCTTTGTGTGATTTAGGTTCAAGTGTCAACTTGATGCCATATTCTGTGGCTAAGCGACTTGGATTCACAAAGTTCAAGCCAACCAAGATCTCCTAGGTGTTCGCCGATCGTTCTGTTAAGTTGCCAGTTGGGATTCTAGAGGACGTACATGTGAAGATTGGCAATTCATTTGCTCCTGCTGATTTTGTGGTTCTAGAGCTAGAAGAAGAGCCAAAGGATCCTCTCATCTTGGGACGACCTTTCTTATGCACTGCCGGAGCTATAATAGACGTGAAGAATGGGCGCATAGATCTCCACCTGGGAGACATCATCATGAAATTTGAGATGTACAAGCTGCTGAAAAAGCCTATGTTGGATGGACAGACATTCTCGATCGATGACTCACTAGAGATCTCTAACGAGGCTGTAGATGAGATTCTAGATGATGACCCATTGGAGATTGCTTTGACAAGGGCTGCAAACGAGCATGGATTTCTGAGTGATGACGCGACTGGGTATGCAGAGATGTTGAACTCGAGCCAGATTTTGGGGAAGATGGTCGCCTACATGAGCTTGGACGAGGCTATCGAGAAAACTCCAGCAACAACCCATGGAGCGAGCTGAAAGCTCCAAAGGTAGAACTCAAAACACTTCCAGCCGGGCTAAGGTACGCGTTTCTAGGTCCTAACTCTTCTTACCCTGTGATCATCAATGCTGATTTGAATAATGCGGAGACTGCTTTACTTTTATGTGAACTTAGAAAGTATCGCAGGGCTTTAGGCTATTCGCTGGATGATATAATAGGCATTTCACCCGATCTTTGCATGCACAGGATCCATCTAGAGGATGAGTCAATGACTTCTATCGAACATCAGAGACGGTTAAACCCGAATCTAAAAGATGTTGTAAAGAAAGAGATAATGAAACTTCTAGAAGCGGGCATCATATACGCTATCTCTGATAGTAGATGGATGAGCCCGGTCCATGTTGTGCCAAAGAAAGGTGGAGTAACAGTGGTTAAGAATGATAAGGACGAGTTGATCCCAACTAGGACGGTCACAGGCCATCGTATGTGCATCGACTACAGGAAATTGAACTCTGCTACTCGTAAAGATCACTTTCCTTTGCCCTTCATTGATCAAATGCTTGAGAGGTTGGCTAACCACGCTTACTACTTTTTTTAGATGGTTATTCTAGTTTCTTTCAGATTCCTATCCATCCAGACGATCAGGAGAAGACCACATTCACATGTCCCTATGGCACTTATGCTTATCGCAGAATGCCATTCGGCTTGTGTAATGCACCAGCCACGTTCCAAAGATGCATGATGTCGATTTTCACTAACATGATTGAGGACATAATGGAAGTTTTTATGGATGATTTTTCTGTCTATGGATCTTCTTTTTCTGGTTGTCTTTCTAATTTGTGCAGGGTATTACGACGCTATGAAGAAAAGCATCTTGTGTTGAATTGGGAGAAGTGTCACTTCATGGTTAGAGATGGGATTGTTTTGGGACACCGAATTTCAAAAAGTGGCATTGAGGTAGACAAGGCAAAGATTGAGGTGATGACAAGTCTGCAACCACCTGATTCTGTCAAAGGGATTAGGAGTTTTCTGGGACATGCTGGGTTCTATAGGAGGTTCATCAAGGATTTTTCCAAGATTGCTAGACCTTTGACTCAGCTTTTGTGCAAGGACGTGAAGTTTCACTTCGATACCGCTTGTCTTGAGGCCTTTCTTACAATCAAGGGAGCACTTGTTAGCGCACCAATCGTCCAACCACCAGATTGGGAGCTCCCTTTCGAGGTAATGACTGATGCTAGTGACTACGCGGTAGGGGCTGTTTTGGGACAAAGGAAAGAGAAGAAGCTTCATGTCATCTACTATGCTAGTAGGACTCTTGATGATGCTCAATGCAAGTACGCTATAACAGAGAAAGAGCTTCTTGCCATAGTATTTGCTTTTGAGAAGTTCCGGTCATATCTTGTTGGGTCTAAGGTGATTGTACACACGGATCATGCTGCTTTAAGGTATCTTTTCACCAAGAAGGATGCCAAACCTAGGTTGCTACGATGGATTCTCCTGCTGCAGGAGTTTGACTTGGAGATCAAAGACAAGAAAAGCATTGAGAACGGTGTTGCGGATCATTTGTCTCGACTACGTGTAGAGGAGGATGTCCCGATGGACGATTGCCTTCTTGAGGAGCATGTGTATGCCATCAGCCTTGGAAATATGGACCATTACACACCTTCTCACGACACCACGCTTCCTGAGATCCCTTGGTTTGGTGAGATTGCGAACTACTTGGCTGCAGAAAAGGAACCCGAGAACTTTGTTGGGTATAAGAAGAAGAAGTTCTTGAGAGACATCAGACGCTACTTCTGGGATGAGCCATACTTGTACAAGCAGTTTTCAGACGATGCATTTCAGAGGAAGAAGCCCCGGGTATTCTCTTTCATTGCCATGGTTCTAATTATGCAGGGGATTTTGTTAATTTCAAGACGGTGTCCAAGGCTCTACAGGCTGGTTTCTAGTGGCCAAGTATGTTTAGAGATGCTCATGCTTTCGTCTCCAAGTGTGATTCATGTCAAAGGCAAGGGAACATAAGCAAGAGGAACGAGATGCCTCAGAATTTTATCTTGGAAGTTGAGGTGTTCGACGTTTGGGGTATTGATTTCATGGGTCCATTCCCATCTTCTTTTGGAAATCAATACATCCTTGTCGCAGTGGACTACGTGTCTAAATGGGTTGAAGCGCTGGCTAGTCCAACCAATGATGCCAAGGTGGTTTTGAAGATGTTCAAGTCTGTGATCTTTCCGCGTTTTGGGGTGCCTCGAGTTGTGATCAACGATGGTGGATCTCACTTCATCAACAAGGTCTTTGAGGGTCTTTTGAAGAAGCATGGGGTAAAGCATAAGGTAGCCACCCCTTACCATCCACAGACGAGTGGGCAAGTCGAGATTTCCAACAGGGAGATTAAGAGCATTCTGCAGAAGACTGTAAGCACCACAAGGAAAGATTGGTCCGTGAAGCTTGATGATGCTCTTTGGGCGTATAGGACTGCTTACAAAACACCTTTGGGAACGACACCATTCCATCTCGTCTATGGAAAGTCTTGTCATCTTCCAGTGGAGCTCGAATACAAGGCAGCTTGGGACGTTAAGTTGTTGAATTTTGACATCAAGCCTGCTTCTGAGAGACGTTTGATGCAACTTAACGAGCTAGATGAGATTCGTCATATGGCTTATGAGAATTCGAGGATTTACAAGGAAAGGACTAAGGCCTACCATGACAAGAAGATCATTCCAAGGAACTTTTCTGCAAATGATCAGGTGTTGCTCTTCAATTCTCGCCTGAAACTTTTCCCTGGAAAGCTATGATCACGATGGTCTGGTCCATTCACCATCAAGGAGGTAAGACCGTATGGAGCTGTTGTGTTGCTGAACACTGCAGGACGCGAATTTGTGGTTAATGGTCAATGCCTAAAGCCATATCTTGCTAACACTGAAATCACTGAAGGAGACACCGTTCCCCTCAGTGATGCGCCTCGAGCCTAGACAGCTTCCAAGTCGAGCTCATGACTTAAAACAAGCGCTTGGTGGGAGGCAACCCACCGGTATGTTTTTCTCTTCTTTTTATTTTTATTTCCTTGCGTCTATTTTGCCTTTCTCTTGATTTATTTTCACACCGAGACGGTGTGAAGTAAGTCTGGGAGAAGGTATTCATCGTTTACTAATGTTATTTTCTTTTTCTTTTGTTTTCTCTTTGAGTCAGTCCAAGTCAGTTTATTGAGTCAAATCTATTGGAAACTATGATCTTTCTCTTGGTTTAGTGTGTGACTATTTCATCTGAGTGACCATTGCTACAGAATTAGTTCAGATCCGACTAATGAAAAATCCAAAGGCTGATCAGTTAACTAGAGACGTCCATATTTCCAACAGAATCCACTAAGCCTGAGCTAATTTCTGAACTCTTCCTTTTACCTCATCAGACGTGATTGATGTTCATAGGGCTTGACTCCTCGTTCGTTGCCTGACAAATGCATCATGTGTGAAACATAATGGTACTCCTCTCCCTTATTCTAAGTTAAATAAAAACAGAAAAGATGAAAGGATTTTTTTTCGAGTAAAGGGCTAGGAAAATTTCCTGTGATCCCATTATTTTACTTTGAGAGGAATGATCACACAAAGGTTCGAAGCGAGGTTAGAAAAATTTCCCGTGATACCATTATTCGCCTACACCTTTGAAAAAAAAATAATAATAATAAAAAAAAAAAAAAGATGAGAACAAAGAATAAGTCTGGGGGAGAGAAAGAGTACCCAGGATTGTATGGCTAGTTGTCATGGCAAAGGATGGGAATGAGTCTATAAGGTTCTTGGCATTGAGATCACTGATGAGACCCAGCAATGAAAGGCTTATGGACAATGTTGCGAAATTGTGGGTTGAATCTGGGAGGCTGCGAATGTCTGCAGAGAAGTACATGGTGGTTCGATTTGGATTGGTCTTGCAGAATGTGGATTATGAGATGAATGATCATTACAACACTCTAAAGAGAAGGTGAGCTTCCGCGCTTTCAAACTTCTTTCAAAAACTAAGTTCTTTGTTTTGCTTGAGGGCAAGCAAAGGCTAAGTCTGGGGGAGTTGATATATCATGGTTTTCACCGGTTTTCAACCATGATATCCATTGTTTTATCGAGTCAAAGTGTGTTTTTGAGTCTTTTTATTTTTTTTATCTAGTCTTTACAGGTTCTTAAGTCGTTTTGGAGGAAACAGGGAATTTCGGGTGCAACTAGACTTATGAAGATGTGGGATCAAGATGAAGCTTTGGAAACCTGGTGTTATTTGAAAGGCTTTCCTTGATTGGATTGTAATGAAATTTGGAGACAAGATAGCCACTTGAGTTAGCTTTCATTTGGAGTAGTTTGAAGTCATTCTGATCAACGGTTAGAAAGTTATGCCATTTTTAACGAAGATATGTCAATCTGGCGAGCAGAAGAAGCATG
>OVBL01001074.1:0-45476 GCA_900406555.1 Pseudoturritis turrita | reverse complement strand
TTGCACTCCAAGCATTCTTTCATCTTTAGAAACGTATCCAGCTTCAGAGGCTTCGTCATGATATCATCCACTTGCTCTTGAGTTCCACAGTGAATTAAATTAACTTCTTCATCATTCACAAGATCACGCAGAAAATGAAATCTGATCTTAATGTGTTTGGTCCTTCCATGTAGAATCGGATTCTTAGATAGCTTACTCGATGAACTATTTCACACAAGATCGTCACACACTCTTCTTCAGCTTGTTGTAGATTACTAAGAATCCTCTTCATCCATAGGCACTGAGTTGCACAGAATGATGCAGCCACATACTCTGCTTCGGTTGTTGATAAAGTCACGATCGGCTATTTCTTCGAGCTCCAAGCAATAGCCGCATTACTCATGAGAAATACATAGCCAGATATGCTTCTCCCACTGTCTATATCTCCGGAAAAGTCACTATCTGTATATGCCTTCATATTCCCTTCCCCGTCACTTGTATACATCAACCCCATTTGTAAAGTACCTTTGATGTACCTTAGCACTCTTTTAACAGCCAAAAGATGAGCTGTCTTTGGCTGCATCATAAACCGGCTCAAGAAGCAGACTACGAACATGATATCCGGTCGAGTAACTGTTAGATACATTAAGCTTCCAATTAACTGTTTGTATAGCGACGGATCTGCATCATCTCCTTCCATCTCCTTCGACAGTTTTGTACCTGAACAATAGGATTATTGACCGGATTGCAATCCTCCATTCCATACCTTGACAATATCTCAGCCGCATACTTCTTTTGGCATAGAAAAATCCCCTTCTCACTTTGATTTACTTCTACGCCTAGGAAGTAACACATTTTTCCCAAATCCGTCATCTCGAACTCTTGTTTCATCGATGCTTTGAATTCTTCACACAGCACTGAGTCATTCCCCGTGAAAATCAGATCATCAACATACAAGCTGATGATGAGCACTCTTCCTCCAGATTCATTTTTGATGAACAACGTGTGTTCTAGCTCACACTTGTTGAAACCCTCCTTTGTAAAGTATTCTTCAATCTTGCTATACCAAGCTCTTGGAGTTTGTTTAAGACCATAAAGTGCCCTTTTGAGTTTGTACACTTTATGCTCCTCACCAATCTTCTCATAGCCCTCTGGTTGTTCCACGAACACAGTCTCCTTTAACACTCCATGAAGAAATGCGCTTTTGACATCTAGCTGGTACACATTCCAGTTTCTCTTAGCTGCTTCTGCAAGCAACATTATGATAGTGTCCCACCTTGCCATAGGTGCGAAGACCTCATCGTAGTCTACTCCATGTTGTTGTGAGTATCCCTTTGCAACGAGCCTAGCTTTAAACTTGTCGATCTCTCCTCTCTCATTTATCTTTGTCTTGTACACCCATTTAACTCCAATTTTCTTCATTCCCACCGGTAACTCAACTAACTCCCATGTATCATTTTTCTCGATCGATTCTATTTTTGCGTCCATCGCTTCTCTCCATTGCTTTTCTTTCGCAGCCTCCCAGTAAGCGTATGGATCTTCCTGAGAAACATACAAGGCCACATACTGGAGTTCATCTTCGTCATCAGTAGATGCATCCCCTCGTACGTAGTCTTGTAAGTACCGTGGAGGAGCTTTGTTCCTCGGCTCAGGTTGCGGAATTGCTGTAGCATTTGGTTCTTCAATGTCTGCACCTTCTTCGGGATACTCTGGTTCTTCGTGAGCAGTATTGGTTTCGACACTCTCTGTAGTTAACTCTTCCTCGTCGAACACCAATACGTCATTCAACTCCTCATCACCATTCCTCTCCCAATTCCAACCTTGTTCTTCATCAAAGATCACATCCCTGCTAACAATCACTCTGTTTGTTACAGGATCAAACATTTTATATGCCTTTGAACCTTCACTTACACCGAGAAATATGCACTTTTGACCCCTGTCGTCAAGCTTCACTCGTTTCTGGCTCGGAACGTGAGCGTACCCCACACAGCCAAACACCTTAAAGTGACCAACGTTTGGTTTTGAACCAGTCCAACATTCTTGAGGAGTCTTATCCTTTACCGCCGAAGTAGGACAGCGGTTCAAGATATGATTGGTCCAACTCGCAGCCTCTCCCCAAAACCTTTTAGGCATCCCCTTCTCCATGAGTAAGCATCGTACCATGTTCATGATGGTTCTATTCTTTCTCTCCGCCACTCCATTTTGTTGAGGCGTGAAAGCAGCGGTGATTTGTCTTTTGATTCCATGAGATGTGCAAAAATCATTGAATTCCTTTGAAGTGAATTCATCTCCACGATCACTTCTTAAACAACCAATCTTCACTCTAGCCTCGTTCTCAACCATCATCTTAAAGCTCTTGAAGAATGAGAATGCTTCACTCTTCAAAGACAGAAGATAGATCCATGTTTTTCTGCTAAAATCATCAATGAAGCTGAGAATGTACCTCTTTTCTCCAATGGTATTGGGTTGAATGGGACCACACAAATCTGTGTGCATAAGCTGCAATTTCTGTGTTGCTCTCCAATTAGCTTGCTTCGGAAACGTCTCTTTGTGTTGTTTGCTTTTAGCACACACTTCACACATTACATTGACCTTCTCAATCTGCGGAGGCCCCACCACCATCACCTTTTTTGACAAATCCTGCAGACTTTGTTGATTAAGATGACCATATCGCTTATGCCATAGATTTGGCTCTTCATTTGCAACTTGTAAGCACGAACTCTCAGGTGTATCAGCGAGAACAACAAACATCCGATTGGCTGACATAGTAGTGTGTATGATTAGACCTAACTCTTCGTGATACACCTTGCAGCTTCCGTCTTTTATTAAAATCGCCAGCTTCCTTTCTTGTAACTGACCTAGAATTAACAGGTTTGTTGTTAGGTCAGGCACATAATACACATCAGGGATGATGTGGCTCATTCCTTCTAATATCACTTTAATACTCCCATGTCCTTGTACTCTCATCTTTGAATCATTCCCAAGCCTCATGGTGTGCATAAGCTTTTCTTCCAGATTAACGAACCAACTTCGATCTCCCGTCATGTGATTTGAGCAGCCGGAGTCCATAAACCACACACGATCTCTTTGTGAACCTCTTTCTTCTACAAACGCCATGAGCAACAATTCTTCTTTCTCGTCAAGCTCCGCATAATTTGCTGCGCTACCCCAAGTGGGACATTCAGATTGATAATGCCCCAACTTGTGACATTTGAAGCATTCTATGGTGGCTTTGTTGCTGCTTCTCCCACAACCTCTGCGTCCTCTGTAGGTTCCCCGACCGCGTCCTTTGCCTCCTTCATAAGAGACCTTCAGAACTTGCTCTTCTACCACACTTCTTTTCATGCGGTCCTCGTGAACCAGAAGACTGCTCTGAAGTTCATCCAGCGTTAACTCGTCTATGTTGTTTGACTCTTCTATGGAGCACACTACATAGTTGAATCGCATCGTCATTGATCGCAAGATTTTTTCAGAGATGGCGTTCTCCATAAGTGTATCTCCATAATCTCTCATCTTCTTCGCAATTGCGAGTGCTCTCGCAAAGTAGCTGTTCACGTTTTCACCTTCCTTCATTTGAAGTGTCTCAGAGGCTTGCGCAATGCTTGAAGTTGTGCTCTCTTAACTTTGGATGATCCTTGGAATTTCTGCTTCATGCTATTCCAAATCTGCTTGCTCGTATCAGTATTGAGGATTGTATCAAGAACGTCTCTATCGATGGATTGATAAAGAAAGTTCTTGAGTTTCAAGTCCTTAAGCATCTGATCATTGATCACCTTCTGTTGTGCCTCGGTAGGAACGACTCCTTCGTGCCTACTGATCCCATTTTCTATGAGATCCCAATACTCCTTCGAACGAATAAAATTCTCCATCAGTCGAGCCCAATGATCGTAAGACCATCAAACCGTAGAATTGCAGGCACAACAAAACCCTTCACACTGCTACTGTCTCCCATTGAATTTCTCGCTCTTATCACTCACTCTTCTTTCAACTACTCAAGCCTCTTTTGTGATGAGGCTCTGATACCAATTCTTGAAACTGGTTTGCAAATAAGAAATATTCGATCAAAACTTTTCTGATTGATAACAAAAGAGATTACAAACTGCTCCTATATAGAGGAGACTTGAAACAGAGATTGAAACAAAACACTACGCCACTAAACAACTACTTCCTATGAAATAGCAACTTCAAAGACTGAAACTAAAGACTCGGATACTACCAAACTGACCACTTCTTCCAACAAACTAGGAGACTTATTCATGCTTTGATCAATTCCTAACAAAGGTGAAGAAAAGAGTCGATATGGATGAGGTATGAAGTTGGAGAAATGGAGAGAAATCTAGGTCGAACGGTTTCGGGTCCGAAAATTGCTACGAGAAGGGAAGAGTTCAATTTCTGGGAAAAATTTCAAAATCAAATAAGAACTTGTGGTGTTCTTGAATTCTTTTCTCAGTTCTTTGTTTATTTTTACAGATTTAGCTTTTTTAATAGATTCTTGATTATAGCATATGAACGAGAGTTGTTTTTGTATGTTCATGTCTTTTAGTCAAATAATGGGGTCTATTTGTTGATGAAATAAAACATTAATGTAATGATTTTGTTCTACGTTTTTGATTTTTCGATAGTCATTGGAAAATATAAATACAGATTAATTAACTTAATTTTGTCGAATTTATTAGTATTATGACTTATAGATATATGAATCAACTAAAATCTCATTTTATATGGTTTTCGGATCGGGTTCAATTTGATTTGGTTTAGTATAGATTTAATGGTTTGATATCCGGTTTACAGCTTAAACCACTAAAATCGATTGAAATTGACATTTGTAGGTATATAGGTTTCAAATTTTTATTTCAAGAAGATATATGTTTCGAATTTTATTTTTGGGGATATATAGACAGAGACCTTAGTTTGGGCTGCTTATATGATTATATCATAGTTTTCGTGGGGAAATAGATCGTCGTTCTTATTAAAAAATGAATTATTATTTAATTATTTATTTTGATATATAGAGGATTAAGAAGGAACGGTGGCAAATTCGTAATATTTGAAAGATATAAAATTGACGATAAAACAAAAATACCCTCACGTACTACGCAAATATCTTCAGCCTCCATATTCTCCTCTCTCTCAACACTTTATTTCTCTTTCCATAATCTAAACTTGCATCAAAATTTTCCAACTATGGTTCATCCAATTCTTCGAATAGATGGGTCCCAAAATTATGTTTTTTAATTATTCAAATTCTTTAGATGTTGCTGCTATGCGTATACTGGCCCTTAGAATTCGGGCATTCAATTTCATGGAGAATTGAAAAAAGAGGATTCGTGATGACGATCGTAGCGATGTTTTACGAATCAACGAGAGACAATTGATACGCTTACAGTTTCATCACCATCAATCTTTGGTTTCAATCGCAGAACATTTGCCTCCAGATATGTTCTTCACGCAAAATTGTCATTATCGGTGCCGTCAGTGAGATTACCAACCATTTTTCAACTCATGAAAGTAAACCCTCTTGTCTCCTCTATCTCCTTTTATGATATAGCAAACACTTGCGGCTTACGTCGGCCACATTAACACCCAATCTCTTTTCCTAATTGCTTTTTGCCTTGCATTCCAATTGCAACATTTATAGTATTTTGATTTTGTGGGTTTTTCAATTTCAAACTAGGCTTGATAATTGTATATGATGTTACCCATCGAAATATATGTATATTATGTATATTATTATAACTGAAAATAACATAATCAGTAAATATTTATATATCGCATTATATATCAATATATTATGATATATATTACTAAATCTCATGTATTTATATATCATGCAATATATGTTAATATATCATTCAATATATGTTAATACATCATAAGAATATATCACGCAAAACAACAATTATATAATATCACGATATATGTTAATACATCGCATGAAAATAACAATGTTACGATCAGGGGCAGATGTAGTGAGGTTTTGGACCATGATTTTTTCAAAATTAGTATAATTGTTTAAGAATTTTTCATGATGTCTCTCTTAATACATTAATTTATGTTGTGTTACTTAATAATTTTTAGTTTTGCACCAGATAAAAATAATTTTTAGATCCGCCACTGGTTACGATATAAGATGACAGTGTTCTATAATCATCTTTACATTCTTTTATCATTCAAAAGATGTTCATGCCATGATGATGGATGGGCCCACCTCCGGTAGAGTTTGTCTCTTCAACATGACTCTAGACCTTCGGTTTTAGACGTACCAAACGGAAAGACATTTTTGACAATTCGAAAGATCTCTCTTTTCTCCTGCAAATAAAAAAGACCTCTACCCAATTTCTTGATTATTTTTTTTTCTATATTTGGTATGCCCCTAATTGACTCATTATTCTTTTGTTGGTCTTGAAATTGATATGATCATCCAATTTACCTACAAAAAGAAGTGAATATTATCTGCTACACTTTTGGAAACATAATTAAATATAATGTAATAAAAACTAAAACTAGGATATGAAATTCTAATATTTCCAATAAAAAGAGATATTTTTATTTCAACAACCGTCCCATTATATATTTTCCAAATAAAATTTTAGATAAAAATAGAAAAGAAGAAGAAAATATATTCACATGTTTTACTTTCTTTAAGTAAAATCTTCATCACCCAAAATGCTTTAAATCTTGAACCAACATTGATTTTTTCACATCATCTAGAAATTTGTTATAGCTGACAACAAATGAGATTGGCTTGATACCATATCAAAACCAAAATATAAGCATATTTGTTGAAGATCACGAGATTCAAAGTTTTTTTAATTACTTTGTCTTATAGAGCACAATAAACATACATATTGGATACCAATGCAATGCAAAAGCAATTACTCCATTCAAAAGAATGAAGATTTTTTTTGTGAATGGTCACTTAGTCAGGAACTCAGGTTGACTTACTTAGTCCGAATTGATTGGGACATAAAAGTCAGATGGAAAACTAAATTTAAATCAAAAGTTTATCCTAATTATTAACCGCGTCTGATATAAGTACACATGGAAGATTCTCTATTCTTAGAAGACATAGTGGCATGTCTTCTAAGAATAGAGAATCCCCGTGTATACTTTTTTCATATGCAATATATATTAACATTCATTATCCCCATGTTTTTGGAGTTCATGATTTTTGTTTTCATAGACTTCATGTATTTATATCCAAATTTTTAATATTATCTTATCAAAAATATGATATCAAAACTTCAAAAAAAAAAAAAAAATGAATCCTATGATTTTAGGTAAGAAATTGTAAATCTATAAAGTCAAAGTCAATATATTACAATTCAAAGTTTTGGCGCGTTATTTACTTTTGTTAATAAGTAATTTGGCGAGTCATTTATTTTAGCCAACAATTTTTTTATATTAAGTTTTGAAGTCTAATAACCATGTATACCTTCTTCCGTAAAAACTCCAGGATGCATTATTATGTTGATTTTTATCATTCATATGATGTTGGATTTTGAACACATCTTTATAACTTTTTGTGAGCTTTACTAAATTTAATTTTTCAAATTTTGTTATTCCATGTTAAAGAAAAATTAGTAAATTATTTTGTGCGACATTCAAAACATAATTTGTTTTAAAAACCTTTTTAAAATAGTACTTCACCTTTTTATCAATAAAATATTTGATAAAGTGATGAAAAAGCTATAAAACGTTTCAAAAATCTATATAATTCATATTTGTTTAAGTAACAAAACAAAAGAGCTATGAATACGATGTTCATAAGTTCTTTCAATTGATAGAGTTGGTTAATTAATTTTTTATAGTAACTCTAGCGACTAGTAATAAAATAGACACGAGTTAATCTATTTATTGTCAATTAATTCTAAAATTTAATATTTTAAAATAAAAAGACATGAATCTAGAATAATATATAAGCCCATGAAACTATCAAATTTAAATCAACTTGTCTGAGTCTGATTTTTATGACGTCACTTGGACTAAAACGGCACGCTGTTTTTTTTTTGCTTAACCCTAGTTCAATATATCTTCATTGATTAGAAACTAACTGGACCAATTAAACATTTTTTAATTAAAGATTTCATGGACCAAACTAATTAAAAGATTAATTGGTAAAATGTGAAGAGAAATCGGCAAATGATCAACCACTTAGGTTTAAGAATTTAAGTGTGTTTTATCATTTGTCTCACATTGCTTAGATTATAAAAATCAAGTGATATATAAGAGAGGACACACACTTCTATGTTCAAAAGTGTGCACCTAGAAATAGAGATGGTTAAGCCACACGCGAGCGCGCCGCCGCTCGCTCGGCTCGGCACGTGGCTCTTTGGCTCGTGGGCTCGATCTAAGGTGTTAGTAAAACCAAATGACTCTAAAGTCACTAGATGTCTTTATCGATCTAATTAAAATATCTATTTTTCAACCTAATCAATAATTTTTTCCGATTTCCGAGGATCCGGGTCAATTTAGTAAATCATATATCGTAGCAAATCCAAATATTACGCTTTCCAAACCTACCAAAGAAGAACAATTTTCTCATAACATATAATAGCAATATCTACAACACTTTTTTTTGTTTTGTCCAAGAAAGAAGCAGCCATGGAATCCAAAGGAGCAGCTCAGTGGAGCTCAATTTTAGTTCCTTCTGTTCAAGAGATGGTTAAGGAGAAGGTTATCACGACTGTTCCTCCTAGGTATGTCCGGTCTGATCAAGACAAAATTCAAGTCACCGATGGTTCTGGTCTAAATACCGAGATCCCAATCATCGACATGAAGCAGTTATGTTCTTCAACCGCCATGGACTACTCTGAGGTTGAGAAACTCGACTATGCTTGCAAAGAATGGGGATTTTTCCAGGTAAAGTTTTCTATTTTACAAAACAACCCATCGTCTTTCTTTATTAACATATTAGACCTCAGAGACTTTTCTTTTTGTTAAACCCAAAATGGACCATAACACTTTCTGTTTCAAAATTAAGCAATGTGGTTATGTCTTTATGGTCATTCACTGTGTCTACAGCTTGTAAACCATGGAATAGACCCAAGTTTGTTGGACAAAGTAAGGTCGGAGATTCAAGATTTTTTCAACCTTCCAATGGAAGAAAAGAAGAAGTTTTGGCAGCAACCAAATGACATTGAAGGTTTCGGACAAGCTTTTGTGGTTTCGGAAGATCAGAAACTCGATTGGGCAGATTTGTACTTCCACACAGTGCAACCTGTTCAATCACGCAACCCTCGCTTGTTCCCCAAGCTACCTCTTCCCTTCAGGTTCTCGCATCAAATTGTGTTAACATTATAACATATCTTCTTTCTCTATAAGCAATGGTTTCAAATCTAGAGGTTATTCGTAATTAAATTTCGATCTTCTGTTTCATCAGAGATACATTGGAGACGTATTCTGCTGAAGTGCAGAGCATAGCTAAGATCTTAATAGCGAAAATGGCGAGAGCCCTAGAGATCAAACCAGAGGAAATGGAAAAGTTTTTTGATGATGTTGATTCGATCCAAAGTATGAGGATGAATTACTACCCGCCGTGTCCACAACCCGATCAGGTTATCGGTCTAACTCCGCATTCCGATTCGGTCGGACTCACCATACTCTTGCAGGTGAATGAAGTCGAAGGTCTCCAAATCAAGAAAGATGGGAAATGGGTTTCTGTTAAACCTCTCCAAATGCTTTCATTGTCAATATTTTTTTTTTTTTTTTTTTTTGAAATGAATGTTAAATTTATTCACTTAAAAAAACATCTTTTACAACAAGTGTTTCAAATAGCTGAATATTTTTGAATTATTTCCGAAAAAGAAAGAGTGACGATAAAACCAAAATGATTCTTAGGTTCGAGTCGCGAACCATCGTGTGAGGCCTTCCTCATATCGATGATCCCCTAATGCTCGAATGGAGAGTAGTCTATTTCTTACATGTCTATCGATGAGTTGGATCAATCGAGACGGTGGTGAAGGTTCGTCTCCATGGCGTCTCCCGTTGCGTTCTCTCCACAAGGTATGGACCGTTGTTTGAAATGCGTAGCGGATGAGGAACATAGGAACTGTAGCTGTATTTGAGTCTGAGATTATGGTAATGAGTTCTGTCCAGTTTGTTGTGAACCTGTTAGAGAGCAAAGCTCGAGTCAAACCACCCCACACCGTGGAGGAGTAGCTGCAAGTGAAGAAAAGATGGTCTCTTGTTTCCATTGGATCATTGCATAATACACAATTTGTACTAGCCCCTGAGTTCCAAGAATGCATTCTGTCACCGGTTGTCAAACGATTAAGAATTGCAAGCCACACCATTAGCGTGTATTTAGGTGTAGAATGGCAGAACCATAGACCTTGATACCAACTTACAATACCACTTGATTGTCGAATGAGTTTCCATGTGGTTTTGGAATTGAAATGTGCCATGAATTTGTCTCCTTGTTTACGCCAAAGTACCACATCATTTTCGCTTGGCTGTTGTTTGGAGCGTTGCATTTGAAGTGCATCTTCGATAAGGTTTAAGTGCTCCACACGATGATTTCGTCTCCGGTGTGTGTCGATAGCTTTTGCTACTGTTGCGTGTAGCGGAAGTCCCAAATCGATACATCCTCTTAGGCCAGTTATGTCAATCATTCTCCCCATATCCGACCATTGATCGTACCAGAAAGAAGTACCCTTGCCACTCTTTATTTCAACCTTGTGAAAGTTTTTCGCAAGATCTCTATATTTTAGTAGCTTTCGCCACATCCATGAGCCTGTATTATTCTTCTCCTTTAATGACCAGAAAGATCCTTGCCTAACAAGATAAGTTTTCAACCAATTAACCCATAAAGATGGTTGCGACGAGGTGATACGCCAGATCAACTTTAAACAACACACCAAGTTGACCTCTTTTAGAGAACGTAATCCTAGTCCTCCTTCATCATGTGGACGACAAACATCAACCCATGATACCTTAGCTTTTTTTGAGTTTAATACCGGACCAGACCATAGAAAAGCGGAACAAAGTTTCTCTATGTCACGGATGCATTGTCTCGGAAGTCTGTAAGCGGCCATCCAAAAGTTTATAATGCTCGTGAGGACTGATTTAATTAGTTGTAGTCGTCCAGCGAAGGAGAGAGATCGAGCAGTCCATGCAGCGATTCGAGATCGAATTTTTTCCGTTAGGGTAAGATAATCCATCGTAGTCATTCTCTTCGTCAACAATGGCAATCCAAGATAACGGATTGGGAGATGTCCTATTGTAAAAGGGTAGCGGTTTGACATAGTAAGTTGAGCTCGCTCATTTAATCCTGCGAGAAAAATCGTAGACTTCTCCACACTGGTTTCTAACCCGGAGATTTTCGCAAAATCTTCAAATACTGATACAATTCCATCGACAGATCTTGTCGATCCATCTGTGAACACCATTATGTCGTCAGCAAAGCTTAAATGTGTGAGCTTGATGTTCTTACATTTAGGGTGGTACCCTATCTTCCGTTCATTCGCAGCTAAATCCAACAACTTTGATAGCACGTTCATGCTTATCACAAATAAGAATGGAGAAAGAGCACAACCTTGTCGTAAGCCTCGTTCACTTCTGAAATAACCTGCTAACTCTCCATTTACTTGTATCGAGAACGAAGCTGTTGTGATGCATAGAGTAATCCAATGAATGAATTTTGTTGGAAAATTCATCGCAATCAGAGAATTTATCAAAAATGTCCACTGCACGGAGTCGAAAGCTTTTGAAATATCAATCTTAAGAGCACATCTAGGTGAGATGGATTCCTTGTGATAATCGCGAACCAATTCTGTGGCCAAAAGAAGATTCTCAATCAACAAACGATCCTTTATGAAGGCTGACTGATTGAGAGCAATGAACTTCGGCAAAATCCCTTTTAATCTGTTTGCTATGATTTTTGAAATCACTTTGTAAATCACATTGCAGCATGAAATAGGTCTGTAATCTTTCATCTCCTTCGCCTCGTTCTTCTTAGGTATCAGAGCTACTATTGTTGTGTTGATTCCTTTGGGTAAGAAACCCTTGACAAAAAAAGACTGAACCGCAATAGTGAACTCTTTCCCAATCACAGGCCAAGCCGCTTTGAAAAACTCAGTAGAGTATCCATCCGGACCTGGCGATTTGTTGCTTCCCATGGAGAAAACCACGGCTCTGATCTCGTCATCAAGGACGTCTCGTATTAGCATCGTTTGGTCAATGTCGGAGCAGCGGTAAGATAATATATCCTCCAACCTGTTCACCGTTGCTCCCTCATATTCCTCTGGTTTATGTTGGAGAAAGGACTTGAAGAAGGACTCAGCCTCTGCCTTTATGTCTTCACATTTTGACACAACCGTTCCATCTTGGCAAATAATCTCTCGAATTGTGTTTTGTGTATTTCGGGCAACCACTGCTCTGTTGAAGAATTTGTTATTTCGATCGCCTACTGCCAGCCAATGTACCTTTGATTTTTGTTTTAAGTATTTCTCCTCCAACTCTGAGACAAAATCCCATCTTCTATATGCGATATTTTCCTCCTCCAAGCTTTGTATCGATGGATTAGCTAGATTCCCTTCTTGTTTCTCACAAAGCTCATCTAATGCCTCCTTTGCTTTTTTGGAGAGATTTCCTTGTTTTTCCTTTGTTAGTGATCTGATTGCAGGTTTTAAAGCCTTCAATTTTTTTGAGAATCTGAATAGTGAAGATGTAGAGAGGAAAATAGGCTCAGTTGATTGCCAATGCTGCTCCACCAATGGTAGAAATTCCTTCATTTCCGCGACAACATTCACAAATTTAAATGGCCTGCGTGAGCTTGTGATCACCGAATCAAAATGAATTCTGCATCGAAGATGATCAGAGCAACCACCAGCTTCAAAGACATTAAATGATTGTGGAAAAACCTGCAACCATTTAACATTAATCAAGACCCTATCCAGTTTCTTCGAGATTAACCCTTCTTCTCTCTTGTTACACCAAGTATACAAGGGGCCGTGAGAAGCTAAATCAGAGATGGAACAATGTCTTGCCAGGTTCTGAAAATCTCTCATTCCCGAAGTTATGTTTGGTGAGTCCAAGTAACCTGAGTGTTCTGCACCCTCCAAAATCTCATTGTAATCTCCAAATAGAATCCATGGTTTATTTCGAAACAACGGAGCATCATGATGATCTCGTATATCATTCCATAATTCCTTGCGTTCCTCCACAAAATTTGAGGCATAGATGAAGGAACAGAAGAACTCTTCATCTCTGTCTGTGAGCTTAATCGAACAAGTGATCATTTGACCACTTTTAAACACCGGTGTTAGACGCACATTTTGCTTCCACACAACCCATATGCGTCCCAAACGGTGGAATTCATAATTCGCCAGCACTGACCAGTCCCGAAACACTGATGACTCGCCGTCTTACTTTCCTTGACTCTTGTCTCTAGTAAACAGCCAAATTGAAATGAACTTCTATTTACCCAGCTTCGCACCACAGAATGTTTTTTGATTTTGTTGAATCCACGAACATTCCAGAAGAAACCTGACATAAGTTATTTTTTGGAGGATTTCTTTCTTCCTGAAACACTAGGAGTGGATTCCCTCGTGTTTAAGGCAAAAGATTCAGCTAAGAATTTGTTTGTACCTTTTGTAGAACGAGGCAAGGGGGCACGAAGAACCCTTGTGTCGTGTTTTTCTTGGTGTACAAATTCTTCCTCTTTTTGAATAATTACCTCTTCTCTTTGAATAATCTCACCTTCTTCACTATGATCACTATTTTCACTTTCAACTTCTTCCGATTCATCTTGGTTTTCCTCGCTGAGTATGGAAAAACGTGACGGTGATCCCAAGGATTTTGCAACTGGTGTGTTTTCTATTGATCGTCCTGTTTTTGCAGGAGAGACTTTTGACCAACTTGTTTCATTCTCCTTTTCTTCTTCAGTCTTTTGCCGTTGTGTGATATCTTGGACATGTGTAGTTTCAGAATCCACTATAATCGTCTCTGTTGCAGGAATTGTTACATCTTTCCCAGAATCACTGCTTACTAACACCATAACCATCCCCTTCTTGGTGGTTACCTCTGCTTCACTCTTATCAACAAAATAATCTTTTCTCTGCTCATTCATCCTCTCTTCATCTGATTCCTTTGCTTTCATTTCTTGTAGAATTGTGTCTGGTTCCCTTTGATCTAGCTCCTTCTCCTTTTGCACCATCACAAGAGTATTGTCCAAATGTTCTGAAGAAGTCAAAGAGATTATCGTAACTGGGTCTTCCTTTTCCTTGAGACCCACCTTTTCCACGTTTTCTATATTCTCCTTCTCCTTTCCACCCTCCTCTGTCCCCCTTGCCCGGTACCTTCCTTGCCCCTTTCCCACGATGCAGACTTCAGCTAAATGACCCCATTTAGAGCAAGTGGTACATCGTACCGGTAGCCAAGGATATTTAAACTCAATCACTGCATCAATTCCCTTATCAGATTTGAATCTGAATGATTTGGGTAACTCTTTCGTTAAGTCAGCTTCTACAAAAACCTTTGCATCCTCAAAGCTTTTACACGTCTCCGTATCTGGATGTAATCTCTTTGGGGTTCCGACAGAACTCGCTAGAAAACCCAGCCCTTTCCATGAAAACATTTGATGAGGAACATTTTTCAGAATTACCCACATCGGAATGGATTTGATTTCCGGTTGTGCAGCCTCTGTTACCGGAGACCACTTTGAGATCACCATCGGAACATCCGCTATGTTCCACATGCCGCGTCGAAGAACCCGATTACGAATTGAGCTCTCCCTGATTCTAAACTTTATGGTAACATCATTCACCACATATGCGTCGACCCTCACTGATTTATCACCCAAAGTCCAGATTTTATTCACGATAACATGAACCTTTGCGACGTGAGGAGCTTTAGTCAGAAATTTACCGATAAGAAAGTCTTCCCATAAAGGAGGAGCGTCTTCAATAACATCATCTGGTATCACCACCGTTGGAGCTCCATCTATGATCGAGACATTGAGATTGTGTTTCGAGAGAGTTTGCTTGTTTTGAACCACTGAGACCCACGAAGGAGTCTTTGGATTGTCTTTGGGATGATCTGGTTCCACCGGAGAATGCCCCGGCGAGGCCATGTTGCGGAGAAGCGGCGGTCAACGACCAGATCGCCGACAGAAGTTAGGTGATCGAGAAACCAAGAAAATCGCACTTTGAATCGCACTAGAGATGACGTGGCATCGCACTCACACCCTTTAGTTCACATTATGCGTCACAGACAAAATAGCACAAACTTTGCAAAAAACAGAGCATAACAAACCGAAATCAATCCAAAAATGGCAAAATGTAAAGATGATTTATATTAGACTCTTTCTTTTGTTTTCCTACCAAAAAAAGGTCTCCTTATTATATGTTAAATTCAATATATTTTGATGGCTAAAACTAATTATATTATTAAAGAATAATTCTTACATGTACTATTAGGCTATCCATATCCATTTTAGAATGGATTATCCAATCCGTCTCTTATCTGATCAACTTTTTTCCATCGCATATACGTATTATGATAGTTACTTATTTGAAATAGTTTAATATGCTTGGTTTGTACATGAGTAAATTAGTATGGACATAACTTTTTTAAAAGAAAATATTAAAAAACAAAAAGTAGTGAGAAATATTCGAAATTTTTCAGATATTCCTAAAACTACTCGTAATTATCCGATGTATGTGATTTCGGATTGACTCTTATCCAAATTAGTGAGAATTATGATAACTATTTTAGGTATATATAAACTATCTGGGAGTGTCAAAATAGTTAAAATTGATGAGTCCAACTCAAACTAATCCAAACCATAGATCTTAAGGAGTTAGAAATTTGGGTACTAAATAATTAATGAGTTAAATAGGTTAATGGATATAATTAGTTGGTTAAAATGGTTTGGATCAAAATAGATTAATGAGTTATCCATAATCAAACCAAAATTAATTTAATAACCTAAATCAAATGTACAAATCAAATAATCGAATCAAATTTCTAAATCAATTTTAATCTAAATGTAACCTTATTTATATCTGGATATTTAAAGCAGAAATTTTATATATGGATATTTAAATCGGTTTATTTTATTGGTTTAGCGAAAACCGTTTGAGACTTTGATATGATTAATTTTGTTTGGCTTTCACTCTTCAATAACCAGAAGAATTTTTAATTAAAAAATCCAAATTATATTACTTCGATACAGTTAAATCCATAGTACAAAACTAAACCAATTTCACATTAAACCGAACCAGTTGAACATGTGGAAGAACATCAACTTCGATTTAGTTAATCAAATCCAAAACGTAATAATGCAAACCGATTTGAAAAATTGGAACGCTTGCTATTTCGAGGACGACGATCGATGATGATGAATTAAATAATAATAATAATAATAATAATAATAATGGTATGATAATTATTCATTATTATCATGATTAATTTTGATAATTATTTTTTAATAAAATAAAATTAGTCATGGATCAACCCATTTGACCATTAACTCATTAATTTAAATGACATTTGAATGAGTTGGATGAATTCATTATCTATTTAACTTCAAGTGATGGGTTAGTTTGGTTTGGTTTAACTATTTTGACACTATTAGAACTATCCCACCATTTACCCAAGTTTTTCATCCAACATTTTATTGGGTATACTTTAGCTATTCAAGTAGTAATAATAATAACAAAAAAAGGTAGCAGTTTTACTTTTAGATATCCAAAACACCTAATTATGACCTTTGCATGTGATTATCGATACTTTATTTCAGCTATTCAAGTATTAATAGTAATAATACTTCAGATATCCAAAACACCGGCGCTCTGCTTGCTTGTGAGCTTTGTAGTTTCGTATTTACTATTTTTTCCGTGCTCTTCATTTGCTATGTGAGATTTGTTTTTATGTTTCCTAAGTCATGTGTTAGATATGAATTCTAGATAACTGTAATATTTAAGGTCTGTTTCTCGATAATCTTTTGGGCTCTGTTTTCCGATAAACTTTCGGGCTATGTTTTTTCCGGTAAATTTTCGGGCTTTGTTTTCCCGTAAAACTCTCGGGCTTTGTTTATGATTTATCCGGAATTGTATCTTACTGTGTATCTTTGGATGTTTAATAATATCCAAAACACCTAATTAATACCTTTTTGTTATTATTATTAGGCTAAAGTATGCCGTTTAGTGCGATGTCTTTTAGTCAGAACCGTGCTTAATGAGTTAAAAAAGGCATTTGCATAGAGCTCCTAAAATATATAAAATTTTAGGGGCCCCTTATTTTTTGAAAATATGTTGTATCCTAGTGGTATTGAGTGAGTAAGTTTCATTCATACAATCTAGGTTCGAGTCTTGGTTGTGTTTTTTGTTTTTTTTTTTTGAATTTAGACTTTAAATAAAAAAGAGATCGATGTTCCAATCAAACAGAAAATCTAGATCCTACTCCTAAAAAAAATATCATAATCACATATTGAAAAAGAATCGATTGTAAATTTTGTTAGTTTATAAATAACCTTTACAATTTACAAAGAGAATTAGTTAAAAACTTAGATTATGAGAGGTTGGTGAACGACTTTATTGAAAAAGAAGGAAGAAAAATATTATGTCTTAAACTTTTTATATTATCGTTTATCGTTTTGTTTTGAACACTTTATATCGTTTTTAAAAAATTATATTAAAAGGGCCCTTATTTTTTAATTCGTCTCGAGCCTCTACAGACCTAAGCACGGCACTGCTTTTAGCCTAATCAAAAAAAATTTGTTCATCTAATCAAACATCAATTCCATTATTTCATGAAGAAAACCAACGGGCATCTTCTATATTTCCCAGATTTGATAATAATTAAAGATATTGATTTTTTTTTTTTATCCACAGTGTCCAATAAATTAGACCGGTTCAGAAATTCAAATCGAAAGAACAACGTTTACATAAAAAATATCATGTGGTTGTCGTCGAGTACGACGTGCCAACATATCCGCTTTTGAGTTACTAAGACGAGAGATGTAGGATAGGAAAAAAATTGGGAAAGTTTGCTTGTTGCGCTCCAATTCCCTCCAAGATATTGATTTATAATTTGTTTTTTTTTTGTGTTGACAAAAGCCAACAACAGAGAGGAAAATATATCATGTCGATGTGATATTTTTTTTTTTAACATATCTAATTGAAACGTTTGTGTTATTTTAATTGAGCTTCAAACCATACGAAGTTAATTCACAAAACAAAAAAAAAACATAAGAAGTTATGAATCGTATTATCTCGTTGAACTCATTAGGGGGGGGGGGGGGGGGGGGGCGCACATTTTTACCTCCTGAGAAACTGCTAAAAATTTATTTAAAAGTTTTGTTTTTCTGTCAGTGCACAAGTTAATTTTTGTTTATAATATGAATATCTAACCATAACTATTACATTTTGTAGTTAAAGTTTAATATATTTTATTACTATTTAAGTATTTATTAGTGACTTCGATTAAACTTTCTTTTGCGGCAATGCTTTAACTTTCGATAAGATTGATATTTTTACGGCAACAGTCATTTGCGGGTTGGTCTGCCAAAATATACTAATAAAAATATGTTTATTTTAATATTTTAATCGAAAATAAAATTGGTTCCATTATATGAATGTATATTATTCAATTTTACTAAATAACTTGTTTTCATAGAGAGACAATTTTATTCACACAAATAAATAAATACAATAAGTATTTGTATTAAAAAAACTCAAGTCCGTTTTGTCTTTATAAAAATTGATGGATTTCACGAAATCGCACAATGATCACTTGGGCCCAAGTGAAGAAAGAAGATGCTGAGCCCATTGAGAATTCCAGTCAACCAAAGCAGTCAACCAAAACAGAAGAAGACAAAAACCAATAACCAGAAAAAAGTACGGGACGTTCCTCCATGAATTTTTTTTGAGCTTCTTCAATGAATCTTCAAAGACAGCTAGTGACTAATGGATAAGAATTGCTTTTTATTCTAGATTCTTCTGATAAGTTTATATAAGATGTGTGTAAATCTTCATTAGAGAAACTTCACAAAAACAGAGTAATCTTCACAAAAACGAAAAAGAAAAATGTCTTCTTTCAACTTCTCTCCCTCCTTGTCAAGACTCTTTTCCTTTTGTCAATCATCTCCATCACCAAGAAAGCTTTCTTCTCCTTGTCTCTCTCTCTCTCTTCAACCACACCTATGAGGTTTCCTCATTCTCCATCACCAAGACTCAAGCTTTCTCCTCAAAAATTTACTCTTCTTGTCCCATTCTCCTCAAAGAAATTTGATGGTAAAAACAAGAGGAAGAAACAGGATAACAGTGGAAAGGTAGAGCCCGAGAAGAAGAGACCCACCAGGAAAGGGAAGGCACGGTGGAGTAAGTCCAAAAAGGATGATCAGAAAAATCTGAAAAATCTGAAGAAACCGACGACACCGGAGGAAGAGGAGAAGAAACCGACGGAGGAAGAGGAGAAGAAACCGACGGAGAAAGAGGAGAAGAAACCCACGACACCGGAGGAAGAGGAGAAGAAACCCACGACACCGGAGGAAGATTAGAACATGATAAATCGTGTGTGGTTTTTAATTATTGATTAGGTGTGTTTTTATTTTTAATTTCTATGTTTTTAATCGTGTGCTACTCTCTGTTTCTTCTTCAGAGTTACAGAACCAAATTGAAAAAATTACTTAATTGCAAGCAAGTCTTTTAGTGTTTTTCTAGGATGCCATTATAAAACTCTTGGGATCTGAAATTGGTTTCAAAGTAGCTTATTGAACAACTTTAGCTTGAAAGCCTGCTTCTTTAAGCTATTACAAGTCATGAATCTTTTGTTCTCATAGGTATGTGTGATATCCGTTGCGTAATTTGTAAAAATTATCGAATCTATGTGTTAAGTTGATATAAAAGGATATTGGATCATTTGTTTCTCCTTAACATTCACAAATCATATAAGAGATATCAAAGATCCATAGCATCCTTATTCTCTGGAAGAACTCAAAGTACTTACAGAGGACTCAGTTGAAGTGGATGATGAGAAGAGTTGGGTTAAAAAACGTTGGGTTGAACTTTTTGTATGGATTTTAGTTTTTCCTTTGAGCCAATTTGGGCTCAGGTCTGCCATTTTCTTTGCAGGGTTACATCCACTCCAACTGTTGAACATTGTAGCATGGTAACCATTATTGGTCTTAGTATCCGCGTGAAACTTATGCCAAGCCTTCCTGATCGATACAAGGGTATACAAGCCTTCTGATATTTTGTTTTCTTAGATTCACCGTTCTCAATTCTCTTTGACCATTGTCAAAATGATCTTCTGAGCCCATTTTTTTTTTTTTTTTGAAAAGGATGTTGTGAAGAAAGGTTGTTCCTTTCTCAAGAAACTTTCGACCTTAGTTAAGAAAGTTTGCGCCTTTACTCTCTTAACTCACTCAAATCTCTCTTTCACTCTTTGTTTGATTTGTTCACTCGTGTGTGTATGTTAAGAACTTGATGTAAAGAGCATAAAATGTAAAGACACAAGAAATTAACGAGCTTCAGAGGTATGTCAAGTTGTTCAAAAACCTACTTTGAAAATATATCAATATATGCATACACTAGCTACTTCCAATTTCAGATCAAACAAACACTAAAAAACTTGATTGCAATTAAGTATTTTGTTCAATTTACTTCTGTCCTGAAGAAACTTGATGAAACAGTGAAAGTGAAAAAGAAAAAAGGATATCAAAAATCTCAAGCTGATCTATTGCTTCTGATGAAAGCTCATCGTTATTGCTCGAATCAGGTCGAGCACGACGCTCACTTTTCTGGTAAACAATTGGGTTCTCGTTAATCAACCCAGAAACCATTTTCTTTCTCCTCTGCCATTAAAACAATGATCCATTATACAAGCACAGAGACACGTCAAAGATTTTAACGACGACAAGAAAGATAAAAAAACTTGACTCGGTTTCAAATGTCCGGAGATCACTTGACTCGGTTTCAGTCATTTCCTTGTCTGGAGAAGAGACACTTCATGTTCGGGATGGATATCGATGATTTGCCCAATTATTGTTGTCTGCATCATCTGGAAAACTAATGATGCAGGAATCAGCCCAAGCTAAACTATCAGGAGAGACGTCTTCCTCGTGTCTTACGGATAGGGAAACCTCTGCTACGTCTTCTTGTTCAGACATGGCTACAAAGCATATCAAGATCTTTTGATGTTATACCAGACAATAGACAATTAAGGCATAACATAGATTCTCCAAGATATCTAAACCAAATCGATATGAATAAAAATCACAATTTGAAGCTAAACTGGAGCAAACGACACTAATTGGAACAAAACACGGTTAAATCGATGTGAATTGAATCGTTGATTGATTTTAGAAAACATCAAATCCCCAATTTTTCATTTTCTTCACCACTAAAAGGCAACACGTTAATGACTGTTTTTCTCTCACAAGATCACACTTGCGACTGGAACCAGTTGGTCAATCTACTAAGCAACTCACATTTCGACAAGGTAAAGCAATTCCTCTTCCGTTACACGTTTCAGGCAACAGTGTACCATCTTTGGCGTGAGCGTAATAACCGTCGCCATGGAGAAGCTCATTCAACGACCATGCGCATCACCAAGCAAATAGGGAAGAACGTTCGCAACCGACTAAGTTCGATCCGTTCAACAGGAAATTTCAAATATGACGACGGAAGAATCTTATGGCTTGAAACGCAAGCAACGTAACTTCCTCTCGGGACCGTAAAAGAGTGATGGTTTATGTTTCAGTGCGTTAGATCTCTTTCTAAATGTTTTCCAAAATGAAGTAACACATGCTGTAAAACGATTTTGATTGAATAACAAATTTTACATTCATTTAAAAAAAAAAAAAAAAATGTGAAACACCTAATTTATCTAATTCGAGCACAGAAGAATCGAAAATCACAGAGAACACAGTGATTAAGTCCAATGATTACTGTGTAATTCAATTCATGGAAGAAATTAAGATGAATCTCAAGGCAGACCGGTTTTGAGATACCTCGGACGTAAGCAGTTTAAGAGTTGTTCTCCTCTCCGGAGCACTTCTCCTCTCCGGAGCACTTCTCCTCTCTCTTCGATTTGATGATGAGTGATTTTGTGGAGTGTGATTTAAGAGCACCATTGGAGGTTATACACGAAGCTTACGAAGATGACGATGATGAAGAAGAGAATCCGTCGGTGTCGGGTGAAAAAGACCCGACCAGATTTGAATCCATTTTTGTCTCAGAGAGAAGAGAAGAGAAGCGAAGAGGAGAGTGTAGACTATCAGAGAGAAGAGAAGGAATAAACCAACTAAAACCAATGTTTGTGGGTTCTCAAGTTTAGAACTATGTTTTTGGGATGATATAGGTTTTCAACTTTCAAATCGGAGAGATATAGGTTTCGAACTTTGTTTTCGGGGAGATATATAAAGAGGTCTTACTTTGTGCATCATATATAATTATACGATAGTTCTCGTGGGAAAATAGATCGTCAGCCCATTATTTTATAGTTCGGATTCGGGTTCGGAAATTTTGGTTCGGGTTCGGAAATTTCGGTTAGGTTCGGGAATTTTTCCCACCCTGATTCACGTCCTTCCACTCTCCATCGTCTTCTTTCTCTAGTAAGAAGAAATCACAAGTCGCTCGTTTTTCCACTTTGTTCATCTAACGATCCAACGAAGAAGCCATGGCAGAAAAAGAGAAAAGTGGGAAGAAGCAAGTGATGGTGGCTATGGATGATAGCGGTTGCAGTAAACACGCTCTTCAATGAACGCTAGTGTATCTCAAGGATAGCCTCGCTGATTCCGATATCATCCTCTTAACCGCTCAACCTCCACTTGATCTTAGCTGTGTTTATGCTTCCTCCTATGGAGCTGCTCGTTAGTATCTTTTTCATCTTCTGTTTTCGCTTCTTCATAGCGATCGATTTCATTTATTGTTTATGAAATCGGACACACGCGTGCTACTTGTGTTCATCATGGTTGGATTTTGAAATTGAATTGGATTTTGTTATTTCTGTTTTGCAGCGATGCTGATAAACTCAATGCAAGATAATTATAAGAACGCGGGCTTGAATCGGCTTGATGAAGGGGCTAAGATTTGTGCTGAGAGTGGGGTTTGTCTCCACCTCCCTCGACCATTCTTTGTAGCTATTTTACGATCTTTTAGTTATATGAAATTATTCAGATGATGGTCTTACCATTATTCTTGATAGCAAGATCACTCTCTATTAGAGCTCAAAAAAGGCTAAACCCATCGTTATTGTAGAATGATTTGTTGTCAAATCTTGCGTTAAACTTTACATGGTTTGGTTATGTATCAGGTTATCCCAAAGACAGTGTTGAAATTTGGAAATCTTAAAGAAGCTATATGTCAAAGCTGTTGAGAAGCTTGGTGTTGATTTGCTTGTAGTTGGGAGCCATGGTAGAGGCGCATTACAAAGGTTTGTAGACGAAACTTCAATGTTTAACTCGTAAACAAGAACATTAAGATGTTGACGAGTTGAGTTTTCGAAGATAATAATGTATCTTACTCTGTGTTTATGGACAGGATTTTCCTTGGAAGTATTAGCAATTACTGTGTTAACAATGCTAAGTGCCCAGTTCTCGTGGTGAGGACAATGGCTTGAAAGACTCTTCTCTCGCCAGATTTCGAGAACCCTGGCTTGCTGTGTGTGTTGTAAACATATTGATAAATAATGCTTTGCTTGTTTGCTACTGTTTGAAGAAACTTTGTGAGTACATATAATTTATTATGTTTGATAAATAAAAGAGTTTTGCTGTGCTCGGGGTTTGCGATCTGCATTTTCTTTGTTTTCAATAGGCAGTTTTTAATCTGATACGAAGACAAGCTTAAACCAATCAGATGCTATAAACTCAGCTTCAACCAAAAATCATGTTTAGGGTAGCTGCCAGCCTCACTCCTTTCTGTGCTAAGCGCTGATACACTATCGGTAGACGTGAAGAAAAGTATTCATCTGCGAAGAAGACATTATGTTCTTGTTAGCTTCTTTATATTTGTGAATCATCATAGTTTTTGGGTGAATTCTTTTACTGTGTAAAGTGTCTCCTTCAGTTACCCCCTTGTATGCCCAGTCACAGGCTACTTTAATCCCTTCGGATGCATATTTGTATAAAGTTTGCAGGGGAAAGCAAGTGGAAGTTAAATCTTGTTCTTGCTGGCTTGAAGAACAATGACTTCTATTCAAAGGTTCATTAATCTTGTATATGACTTACATGTCTGGGCATGCTGTCTTCTTAGTGCAACTCTCCCATCTCTTGACTTGATCTGCCCATTATGTCTGCATTTTTATCGAAAATATGTCAACAAGAGTAACGCCTTGTAGCATACATTAATTAGTCATTGATCATCCCAAATCAATTGCTTTGTCAAAAGCCTATGCTTTTCCATATTTAATCAAATTCTTGTTTGTTGACTTTTCGGTTGACTTTCTTTTGACTTTTAGTTGATTTTTGCATTTTGAATTTGTTTATGCTTAGTTTGGTTACTTTGATCTTGTTTAGTTTCTATTTAGCTATCTAGTCTTGTTTTGTCTTTTATTTGCATTCTCATTTTGCTTGTTCATCTAGTTTTATTTCATAATTAGAATTTTAAAAATACAAAAAATAGCTTACTTAATTACTTGCATTCTTAGTGTGTTATTCTCAATTCTTTGTGGTTCGATACCTTGATTACTACTCGTTTGCTTGCACTTGAGTATTAGTTTGGAATTTAAAATTTGTCTCAACAGTCGTATACTATGACGTTTTTTGGGCAATTTAGATTTCAATTATATGAGTTAAAACCAAGAACATAAACTACAAAAAAAAAAAAAAAAAAAAAACTGGTGTAAGATTCAAGAACCTGGAGGTATCCATTTATGATTGAGAATGGGAGGTTGAGCAAGCATCCTTCTGCTACTGCCTGCATGTTAGTTGGCAAATTTGTTACATAACAAACTCCAAGCTAAGGAGAGACAAAAAATGAGCAACTTTTTGTCAAGCAAAACCTAGTCATAAGAAATATTTGGTCTAACACATAAAATACATAATTTGTTATATTGGTCGTGGGCCAGAAAACCAAAGCGAAAAGCACAATTTTTTTTTTTTAACGCTTATAATTTTATTAATCACACACCATACACACGAAAGTACTTGAATCTAAAAGAAAATAGAAAACTTATACAGATGCACGTAATTGTCTTACACAAATATTATAACAGATCAACCCTCCAGCAAAGATAATGTTTGAGGGTCAAACAGAGTTAAGAAATCTAGTATTGAAGAAATAGTAACCAAAATGATTATATACTGATAATAAAGACCTTAAACACTTGTCTTTTCTAGAAAATCAAAACATCAAAAGAATGGATAATCGGGAAGAGATATGCAATCCAGTAGTTCCCAAAGATTCACATAAAACTGATATAAAGAAGCACCATTACCAGAAATAAGTTTCTCTGTTTTTCAACTCCACATAATTCACAACACACAGATCAAAAAATTATATTTCCTATAAAGAAAAATCATAACATATATGCCTTTACAAAATTCCTTAGGCAATAAATGAAACCAATTTGGATCAAGAATGAAGATAAAACCATAAATTATTGAGTTTAGAAAGAGTAATCAAACAGAAAACTAAGAAAACTCAGTATGTATACGCAAGACCTCTATTTTTGTTTAAATTAAACTCAGTATACATTTAGAATCAATTTTATTTAACATTTTACATTATCTGCAATCAATTCATTTTAAAGTTATTTGGTTTTGGTTTCATTTTAATGATTTTTTTTAGGGAAATTATCATAAAAACATCAAACTATTTATATTTTTTCAACTTAAATCTCAAACTTTTTCGATTTCCAGTTCAAACCTTCAACTTAATTATTTTTTTGAAACAAATTTCCAATTTACCGAAATAGTGCGTGACGTTGGGTTGACTAACGGTCAACGTTGGTTCTGTTTAACACCGTTACAATAATTAATTAAATTATTTTTTATTTATTTTTAATATAAAAGAATCAAATAAAATAATAAAATAAATCTTTTTTTTTGAAAAAAAAAAATTCCACTGTTCGTCTTTCTCATGGACTTTTCATCGGCAGAGGTAAACGAGCGAGCCAACTTCCGAATCGATTTTGCCAAAATTCTCAATGCTTTTAAGTCATCTCGTTGATGTCTTCGAGATTCAACCTCTCGATATTGTTCAAGAGCAAAGCAGGTTCTACAGTCGGAAGATGAAGAATATTTTTTTCTCTTTAATTTTTTTTAAAAAATTACTGATTTTAATTCTCTAATAAATATATTTATATATTTTTTGTTTATTTTTCTTACTTATTTTTACCAGTTATCTATTTTAAAAATAATAATTTTATTATCATTGATGAACTTAACGTTGACCGTTAGTCAACCCAACGTCATGCACTGTTTCAGTAATTTGGAGGTTTATTTTTTAAAAATAATTAAGTTGAAAATTTGAACTGAAAACCGAAAAAAATTGAGATTTAAGTTGGAAAAATGTAAATAGTTGGAGGTTTTTTATGGTAATTTTCTCTTTTTTTGTCATCTAGAAATTTTACTTTTAGCTTTGTGAATTGTGATACGTACTATATCATATTGTCAAATACAATGTATATAGAAAAATCTTATTTATATAGTAAGATGTATATGTAGTATGTATATATATAAAAAGAAAAAATCTTATTTATCTAGTAAGATGTATATGTAGTATGTAGTCATAAGTACTCCAAAGTCCAAACCCTAGTTTGCTCAAGATGTTGTTTCCGTGTGTGAAATTTGTCCCCACCATGGCACTCCCGTTAGACAAGTCCTCGAGCAGTCGGGTTCCTCGATTCCTTTCTTCTCCTTCCCTTCTTCTCCGTTCCAATTCAGTCCGTTACAATTTACTGCCTACGCTAGAGGTTACGATGGTAAATTCCGGCCCACTTTCGTCTTTTGATGCTTCTATATGTCGTTGCTATTCTTCTATGTCGCCAAGTGAGTCAGCACAAGAAAAGACGATTCCTTGTGGTATTGATGTGGTTATAGACTCCGTGGTGAAGATCTTCTCCTTCTGTAACAAGCCAAACGTTTTTCAACCTTGGCAGAAGAGTTGGGAAGTTGAATTGAAGGGCTCTGGTATTCACAAAACACTCTCCCTTTACTTTTACTCACAAATTCCTTTCTATAATTTGGGCCACACTTTATTATCTGAATAATCCCAGTACTAGAAGGAGAGTTTTATTCTCCTAGCCTTTAAACCAAAACAAAAATAATCCATAATTAGTTCTTATATATGCCCGATGTATGAAGTTTTTTGAGTTGACTAGGACGCTCTTGTTTTTATGTTTTCCTAAGGTTTGACTTACATATTTTATACTGAATAATTTATTTATAGGATTTGTAATCTCCGGGAGGAGGATTCTTACGAACGCTCATATTGTGGATAATCATTCGTACGTGCAAGTGAGAAAGCATGGTTCACCCACCAGGTGCAAAGCAAACGTTGAAGTGGTTGGGTATGAATGTAATTTGGCCATCTTAACTATTGATAGTGAAGAGTTTTGGGAGGAAATGAATTGTTTGGAGCTCGGAAACATACCCTATTCTGGCGAAACTGTCTCCATCTTTTGTTATCCTCATGGTATGTCTTGACAATACTTTTAAATTATAGTACCATGATCGTTGAGAAAATGCAGTAGATAGAGAGAGGCAGTAAAAGTGTATAATGCCTCACTTAAAGATTTTAGTTGAATGTTTGAGGTGATACTCATACGAATATATTATGCATTCAATTCAGATGGTGACACCATTTCCGTTACAAAATATACTGTATCCGGAGTTGAAGTTCAAGAATATATGCACGGCTCTAGCCTTATCGACCTATTGACAATAGAAATAGACGGGGTTATTGACCGTGGAAAAAGTGGTGGTCCGGTGGTAATGGAAAACAAAGTCGTTGGTGTAGCATTTCGAGGTCGTTATTTTTCTCAAGTTATAGGGTGAGTTGCAACCACAAATCTTGGATAGCCTTTTGTCGAAGTCCAAAGCAGGGTGGATAAGTTCAATTTTTAATAACTGAAATTGTCACAATAAGCTTCTATATTGTAGTTAAAAATTAGCATAACTTTTTTTTTTATCTTGATTAAAGGCTTGACTAACGTTTTGGTGGCTTCGCGTGCAGCTACATAATCCCAACTTCAGTAATTAAGCATTTCTTAAGTGGTGTTGAAGAAAACGGTCAATACATTGGTTTCGGTTCGCTAAATGTATATTATCAACCAATGGTGAATGCCCAAATACGTAAGCATTTTAAAATGAATCATGAAATGACAGGAGTTCTTATAAATACAATAAGACCATTGTCATATGCTCAGAAAGTTCTCAAAAAAGATGATGTCATTCTTGCAATTGATGATATTCCTATAGAAAATGATGGGACAGGTAAATTACTTACATATATATATTGGTGAAACTTCTTCATGTGTGTTTGTGAAATGAACTTATATTTGCTTCATGCAGTTCTATTTCGGGGAAAAGAATGGATAACTTTCGATCATTTCGTTTCTATGAAGAAACCGGGAGAAACAGCTTTACTTAAGGTGTTAAGAGATGGAAGAAAGCATGAGTTCAATATCTGCGATAAACCCGTAAGCCATATTTTTGACTTTTTATCAAGTAACCAAACCATTGGCACTTCTTATTTCATCGCTGGTTCATATTTTTTTTATAAATTAGACGATGTTCCGGACAATTAATTGTCTAAATATTATTCAACTTTTGAAATATTAAATAAATTAGAAAAACGTTATCTTGTGGTTATCATATTCATACACAGGTGCTGCCGCTGGTTCCGGAGCGCCAACTTTATCCGAGTTATTATATATTTGCGGGTTTTGTTTTTGTGCCTTTCTCTGTGCCATACATTGATGAACATGTGGACATGTGTTATTGTGCAATACCAAGGATGACCAAAACGGCTGGTGAGCAGTTTGTCATAATTTCTCAGGTTGGTGTTTCTTATTTACCCTAACTTTTCTATAATTTTTCTATACTTGAAGAAACAAAAACTTATTCCCTTAACCATGATCAAAGGCATGCCTAGTAACTTGAGTTTCAAATATATGTAAATAACACTATTTTCTTCGTTGTATTGGTATTGGAGTTTTTTTTGTTAAAGTTGGCGTTGGAGTTAGGATTTGTTTTCTTTCTCTGGCGTAGGTGTTATCCGATGACATCAACATAGGATACGCTAATTTCAAAGATTTGGAGGTAAGTCATTTTATTGCCTATTTTCAGTTATGGGTTGTCCCGTACACCATCATGAGGTCGATTCAGCTTGATTCAAAAAATAGAAAAATAATCACTGTAAATCCACGTTCATGTTTGTCCTGAGAATCAGAAATGTAATTCTACTAAATCCTTTTCGATTATCTTTGTAGCGATTGAACGAAAGATATTTTATGTTGTAAGCAGGTGAAGAAAGTGAACGGAGTGGAAGTGATGAATTTAAAGCACCTATGTGAGCTTATAGAGAAATCTTGTACCGAGGATTTGAGGTTGGACTTAGAAGATGAACGAGTTATTATCTTGAACTACAAGTCTGCAAAAGAAGCAACTTCGTTGATCTTGGAACAGCATGGAATACAATTGGCCATGTCCAAAGACCTTCAGAGAGAGAGAGATGGATAGAGAAGCTTGTAGTGCTTTGAGAAGTGAAAGTGAATCCACAGGTTCTTGGAACTTTATAGACTTGTGGTATTGGATATTGTTCATACTTTAGCTGTAACACCCAAATTAGAAGAGAAAGAGAACCAGATTTTTGGATTAAATTGATCAATTAAAGAGTTGAGAATCTGTCTAATTTCAGGGGTTTTCTGATCGATTCAAAAGTTGAAAGCCAAATCTGTAAATAAAGAAAAACTCAGGGAGAAAAGTACAAAATCCAAGAAAACTGGGAGAATTCGAGTTCATCCCTTCCAAAAATGTTGGCGACTTTGTTATCAGGGAGCGTTAGAGTGTGATATATAGCTCTATAGAAATTTTTTGATCTCAAGAATCCAATGCCACTTACCGCTTTTCGATCGGAGGTCGGAATTGATCGGTAAATTTTCTAATATCTGAGTTAGTTAACCCAATCGGATTTTAGTTTAACCGGTTCTTAAGGAATTGAAACCGGTGTTGGATTGTTGAGATCGAGCAGAATAATCGCGTAAACTCCATTTTCAATTTGAACATGTTTCATTTTTACACTGACTGCAATTCGAGTCGGTTCACTAGTTTTTAAAACCGGTTTTGGTAAAACGGATACCGGATTCGAATTTCTCTCGACGAAACCTTTCCTTTGGTATATCAGTCATAATTTATGGATTCACAGTTGTTTTTAGGTGAATTATTTGGTCTTTGAGGGAGTTCGTTGGGGAATTCTAACTCATTTACTTTTATTATACGTTGGGTAATTTTTAGAATAATAAGTTGAATGATTAAATTATGATTATTTTAATCTAATTAAATTAATTTGGACGTAAAGAATTAATAAATGATTAAATTATTGGAATATGATATCTCGAAATTTTATAGTTAGCTTGTTCGAGTAATTTTAGATAATAATTCTTGTGAACTATATGTTTGTTCTGTTAAAGACCAGTATCAGCATGCTCTTCTGATTTAGTAACTCTATTGGAAAATCCGTCGAAGTCGGCACTCATACGGATGTATTATGTACTCTAGTATTTTGTTAGTGGTATTAGGATCGACTAGTGCCGTGGCGTACTTCATTACCACATCGGTAGGCGCCATCATGGTTACTGAATATATTATGTATATATTCATTTAGTATATGGTTTGGGTTGACCAATGCTGGGGTCATACCATTCCGCTTATGCTATTGCATTGGTAGATACATGGTCGTCATGTCATGATGATATCTTTATGTTATGTTGGTGATTTCGTTTTGATGATATTATGTCTGCTAAAATTACTTGGATATGTCAGATTTATTTGTTAACATATGAAACTGAATATTTGTTTATTATACCAACACGTGAACATTTTCTGTGCGGACTCAGACCGTGTTGGTATATATTTATCGGGTTTGTAGTCTCACTGAGCGATTTTGTTCGCTCACATAAGTTCTGATTTTCGTGCAGACATAGTTCGAGAGGAGGAGCACGTGGCTGAAGCTTAGAGTTTTTGATTCAGTTGTAATGCGAGACCTTGTAGTTTTCCTGTGGATCATTTTCTTACGATTTTTATATCCGAATTTTTATGAGTTTTAAGACTGTGTCAACTTTGGAGTTTAGTATTTTATTTAGTGATGTTCCGGAATTTTTTTGAAATTTTCGGGGCATTACATTGGCCATCAGCTTTGCTTTTTCCCATTGAAAAACTAATTATCACACGTTTTCGAACTTAATTAAATATATTCTATAATTAGCTTCTCGGTTTAACTCATAAAATTTTATTTACATTGTTAAATGTTAAGCAATAAAAAAAATGGAAAAATACAATCATAAATCTATATCTACTGAGTATGGTTATCTTAATACATAATCGAACCAAGATATATAATATAGTGGTTTGTGTTTAGTGTGTTATTGTGTCACCATTCAGATTTACATTCGTATAATGCATATTATTGACAACCAAAATTAATGTACAATTCAAAGTATTCACTCTAACACATCATATATTGAGACAAGAATTAAACACATTAGATATAGATGAAAATTAATTAGGATTTATTTTGCAACTGAATATCTTCGATAATCTTTCCATCTCCACTGAGATCATGTCGAAACCCTAGTACGCGTCTCAGTATCAAATTTTGTGTATTAATATCTTATATATATCTTGACCAAAAAAAAAGTATCTTATTTATGTAATAAGGGATATATGTAGTATTCATAATTACTCCAAACCCTAGTTCGCTCATAATGTTGTTCCGTCTGTAATGTCTGTTCCAACCATGACACTCCGGTTCGACAACTCCTCCAGCACTTTGGTTCCTCGATTCCTCTCTTCTTCCTCTCTTCATCTTTTGTCAAACAATTCACTGCCAACGGTAAAGACCCGAGTTATCCGCGTTCCTCGAGTCCTCTCTTCTTCTGTGTGCCTTGACACGCAAGAAAACATAAGTCGTTCTGCTACTGATGCGGCTCTGGACTCGGTGGTGAAGATCTTCTCTGTCTGTAGCGAGCCAAACCTTGTTAAACCTTGGCAGAAGAATGACGAAGAAGAAGCCACGGGTTCTGGTATCCATAAAACATTCTCTCCTCTGTGATTTCTCTATTAAATTTCACGTCTTGGAACAATTAGGTCAAGCACTTTCTTTAGACTCAAATATCTTTCATATGTGGAATATTATTTAGGATTTGTAATCGCCGGAGAGAAGATTCTTACGAATGCCCATGTTGTTGAAAATCACTCGTATGTGCAAGTGAGAAAGCATGGTTCCTCGTCCAGATACAAAGCAAAAGTTAAAGTGATTGGTCATGAATGTGATTTGGCCATCTTAGTTATTGATAGTGAAGAGTTTTGGGAGGACATAAATCCTTTGGAGCTTGGAGGCATTCCTTTTGTCAACGAAACTGTCTCCGTTCTTGGTTATCCTGAGGGTATGTCTTGAACAATGCTTTAAAATTTTGGTACTGAGTAATTAGATCGGTGGGATAATAATAGACTAAACATAGAAGCGAAAACAAAACAAAATTTTGAAATCTTTATGGCATTGAGAAAAGAATTACGATCATGACTGCCCGATAGATTAGTGGTGGTATGTTGTGCGGTGTCTCGAACTTATTTAAAGGCACATGCAATTTTATTTTATTGAACATATATGTATGTTTATTTGAATACTTTGTTTTGCATAAGCTAAACAATATCATTGCGGATATAGTCATAAGAACGAGTAATGAGTTATGTTATGCATTCAATGCAGGTGGTGACACCATTTCCGTTACAAAAGGTATTGTCTCGAGAGTTGAACCTACAAAATATGGTCACAGCTCCACCGAGTTATTGACGATACAAATAGATGCGGCTATTAACGATGGAAACAGTGGTGGTCCCGTGCTTACAGGAAACAAAGTTGCTGGTGTAGCATTTCAAGGTCTTTCATGCTCTGAAAATATAGGGTGAGTTGAAACTATAAATCTTGGATACTCTTTTGTCCTAAGTCCAAGGTAAAGTGGATTGCAAGAGTTCAAAATTGGATACGTGACAACATATACATAAGCTTAAATATTGTCAACTTACATTTTGCATAATATACTTTTTGTGATTGCGAAATAACATAATTTTTTTGGTGGTTTCCCGTGCAGCTACATAATACCAACTCCAGTAATTAAGCATTTCTTAAGTGGTGTTGAAAAAAGTGGTCAACACATTGGTTACGGTTCATTGGATATATCGTTTCAACCTCTGTGGGATGTTCAAATACGTAAACACTTTAAGATGAGTCATGGAATGACAGGGATTCTTTTAAACGAAACAAATCCACTGTCAGGTGCTCATGGAATTCTGAAAAAAGACGATATTGTTCTTGCAATTGATGGTATTCCCATAGAAAATGATGGGAAAGGTAATGGCTATATATATATAGATTTTTCGCATCTCATTTGTGAATCTTGTTCTTGTGTGTTGTAGTTATGAAGTGAATCGATATTTGTTTCATGCAGTTCTTTTTAGGAAAAAAGAACGGATCAGTTTTAATCATTTAGTTTCTATGAAGAAACCAGGTGAAACAGTCTTACTTAACGTCTTAAGAGAGGGACAACAACATAAGTTCAATATCATTTTAAAAACTGTACGTCATCTACTTTTCTAGTGACATATTTGGTACTAGAGTCTTGTGACTTATTTATCAAGTAATGAAATCATTGTCCCTCTAGTTCTTGTTTAATAGTTGGTTCACACTTTATTTAGAACGGACCATTATCAAATGTTTTTTTTTTCTTGTACGCAGGTGCAGCCACTGGTTCCAAAGCGCCAACTTGATCCAAGTTATTACATATTTGCGGGTTTTGTCTTTGTGCCTCTCTCTATGTCATACATTAAAAATCATTATAGTTGTTACATATGTCCCCGCTGTTCACCGAAAAAGAAGGCCCACAAAGCGGGTGAACAAATTGTCATAATTTCTAAGGTAACTTGAGCTACTGAATTCAGTTTTTAGTAGTTTCAAATATATGTAAATGACAATGTCTTCTTCGTTATCTTGGCATCAAGAGTTAAAGATTTGTTTTTCTTTTCGTTTTGGGTTTAATTAGGTGCTATTAAATGACATCAACACAGGATACACTGATTTCGAAGAATTGCAGGTAAGTCATCTATTGCTTATTGTCAATTGAAGGTTTTGGAACACCGTGATCACTTCAACTCAGCTTATTCTAATACTGGAAACTCATAATAAAAGAGAACCATATATAGTTCCACGTTCAGTTGTCTTTGAGAAACATAACTTTAGTTTTACTAAATCCTTTCCCATTATTTTGTGGCTGAAAAAGGATAAAATTTTGTGGTGTAAATAGGTGAAGAAAGTGAACGGAGTCCAAGTTTTGAATTTGAAGCACCTATATGAGCTTGTAGAGAAATGTTGCACGGAAGATTTAAGATTGGATTTAGAATATGAACGAGTTGTTGTCTTGCACTATAAATCTGCAAAAGAAGCCAATTCATTGATCTTGGAACGTCATGGGATACGGTCTGCAATGTCCAAGGACCTTCAAAAAGAATACTAGCAGTTTTTTAAAAAGGATTTGTAGTTGTTTTGATTTTTGTAGAAATATAAATGACGTATTATCTATTTAATCCAATATTTGTGCTTCCACCCCGGTCCTTTTGGTAGCTGAGTGTGGAGCATTGATTTTTCTTTTTTTTTCTTTATTGTTATTTGGAAACAATAAAAACTCCTTTTTTAATATGTATTTGAATTTCATTTAAAATGAGAGGGTTGTAATTTGTTTACAAAATTTGCTAACCAGCTTTAGAGTTTATCCTTACCAATGAAATAAACAAAAACCAAATCGAATATATACATATCTATTCGGATCCATCAAATTCTCTAGTCACATGAACAGTTGGACCTGGTTTCTACCGTTACTTTGCTTTTGAACCATTTGCAGAAAGTTTTAAGTAAAGAGAAAGAGGTTAATTACCTTAATTCTTTTTTTTTTTGGTCTCCTAATTCTTTTAAAATCACTCTTGTGAATGGTTTTCTTTATAAAGCTCATTCCAATTCTTGGTTTTATACTAGGAATTTTTATAATTTTTTGTTGAAAAATAGCGACTAATAATAATTTTTAAAATATTTATTTTTAATAGTATATATCCAATATATAAAAATATTCATAACGACTTTTATCCTTAATTTTTTTAATATACAATTTAAACACTCTAAGAGTACAAATCTAAAAAATATATTGATTATCAACGGTCAATAATATAATATATTTGTGTATATTTTAAATATTTTGTTGATTTATTGGATTTTTAACATGATATATATTAGTAAATTTGTTCAAAAGCTATAACCAGCTTATAGATTATATTTTACAGTATCTTTAAATTAGTATAAATAACATCAAAATTCATTTCCCACTTATATATTTTTATTCATTAATAGTGGAAGAAGGTGAAGCGGCTATAGTTTTAGTGAGACATGTGAAAAAAAAAAAAGTATTACATTTTAAAAATATTTTAAGCACCACAAGCTTAGTTGATTTTTTAACCTCTCTCTCTTTCTCTTAAAAAAATAAATTAATGTATATATTTTTGTATCTAATTTACATTCATATATTAAAAATTTGTTGTTAACATGTTTTACAACAACTTAATATTGTTAGTTACCACCAAATTATATCATCACCAATATTTTTAGTCAGTTTTACTACAAAAACATGTTTATTCACAGACTTTTTTTATCTTTCATTGTTATATCTTTTTGCTCTATCTATCATCATTTATATCAATTTTTTCTTCGTTTTAAAAAATCAGTTAATGTATATATTTTTGTATCTAAGCTACATTCATATATCAGAAATTTGTTGTTAACATGTTTTACAACAACTTAATATTGTTAGTTACCGCCAAATTATGTCATCACCAATATTTTCAGCCAGTTTTACATATATACCTATTTATACAATAAACTATTTCCTAAAAAAATTCCTATTTACATTTTTTTTCTTTATTCACTCTATTATATAATTTTCCATATTTTTTTTCATTTGGATCCATCAATTTAATAATTTTATGTATTACAAAAATTGTATGCTTCTTTATTTTATATATGTATTGCCATGTTTATTTTTTCGTGTTTTTTGTTTATACAAAAATGTACAATTAAAAAAATAGAAAATTTATTAACTATTTCACTTCCCTTTAAATTTTTCAAAATGCATAGATTTTCTAAAATGAAAAAGTTTGTGAAAAGAAAAAAGAATTTAAAATTGAAAAATTCCTACTAACAACAAAAAGAAATTAACTTAATTTTAAATGGTAATGTGGTATATAATTATTGGTCGTTTTAAATTTTATTTGGATGCTTTAAACTTTAAATAGTATGAATTTTTATATAATATAGATTCAATCATTTTGTATGCCTATCTTTATAAAACAACAATAAGAACCATTGAAATCAGAATAAATATGAAAAAGAGAACAAATTAAAAGAAAAACAAAAATCTTAGAGCATAACACATACCGGGCAGCCTTCCACCGTTTACAGATATATGAAAGATAAAAGAAAATGCATCTATTTCATAAATATTTATAGATATATGCATGTATACATTGTTCAAATTCATAATCAACCACAAAATCTTATTTATCAATCATAATTTGATTCATTGTTTTTTAAACTATACTATCGAAGCCCACTAAATCTTCGTCATTAGTTTCCTTCTTACGCCATAATCAACACAACAAATACTTGAATATATTCACATTGTTTGTGTTTCCTGAAAAATAAATAAAAAACAATATAGAGTAGAAACTCTATAATTAATACTCGATAAATTAACAAATCCAATAAATTAATAAATTTCTTTGATAAAATAATAAGATAATAAAATTTAAAAAAATCCTATACAAATATATTTTAGGATAAATTAACAAATTCGATAAATTAATAAAAAAATTTGATGTTATTTTAGGATATTACTCATAAATTAATAACTCTATAAAATAATAAAATATAATAGTCCCAACATTATTAATTTATAGAGTTTTTACTATACTAGATAAGAGTCACGACAATTAAGAACAAACTAGTATATATATCAATTGGCAAACAGCAAGCTTTCCACATAAAAGCAAAAAATATGAGAAGAATAAAGAAGCAATCTCAATAATAACTCATGTAGAGATGGTCGACAGAGGCAACGTTGCAACGCTGAGGAATTTTAGATCGCCGACTGATTTATTTAGCCAAGTTCGATTTATCATTGATTAGATTTTGCTAAAGAAGGGGATGAACATAAATTTAAGGAAATGAAACAGAGATTTTAGGGATTTGGTTGACAAAAAGACGTAGAAGATATTAAGGACTAAATAAAGAGATTTAGCGAGAAATTTAAGAAATAAAACAAAAAATTAAGGCTGGTGTAGTGGGTCGGTTATTTTTTCTAAAAAAATATTAAGGTTCGTGTTGGTTATCAAATTAATGATCTTTTATATACTAAAACACAAGTGACTTGTGCAATAAGATTTTGACACATGACAATTAAAATTTATTAAAGCACAAGTCACTTGTGAAATAAAATTTTGACACATGGTAATTAAAAAAATTACAACAGATTATATATCAATTTATCGAGAAAAAATTAGAGACAGTTTAAAAAATTAGAGCACTATTGTTAAACCTCCCAATTTCCACGGTCACTTTACAACTTTAAAAAGAAAATAAAAATTAGAGCACAATTATCCACCTCCATTATCCCACGATCTCTTTCATTCAAACTAAAATATTGGAAAGCATGGACAGTTACGACCCCAAATCTATATATATGATTCATTACATTTGCAATAACCGGAGTCATCCTTTTGTTGATGTTGGTTTTTTAAACAAGTTTTTTTCTGTTAAAGTGTTTTTTTAAACAAGTCAATGATGAAATCATTAGGAGCCTTGAGATACCATATTAAGCTTATATCTTTTGTAAATGGGAGAATTTGAAAAATATCCTATTTATGTTTTAAATTTTGAAAAATATATTTTTGTTTTTTGTTTTTGAGAACTAACTATTTTTATGTGTGATAAAACATTTCTGTCATAATTTGAATTTTTAAAATTATATTTTTAATAAATCAAATTTAAATTCGAAAAAATAATATTTTATATATATAAATATTAATAATTAATTAAAATTTAAAATTTATTATTAGATAAATCTATTGAAATATTTCAAAATTTATCTTAAAAAAAAACTTACGTGCTATATATATATATAAAAAATTCATCATTTTGTTAAGAAGAGGCCAAATGAACATTCATTGAAACTTAGATTTTTTATTTTCAAACCAATCATTTTTGTCAATTTTGATTGGTTTAATTTAACCAATAAACTTAGCATAATTTCCATTATCCTAACCAAAAGATTTGGGTTGATCTTGGATCATTGGTTCAATTAAACATAAAGATGCAAAACCATTGATAACATCAAAATGTTAGATAAGTACATATTTTTATGAATAAAATCGAAATTACAATTTAAAATAATATTATCATCAAAAATTCCAATGATTTTGTTGGTGAAGGAAACAGTCTCCCACGAGTTTCATCTCTCTGGTATGTTATATTTGTTGGGGCAATTTCCACCCCATCGAGATTGACCACCGAAAATGGCTAAGTAAAGATCTTGGGCCTAACCGACTTCGGTGGTACGAGACAGCCAACATGCTGGCGAACCAACAAACGGTGACGAGCCAACATGCTGGCAAACAAACAAACGGTGACGAGCCAACATGCTGGCGAACCAACAAACAGTGACGAGCCAACATGTTGGCGAACCAACAAACTGTGACGAGCCAACATGCTGGCGAACCAACAAACGGTGACGAGCCAACACGCTGGCAAACCAACAAACGGTATCGAGCCAACATGGTGGCGAACCAACAAACGGTGACGAGCCAACATGCTGGCGAACCAACAAATGGTGACGAGCCAACACGCTGGCGAACCAACAAACGGTGACGAACCGACATGCTGGCGAACCAACAAACGGTGACGAGCCGAAATGCTGGCGAACCAATAAACGGTGACGAGCCAACATGCTTGCGAACCAACAAACGGTGACGAGCGAACATGCTGGCGAACCAACAAACGGTGGCGAGCCAACATGCTGGCGAACCAACAAACGGTGACGAACCAACATGATGGCGAACCAACAAACGGTGACAAGCCAACATGCTGGCGAACCAACAAACGGTGACGAGCCAACATGCTAGCGAACCAACAAATTTTGAGGAGCCAACATGTTGGCGAACCAGAAAACGGTGACGAGCCAAACGTTTTGGTGGCGAACCAATATTTTGGCAACAAGCCAAACTGCTGACAACACTCCGAGCCAATGAGCTTAGCACCGAGCCATGGAGCTCGGGTCGGTAACACACCAAGCCATGAAGCTCGGATCGGCAACACACCAAATCACGAACGGACTCGTTGTAACCGAGCCGAAACTGATCATCGAAGATAAAGCCAAGCTCGGACAGGAAGTTGGGCCGAGCTACGCAAATGAACGTATGGGCCGAGACGACAAGCCCATAACAAAGATGTGAATATCAAAGCCCCTAGCTAAATCCGAGGCAACGAGCCACAACAGGTCGGTGGGTCAAATTAGCAAGTCGAAGTAAGAAGCTCATACCCAAACCGATTTAGACAAACTAGAGAGGAAAAGAAATTCTGAAGAATAAGGAAGTTTTCCTTTATCGTTTACGAAGAGGCCTAGTCGACTTATTTGTGTATAAGTAGACATGTACCCCTTTGAAAAAGGGATCCGCAATGAGACCTAGCAAAAACACTTGTTATTTTTGCTACAACAGTTTTCCAAACAGCTTGAATAAAGACCATCTTTTCGTTTTTCATTGAAAGGAGTTTGTTATCTAATCTTACTTCTTCTTTTAGGTTTTGCCTCTTCAACAAGATATCTCCTTATAATATTTTTACCCTTTATGTTTGAAAGAATTTGTTACATGAGCCTATACTTTTTTCGTGTTTAACAAGGCTTCCTCTGTTTTTGAGTCTTTTATTCGATGAAGAGGTTTGTTCGGATTATGTGTGTATTGAGGAATAATTCATAGTTCCGATTGTGTTTTTTCATTTAATTTTTTGTCATCTAAATGTTTTTTTTTGTTTCGTTTTTATTTTATTTTACTATTTAACAGGTTTGTTATTATTCCTTCCTAAGGTATGCAGTTAGGGAATTGGTTTAATATTATTTTGATTGTTTAAATCGGTTTAATATTATTTTGGTTTTTTTATATTCGTGATTGGCAAGCGATTGCTTTGTATTTTGTTTCTCGAGTTTTTGTTTTTGCTTCTCCTTTTTGTTCGATTCTTATACTCTCGTGCTTCTCGGATTCTTATATTTTTGTTCGATTAACTTACTTTGTAACCGGTTATATTGAAAATGGAAAATAGTTTTTTTCACTTAGATTAATAACTATTTTTCTAATTCAGAAACGGGGTTGTAGGTGAGTGTTTTAAAGGTTGGACAAGGTGATGTTCCTGATATTTCTTAATTTAAATTCAGAAACGGGTTTGTTGATTGTCTCTTGTCCCTTTTTGTGATATCATAATCTTGAAAAGTTATGCTTACACAAACATAAACACGTTCTCACACTTTCTTTAGGTATCCCAGTTGATCTAATCGTTGGTCAAATTGTGTACGTGTTTCGAAAAAAATCAAGCATGGAGCCGAGAAAGACATCTTCGTCTTTGTCAAGAACACATTACCTCCCACCGGTAAGTCTTGATACTCTTACACCATTCAAGACCAAAGTTTCATTCGATAGTTGACAAGTGAAATATTTTTTGTCTGCAAGACAAAAATTCAAATTAATCTTGATTTCTCACTTTAGTTTGAACCCTCAGAAATCGTGGTGATAGCAAACGACTTGTAATTTCAAATATTTACATGCAGGACAATTCTGGAAAAAAAAACGGGGCTTATCTCATGTCTAATGGAACGTGATGATGTGGTAAAGAAGTGAAAGGAGTCTTCGAAAGTTTTAGAGCTGCACAATTGCTTATAAAATATCAAGATATATGTAATATATGTTTTTTCGCACGTGTAGAGCACTTATGACGAGTAAAGTGTTCACTACGGCCAACAGGTTAGCGACGAATCTGATGACACTTTTGGAGACTTATGGTTACGCTCTTAATGGTGCTAGAGCTTATTAGATTGGCATGAGGTAGTGATTAATATTCATTTTCTTTTTGTCTTCGTCACTGGACTATATATTAGAAAATAAAATGTTGTGTTTATATGTTTTAATTGTTAAAAGCCAACCTCCTATTGAGCTCAGCGCTCTATGAGATTTATAATGTAATCAAAGACGAGGAACTTGTGAAGAAAGCAATACATGTGCTTCTCAAAGAGTAAGGAGTTTTTGGAACTCAGGTTTGTTATTTAGTTACAATGGTTTGGTTTAATTATTCTTAAATTTAATTTTTAGATATGTTGTCTTTTTTTTGTATGAAAACATAAAGTGCTTTTTACAGACGCTAATGGTTATGATCACATTTTAGATCATTATTACGTTTTCTGAAACCAGCCACGACCTGAATCATCTTTTCGTATTTTTTTTGGTCTCTTTTGCTTGCAAATTGTTAGGATCTTAAACTCGAATTACACTTATCACAAGTTGATTCTTCACGGATCAAACACAAACATAAAAGTAAATTGACACCAAAATTTAACGAGTTCCCCTCCGCAAGGGTACATCTCGTGTTGGAACCTTCTCCCACAAACATCCGCTATCAATCAAAGGTTTTAGTCTTCATTTTTCAGACTTGACTAAACAGTCCCAATGCCTTAGCCTTCACGTTTTCCTTCTCGATGACAAAAGAAATGAAGCGTCTTCTTCCTTACCGACAGCGACAAACACTGATGCAATTCCTTCCAAAATTTTCTGTAATTTCCGGTGAATCTTCTGTCGTCATCGACGGGAACTCTCGACTTCACCTCCATGTCAGTCTTGAGATGACCACCGACGCTGAAGCTCCTCCACCTCCGACTCACCTCCGACATCTACAAGTTCGGAGACTTGTCTGTGCCAACTTCCTCTGACAACCTCTAGATTTTGCGGCACGATACTTTCTCAGCCAAATTTGAGCCTTGTCGCCAATTCCCGCTGTCTCTCTTGATCACGATCTCAAGAGACGTGAAAGCTTTCTCGATATAATGTTTGTCTTTTTCGGCGATTAATGCTCCGTCAACCCTTTTCATGGCTGCCGGTGCTCCCAACCTTCACTATTGAAGCCGCGATTCCCTCTGTACCTTTGATTTCTTTCCGATAATGAATTTCATATACGCATTTCCGATCAACTTTGCGCATCCTCCGGCATCAAGCTCCGACGCCAATCTTATGTAACTTGCAGGTAACCATCGCACACTTGAGAAGAATGTTTGACACTCGCTCTCTATGTGTACTACATGATCAAGAATCTGTTTTAGGGTTTTCGAGTATGTTGGAGAAACAGCAGTTCCTTAGGGATATATCATGTGGTTGAAGTTTTCACTTTTGAGTCTTTAAGTTCCTTGATAAATTAAGCATTTTGTAACTTATGACTTGGTTGCATTGTAATAGGGGATTCTACAAATGGATGGGCACGGCAACAAGAAATGATCTTGATAGGGCTCGCGGGATCAGTTCTAAGGAATATGGCAGAGAAGATTGCAAGGTTATGGATCAAAGACAACTATGTTGTTTACAAAACAAGTGAGACTATTTATATAGGAAACTCATTTTTTTACAATTTGGTGAATATGGTGGTGGAGGATGTCTAAATTGCACAAAACAGCAATATTTGGGATAATTTCCATCTTCCAAATTTGTTGACTTTATTTTTGTTCCAAAAAAGTGAAGATGGGGTTTGGATCGTCAAACGGGGTTATATTAGCATTGAACCGTATATTTACTATTTTCTAATTAAACATTAAATAAATGAATTAGCCGTTTTAATTTATAAACAACTTAATGATAATTGGTAAATTTTATTGTAGTTTCTTCGTTGCATATCATTTTGGGTTTTTTTTGCATATCGTAGTTTGTTTGTTGCATATTATAACTTGAGAAGATGATATTCACCCATGCAATTTTATTAAAATTCAATTGACAAAAGGAAATTTTTTTATTATTGGTTTTATGAGCCGGTTGGTATTTTAAATGTTGAAAGAAAAAAATTGGGTTTGTTCATAATAACCTGAAGTTCCGAAAAAAGGAAACATAAAATTTATATATATTTTTTTCAATCAATATTTTCTATTAAAACTTTTAAAAAGATAAATACATAAAGTTTGTGTTCTATATTTTCTATTATAATTAAGAATCAAGCCTTAGAGGGTGTTATTTGTTTGTGTATTTTAGTTGATTTGTAAATTTTATAGAATTTAAAAATCTTTAGAAATCGGTAGGTTTTCTGTAACGCCCCGACCGCCACCGTTCGTGGGCCTCCACGCCCACTCTCGGCCCGTGGGTCCCACCTTCGTCCGACGGCCAGTGCGTTAGTCTGGGAGGCTCGAAAGACTTGTTTACTAACCCTGCAAATCACCACGTGATCTTTTCTCGTGTTTTGTCCTCACTCGCACGGTACTGGAAATGACTTCCCAGTAGGTCACCCATTCTGAAATTGCTCCAGCTCAAGCACGCTTAACCTTGGAGTTCTCTCAGGACCTGTAACACCTGAAATTAGAAGATAAAGAAGAACCAAATTTTGGGTTAAATTGATCAATTAATTAATTGAGAATCTGTCTAATTTCAGGGGGTTTTCTGATCGGTTTAAAAGTGGAAAGCCAAATCTGTATAAAGAAAAGTCCAGGGACGAAAGTGCAAAATCGGGAAAAAACTGGAAAAATTCGAGTCATCCCTTCCGAAAATGTTGGGATCGATTTTGGCATCTCAAATCTTCGTCTTTCAACCCTAATATCATGTATATATATGCGTTTTAAAGCCCCCACGATTTAGAAGCCGTTTCCCTTGCAAATTGAAGATTTTTGGTAAGTTTCGAAACTTTGTTTATCATCTCCGATTTAGAATATTTTTAGACAAGTTTTGATCAAAAATTATGGTGGTTAGGTTGAAAATTCACCTCTGTTGATAGTGCTCTAGTTCTGGGTCGTTGGCAACCTTCATCGAAGTGTTTGGTAAACTCCACCTCCCTTCTTCTTCAATTTTCCTCCATTAAAATGAGTTTTAAGCTCTTTAATGGCGATTTTGGTTTCAGGGAGAGTTAGAGTGTGATCTATAACTCTTTGGAAACTTCTCAATCTCACGAATCCAAATCCACTGACCGCTTGCCGATTGGAGGTCGGAGTTGATCGAAATTTGATCGGTAAGTTTTATAATCTCTGAGTTAGTTAACCAAATCGGATTTTTGGTTGACCGGTTCTTAAGGAATTGAAACCGGTTTTGGATTGCTGAGATTGAGTAGATTAATCGCGTGAAACCCGTTTTCGATTTGAACATGTTTCGTTTTTAAACCATCTGTAATTCGGGTCGGTTCGCTAATTTTAAAACCGGTTTTGGTAAAACGGATACCGGATTCAGATTTCTCTCGACGAAACCTTTCTTTTGGTATATGAACCGTAATTTATGAATTCACGGTTGTTTTTAGGTGAATTATTTGGTCTCCGAGGACGTTCGTAGGTTTCTTGGTTCGATCACTTTCTTTTAATTCCAGGTGAGTTCTAACTCCCTTAGTAATATTATACACTGGTATAATATTTTAGGAAGATTTAAAATAATAATTTAAAAGGTAAAATTATGTGACTTTAATTTAATTAAATTAATTTAGCCATAAAGAATTAAGAAATAGTTGAATTATCTGAAAGCATGATATTTAAAAGTATATGTTTATATGGTTTAAGTCTGGATCATGATTCTGGTATGATATATGTTTGGTTCTGTAAGACCGGTATCAGCATGCTATTCTGATTTAGTAGCTCTATTTGGCAATCCGTGGTAGTCGGCACTTCCACGGATGTATTTTGTACTCTAGTATTCTGTTAGTGGTATTGGGGTCGACTAGTGCCGTGGCGTACTTCATTACCACCTCGGTAGGCGCCAGCATGGCTATCGAGTATATTATGTATATAGTCTGTTAGTATATGGTTTGGGTTGACTAATGCTGGGGTCATACCATTCCGCTTCTGATATTGCATTGCTAGATACCTGGTCGCTCTGTCATGATGATATCTTTGTTCTGTTGGTAATTCTGTTCTGATGATATTATGTCTGCTAAAGTTATTTCGATATGTCAAATTTATTTATTAGTATCTGAAATTAAATTATTTGTTCTTTTTGCCAACACGTGAACATTTTCTGTGCGGGATCA
>OVBL01001073.1:0-63909 GCA_900406555.1 Pseudoturritis turrita | reverse complement strand
GATCAACTGCTAAAAATACTAAGTATGGAGGAAAGTAAGCGACGAGCCAAAATCTGGCTAGGCAATGGAAAAAAAGAGACGAGCCAAACCTGTTGGCTCGGAAGCAGGGAGAATCGGTGACGAGCCAAACTTGGCTCGGCATCATGGAGAAACGGTGACGAGGCAAACTTGGCTCGGCAGCATGAAGCAGAAGGAGACGAGCCAAACTTGGCTCGGCAGCATGAAGCAGAAGGAGACGAGCCAAACTTGGCTCGGCAGCATGAAGCAGAAGGAGACGAGCCAAACTTGGCTCGGCAGCATGAAGCAGAAGGAGACGAGCAAACTTGGCTCGGCAGCATGAAGCAGAAGGAGACGAGCCAAACTTGGCTCGGCAGCATGAAGCAGAAGGAGACGAGCCAAACTTGGCTCGGCAGCTGAAGAAGAGTGACGAGCCAACACTTGGCTAGGCAGCAGGAAGAAGTGTGCGACGAGCCAACATCTTGGCTAGGCAGCAGGGTGAAATGGTGACGAGCCAACATCTTGGCTAGGCAGCAGGGTGAAATGGTGACGAGCCAACATCTTGGCTAGGCAGCAGGGTGAAATGGTGACGAGCCAACATCTTGGCTAGGCAGCAGGGTGAAATGGTGACGAGCCAACATCTTGGCTAGGCAGCAGGAAGAAGAAGTGACGAGCCAACATCTTGGCTAGGCAGTGGAATGAGTAGGAGACAAGCCAAATACTTGGTGACGAGCCAACATGTTGGCAAACCAGCAGAACGGTGACGAGCCAACATGTTGGCGAACCAAAACCCTCAGCTCGGCATCAAGGAGAAATGGGCGACGAGCCAGCCCATCGATGATCCAACAAAGCAACAAGCCCAACGTCTTAGATAGAATGAGGCAATGAGCCACAAGACATTGGTGGGCCGAGGCGATGAGGCAAAGAAAGAAGCCCATGAAAACCATAGAGGAAATTCCGAAGAATAAGGAAGTTTTCCTTTCTCGTTTAGGAAGAAACCTAGCCGACCTATTTGTGTATAAATAGACAATGTACCTCTTTGAAAAGGGGATCCGAAAATTGACCTAGCTAAACGCTTATTACTTTACAAACAGCTTTCGAAACAGCTTGAATAAAATCTCCATCTTTGGATCTCAGTTTCTTGGTTTCTTTACATAGAAGTTTGTCGAATCCCTAAATCTCTTTACAAGTTTTGGTTGTGCGAGTTTCGACTCCCACAATTTGGCGCCGTCTGTGGGGAACTACTCAAACTTTCTGACACCTTAGAACCACTTAATACGAGATCTGAAGCGATGACTACCGACGGAGACCGAAGCGGTGACGATGCGAGCAACACCGGCGTCGATCCTCCTAGGACAGGAACCAATCTGCCTCCAGCGAACACGGATGGCACCACAGAAACTCTAACAGAATTGAAGAACATGATGACCGCGTTGCTGAAGAAGGCCGAGGAGCAAGACAAGCTGAACAGCTCGCTAACAGAGAGAATTGAGTCACTAGTAACCGATAGCCTAGCCAGAAACATACGATCTGGAGGAGTCGGCTCAACTATGAACCCACCTGTTAGCGGAATAACCAAGCGGCTTGGCCTAAACCCGACGGCCCTGGATTTTTCAACACTGCGCGACGCACTAAGGACTTTGGGGGGATTACCACCGTCACATCCAACAAACGAGCAGGCGCCCGCGGTGACAAGATCAAATATCACCGAGCTACCCCGGCTGACCCGAGGCGCAAGAGGAACCAGTGATGGATATGACTTACGCACCAACGTTGGATCGGCTACAGCAATCGTCCTTGACGAAGAAGGAGACCACAACGCAGAAAATCTTGCCGACGAGGGATTCGCACCAGCAACAACAGAACCCCGAGCCAGCGAAGGCAATATTAACCTAAACCGAGCCAGGAATTCGGCAGAGGAAGAGGAAAATCTCCTCTGGGTCCAACGAGCGCAGTTTGTTGATGAACCAAGAACGACGAGCCGAGCCAGAGTGAAGAGTTGGACGAAATCCGAGCCTCATTGATTCGAGCCACTGCTGAGATGAAAGCCGTCCGATCCCAGGTGCACAAGGCAACCAGTAAAGTCCCAGAGATTGACCGCGTATTGGAAGAAGCGCACAATACACCGTTTACAGCCCGAATTACCAAGGCAAGGGTCTCCGACCCAGGAAAGATCAAAGTCCAGTCTACGAAGGGACAACCGACCCAAAGGAACACATAACGGCGTTTATCATAGCAATGGGCCGAGCCAATTTTAGAGAAAAGGAGAGAGATGCCGGTTTCTGCTTGGTATTTGTGGAACATCTAAAGGGTGCAGCCTCCAATGGTTTTCAAGATTAGAGCGGAACTCCATTGATGATTTCCAGCAGCTATCAGCCGCCTTCTTGAAGCACTACTCCATGTTTATGGATCGAGGAGCCTCAGATGCCGACCTATGGACATTGACTCAAGGGCCTACGGAGACATTGCGAAGCTTCATAGGGAGATTTAAAGCAGTGATGTCAAAAGTTGAAGACGTCAGTGACAAGGCCGCTGTGCTCGCTTTAAAAAGGGCTCTGTGGTACGAATCCGAATTCCGAAAAGAGATTGCTCTGAACACACCAATATCAATCCAGGATGCACTGCACCGAGCCTCAGATTTCATAGTCAACGAAGAAGAGATGAAGGTTTTGTCTCAGAAGTATGGACCCGCCAAAGCGACGAACCGTTCTTTCCAAATGCCAAGCCAACCTCCTCATAAGAAGAGTATTCAAGGAAACGGGTTATGTACATCACGAGAGACCTAATTTTGGAGGAGCCCCATAACTACCAGGTGGGAACGAGCCGAGGTAAAACATCCTGGAAACACCTGGACACGGAGTCAAAGTTCGTACGACGAAAAGCTTACTGCGAATTTCATCATATGCACGGTCATTCAACTGCCAATTGCCGAACCTTGGGAATGAAGCTCGCGGCAAAGCTGGTAGCCGGAGAACTCGGTAGCGCAGTCAGCTTAAAGGACTTCGAGCAAGAAGGCGAAAAAGATCAGCCAAACCAGATAAGTCAAAATGTTGATACGCCCAAGCGAGGAAGACGAGATGACGAGGCAACGCAGTCAGGTTCTCGAAGAAGAATAAATATGATAATGGGCGGATCACAATACTGTTCGGATACGGTGTCTTCAATCAAGCTTTCCAGCGGCGAGCCGATGCGAGTGTAAATGGTCAGCACCCTCCAAACTTCCCAACGACGTTATCTCATTCGAAGAAAGGGAGACCACCGGCATCGACCGACCACATAATGACCCCCTCGTGATAGAATTGATCGTTGATGATTACGATGTCGCCCGAGTTCTCATAGACACAGGAAGCTCCGTAGATGTGATCTTCCGGGAGACTCTCAGAATGATGAACATAGACCTGGACAAACTCACAGCCGCGCCGAAGCCTTTAACTGGATTCTCGGGAGAGACGACCATGACCCTTGGAACAATAAAACTCCCTGTCCAAGCTGAACAGGTAACCAAGATAGTGGAGTTTTCGGTTGCAGATCATCCTGCGATCTACAATGTGATCATGGGCACACCCTGGATAAACTCGATGCGAGCTGTACCGTCGACCTATCACCTCTGCATCAAATTTCCGACCCCTGGGGGAATCAAAACAATTTGGGGAAACCAAAAGGAATCCCGCATATGTTTCCTAGCCGAACACAAACTTAGGAACCCCGTCACAGAAACCACCACCAGGAGAAAGAAGATGAAGACGGACAGGGAACCCGAGAAGGAGTTGGCCAAACTCTTATAGCAATTACAGATCACGGAGGATCGCGAGAGGGAAAGCAAACCAACTTGCGACCCCGTCGTCTCGGTGAACATAGATGGCAATCACCCAGAACGCTGTGTCGAAATAGGGGCCGAGCTGAAAGATCCAATAAGGGGAGAGCTGGTTTCTTTCCTTAAAAAGAACCTCCACACCTTCGCATGGGAAGCTGAAGATATGCCCGGCATCAGCATCAACGTAACGTGCCACGAGCTGCACGTGGACCCAACCTTTAAACCCGTCAAACAGAAAAGGCGAAAACTTGGTCCGGACAGAGCACGAGCAGTGAATGACGAGGTGGAACGATTACTACGTGTGGGATCAATAGTCGAAGCAAAGTATCCAGACTGGCTCGCTAACCCTGTGGTGGTTAAGAAGAAAAATGGGAAATGGCGTGTATGCGTGGATTTCACCGACTTGAACAAAGCCTGCCCCAAAGACAGCTTTCCGCTGCGCATATTGATCGATTGGTGGAAGCGACAGCAGGCAACAAACTCCTTTCATTTATGGATGCCTTCTCCGGATACAACCAAATCCTAATGAACCCAGACGATCAAGAGAAGACGGCGTTCATCACAGACCGCGGGATATACTGCTACAAAGTCATGCCGTTCGGCCTAAAAATGCTGGAGCCACCTACCAGCGATTAGTAAACCGAATGTTCGCTGGCCAACTGGGGAAGACAATGGAAGTTTACATAGACGACATGCTGGTGAAGTCTTTAGAGGAGAAGGATCACGTAGCTCACCTGGAAGAATGTTTCAAGCAACTGAATCTGCATAACGTGAAGCTGAACCCAACCAAGTGCAGATTCGCGGTCACGTCTGGAGAATTCCTTGGATATCTGGTCACCCACCGTGGAATTGAAGCCAATCCGAAGCAGATTGATGCGCTCGTACGGATGGCATCGCCGAAGACAAAATGCGAAGTCCAGAGGCTAACTGGACGGGTCGCCGCGCTGAATCGTTTCATCTCTCGGTCAACTGATAAATGTTTGCCTTTCTACGATACGCTACGTGGGAACAAGAAGTTTGAATGGACAGAAAAATGCGAGCAGGCGTTTCAACAGCTGAAAGAGTACCTAGCCAGCCCTCCAGTACTTACGAAACCGGTAGAAGGCGAGCCACTGTTTCTATACACGGCCGTTTCGGCCACGGCGGTAAGTGGTGTACTCATCAGGGAAGAGCGCAGCGAGCAGAAGCCAATTTTTTATGTTAGTCAAACTCTCACCGACGCTGAAACACGGTATCCACAGATGGAAAAGCTGGCATTGTCTGTGGTAATGTCCGCTCGAAAACTGAGACCATACTTCCAGTCACATTCGATTGTAGTTTTGACTACCTTCCCACTGCGATCCATCTTGCATAGCCCTAGCCAGTCCGGGAGATTGGCAAAGTGGGCAATAGAGCTGAGCGAATATGACATCGAATATCGAAGCAGAACCTGCGCCAAATCTCAAGTCCTAGCCGACTTCTTGATAGAACTCCCAGAGGAAGTGATAGAAGAGCCGGCTCCGAGCACAATATGGAGGCTTCACGCGGATGGATCATCATCAAAACAAGGATCCGGAGTGGGAATACGGTTAACCTCTCCAACAGGCGAAATCCTCGAGCAGTCATTCCGCCTGGGTTTTCGTGCATCTAATAACGAGGCAGAATATGAAGCTTTGATAGCTGGAATGAGACTTGCTCTTGGACTCAAGGTTTCGCACGTCCAAGCCTACTGCGATTCACAGCTGGTGGTCAACCAAGTTAGCGGCGAGTACACAGCCAGAGACGACCGAATGGAAGCTTATCTAAAGATTGTCAAAGGACTGGCTGCACAGTTCGAAGAATTCACATTAACACGGATACCACGCGGGGAAAATACTTCGGCAGACGCGCTAGCAGCACTCGCATCCACCTCCGATCCGGACTTGAAAAGAATATCCCAGTGGAATTCATCAAAAACCCAAGTATCAGCCTATCTGACACCGTGAACGCGGTCACTCGCTCTCAAACAGCTGTTCGAGCCGGAGGAATATCTGGGCCAAGCCTTGCAGAAAAGGGCAGCACCGACACCGCCAATCCGGATGACCAGAACGTGACGCCACCATTGGAAGACAAGGCAATTGAAATAGGGGAAGAACCTGAAACGGAGCTCCGGCCGAAAGTGAAGTAGCGGACATGGAGGAAGACCCACAACAAACAGAAACGGACTACGGATGCGACAAAGAATGGATGGGAGCAATTCACGTATACATCATGGACGGCGAGACACCATCAGATAAGTGGGCTGCTAGAAAACTCAGAGCTCAAGCTGCTCGATATGTTCTCTTAGATGGAAACGTCTTCAAGTGGAGATTCTGAGGACCACTGATGGCTTGCGTCGAAGGTGCCGAAGCAAGAAACATCATGGAAGAGGTCCATAGTGGCTCGTGTGGCAATCACTCCGGTGGAAGAGCCTTGGCGATCAAGATCAAGCGTCATGGATACTATTGGCCAACGATGGTGAAGGACTGTGAAAAGTTCTCTGCCAGGTGCGAAAAATGCCAACGACATGCCCCAATGATTCATCAACCTACAGAGCTGCTATCATCAATCTCAGCGCCCTACCCTTTCATGCGCTGGTCAATGGACATCGTCGGGCCTCTGCATAGGTCCAAACAAAAGAGGTTCTTGCTGGTTTTGACAGATTACTTCTCAAAATGGGTAGAAGCAGATTCTTACGCCAACATAAAGGATGCCCAAGTCGAAAATTTGTCTGGAAAAATATCTTATGCCGACATGGAGTTCCCTACGAAATTGTTACGGACAACGGCTCGCAATTTATCTCTACAAGGTTTGAAGCCTTCTGCGAAAAATGGAAGATTCGACTCAGCAAGTCTACGCCACGCTACCCACAAGGGAATGGACAAGCAGAGGCAGTAAACAAGACCATCCTGGATGGATTGAAGAAACGCCTTGATGCAAAGAAGGGACGCTGGGCAGATGAACTCGAAGGAGTATTATGGTCGCACCGAACCACTCCGCGACGTGCCACTGGAGAAACACCCTTTGCTCTTGTCCATGGTACCGAATGTGTCATCCCAGCCGAGGTCCAATTCCCTGGAGTCCGCCGCAGACTTCTTTCTGGACAGGAAGGACTGAATCACCTCATGCTACTCGATGAGTTGGACTTGGTTAACGAACGAAGGGATCATGCACTGGTTCGGATTCAGAATTATCAACAGGCAGCAGCTAAGTATTACAACACCAACGTCAGAAGTCACAAGTTCAAAGAAGGTGATCTGGTTCTCCGCAAAGTTTTTCAGAACACAGCCGAAACAAACGCTGGCAAACTAGGAGCAAATTGGGAAGGACCCTACAAAATCACCAAGACAGTCAGACCCGGAGTATACGAGCTCTCAAACATGTCTGATATTCCGGTACCAAGATCTTGGAACGCAATGCACCTAAAGAGGTATTACCACTAAATCACTTCACATGAACTACGGGACGACTTGATCCCTGAAAAGGGTACGTAGGCAGCTCGTCTTCGGACGAGTTCAGTTGTCCCCCTCCTCAAAAAGGGGGGGGGGTGGGTACGTATACATGTATACTCCCACACCTCGCATCACTCTTTAAAGGTAATAACTTCAAATTTTTTCTAAGTAAACTCGTGTCACTTAGTCTACACAAGTTACATCTTTACATCCTTCATGGATATTCATCACCTCGTCCGTTGCTGGCCACAACGGACGGACAACCACATCCTTTATGGATTTTAACCATTATCTCTATACGGGATTAAAGGTTCTTAACACCCTCTTACGGGTATGAAAGCGCGCTATACAAATTTTGGTTGGGTATATCCTAATCTAATATCCGAAGGGTATATCCCGGACAATATTCTTACAAGTTTATCTTTGAGAGGGACCCGTAAGTCGAAAACTCGCAAGTCTTAACACTCGAACTAAACTCTAAAAACCCAGTAAACACCTCTTGGTACACTGGTCGTAAACATCTCAGAAACATAATACTAAACCTAAAAAGTTAGTATGAGATTTTAAACATGCTTCGCTGTCAAAAGAACGGGAATGTAAGCCGGAACACCGCAGCCCCTAAACTGACACCAATAGGACTAACCATATTCTTTACTAAACAGAAGATGGTTCGCAGTATCACATCAAAAATACTTAACGAGGAAAGGCAACACAGGATGAAAGAAGTCATGCCAAACAAACGGCAAACATTACAAGACTCAGGAATTAACAATGGAGTTGGATAAAGCCATCCAGGCACTTGTCTCAAACAAAATATACCAAAGCAAACGAAAAGAGTTTTGAAGCTGAAAGAGCACAAGTCAAATTGGGGGATCTAGCTCGGCATCTTTCTCCTCGGCAAGAGCAGCAACTTCAGGCATACCGACATTAGAACCAGCAAAGTTTACAACTCCAACATTTGCTGCTGCGTTCTCCACCGGCTCGCTCCCAAGGAGGGTACCAACAGATTCAGAGGAAACCGGCGAAAGCATCAAATCTTTCTTCAACTCAGCTTCGATTCTCTCAAACTCATCAGTCGCGTCGGCCAAATCGACCCTCCACCCTGCCAACTTTGCCGCCTCGGAGTCCAAAGCAGGCGCATCATCTTTCTGCAGTATCTCAAGCAATTGCAGGTTGCTGTCGACTTGGGCAAGATCGAGCTCCTTCTCCTTCGCGGCCTTCAGCTCGTCAATGTTTTTCTCGATTTTGGCAAGACGCTCCTGAAATTTTTCGGACAGTTCTCGCCTTGCTGCCTTCCGGGCTTTGTTGATATTCGCCTCGTGCAGAGCGTTAGCAGCGATAAGCTACCTCTTTAGAGACTCGATTTCGGCAGCCTTCTTCTGCTTGGAGCGGTCCAACCTCATAGCTAAGTTGCCGGTTTTGTTCCACTCGTCTCTGAGACGTGCCTTCTCCTTCTCCAGAGATTCGATCTGAGCTGAAGCAGTTGCCAGCTCGGCGACATGGTGTTTCTCTAGCTCGGCAACTTTGTTCTTGAAAAAGGACGCGTCTTCTTGGGCATCTTCGACCCGGCGCCTATCCTTCCTCAGATCTTGTTCGAAAGCAGCGACTATTTTGTTTATAGAGGCGACGAACTGTTCATAGGGGAAAACAGTCAGCATTCGGGGCTAATCAATTGACAAGATATTCACTCTATAGACATACCTTGGTTCCTCGGAGCGACATGTCGGTATATAAGTCGCCATGGGATAGAACATCGACAGGAGGCAGCCTGTCTCCTGAGCAGCGGACCTGCAAAAAGAGAGTCGCAGAAGCTTCCCCATCGTTACAGATCGGCTCGGGTCCTTCGTGTCTGAATGACGCTAATGTCGGCTCGGCTGGAGTTGGATCAGAAGGTTTTTGGCGCTTCCTTTTTTGTTTTTCTTTGTTCTTTTCCTTGTCAGGCTCGGCAGCAGCGCTTTTCTTCCGGACATCCTTGTGTTGAACAACTACCGAGCTAGAAGGCCTAGCAGCGGGAACGATAGCAGACACCACTTCCCTGGTTTCTGCATCAACTGCTGGAGGCTCGGGAAGAAGCTGCTCTTCCACCTTGGTGGCAGTCTGGGTAACCATCTCGGCAACTGGCTCGGCGGATTGATCGACTCCTTTCATTGCCTCGTCGGCTCGGCTAGCTGCCTCTCTTGCCTCCTTCTCCTTCATTGCCTGTTTATCGCGGATCGTCAGCCTTTTTCCCATCTTTTCCCTTGGAAGACTTGGCAACGAAGATTCAGATTCTGAGCTGTCAGATACTTCTACACCGGCGAAAATGGCTCGGGCTTTCTCAACTCTTCTCAAGGAAAAGTGTTTCTCCCAATGGCACTTCTTAGCAGCAAGTGTGCTCCGAAGCGTAAGTGTATCCTCTGGGTAACGAGGGAGAACCCGCCGAACTGCAAAAGCAAAAACAAAGAATTGGTCAGCTCGCTACGAAGTGAAACTTTAACCAATCTCCTGAAGGGTCTACGGCTCGCCCACCAATATTTCCCCACTCCGACTTGACGTAATGGAGGCTCTCGGCTTCGACCATAGCATCGTTGATAGGAACGAAGAAGAAATAGTGCCCCCAATCACCGTCTTTGCTCCGAAAGCCTTCGATGACTTATCTTTGTTTCTTATTGGAGATGTAGTAGGCGTTGGAGTTTTTAATCTTCCGGAACTCAAGAAACTGCCGGAGGTGGGAGATGCGAACGGTCACGTCACACTCATAGCTCCTAACCAAAATCCCAACTAGGTGACGCATCCCGCGAGGCGTAATTTGGCTCGGCGCTAACCCATGCTTGTATAAAAAGCGGACGATCAAGCTAGGGATCGGAAACCAGAGCAGACAACCGTAGAAGAAGCACTCATAGAGAGTGAAATATCCAGGCGGTGGAGATTTGGCTCGGTCTGTTGGAGCAGGAACAACTAATTCGACACCTTCTGAAATATGGAATCGATGCCTTAATGCCTCCAAGGACTCGGCAGTACATAAAGACGAACCAGGCAGATCGGGTCGTCTCCTGGGAGCTTTTCTCTTAGACTTTTGCCTCGTCGACGTGCTAGCCTGGTGGCTCGCAAACAATCTCTCCAACCGTATTTTCTCTGCCTCGTCGATGACGTATTCGTCTGGTTCGGCTTTAAACTCTTCGAGAGCCCTTTGTATCAAGGCTGCCTCGGCATCCGCCTCGGCATCAAATGCTTCGTCTATCAGAGATGGGACAACAATCTGCAGTCGACCCCGCAGAGAACTAGGTCCAGCTGGCTTGGAAACCTCTGGAGATAAAACCATCTTTCGACCCAGCAGTGAAGCAGAAGTTGCCGAACCAATAGAATCTTCCAGCTCAGCGATATGAGACATTGAGGATTTTGGCTCGGCGATATAAGATCGAGGAATTTGGCTCGGAAACAAACTGAACACTTAGCAAAAATTTGGAAATAATTTTGGATCGGAGACACACTCGACACGAGTAATTTTGGCTCGGAGACAGAGAAGATTAAAACAGCAACGTGATACGAATAAGGACGGGTCGGAAAACTCAAGCACCCACCGTGGAAGTTTGAAGATGGCTCGGAAAATGCAAGATCTCGCTGGAAGAATTTGAAGGTGGATCGGAAAATGCAAGAAGACGCCGAGCCACGTTTGAAGATGGGTCGGAAAATTCAATAGTGGCGGCGGCGGAACAGAAGAATCGATGAAACCCTAGCCAACTACTTAAACAAAAAAAAGAGAAAAGAGGAGAGAGAAGAGAGCTACCTGATTTTTCGGAAATGAAGAGAGGTGAGTTATGAGGAAGTGAGACAAAGATCTGAATATAAGAAGCATGGAATTACAGCGCGTGACGCCACGCAGCCTCGGGAACATGCGAAATGCTTACAGTTCCCAATAAAGTTGTAATCATGAACAGAGACACTTCAAGCCAACATTACTGCCGAGCCAAAAACACATCACTTATTGGGATGGTTCGGCAGCATATCAGAAGAAGACGGCTCGGTGAAATAACAATCAGCCGAAACAGCTCGGTCAAACGAATGATAAGTTGGCTCGGCAGCATGACAAAGGTGTCGGTTCAGCAATATAAAAACAAATATATCACATGCCAAAGTGGCTCGGCAACGCAATCGAAGATGAATCAGCAACACGTCAAGGGGTTTGGCTCGGTGATAAGATACTCCAGTGTTGGCTCGGAAATAAAACACCTTGGTAACACTCAGTTCGGCTCGGCATGTGTCAATAATGCCCGGGTGACAACTTCACCACAAAGCTGGCTCGGTAGCCCAAACAGAGTTGATCTCGATCTTGACTTTTCACCTCGTCACTATTACCAGTAATACTGCCGAGCTGGAGGGCTAACTGTTGGGGTCAGTTTTCACCCCATCGAGATCAACTGCTAAAAATACTAAGTATGGAGGAAAGTAAGCGACGAGCCAAAACTTGGCTAGGCAATGGAAAAAGCAAGAGACGAGCCAACACCCCTGTTGGCTCGGAAGCAGGGAGAATCGGTGACGAGCCAAACTTGGCTCGGCATCATGGAGAAACGGTGACGAGGCAAACTTGGCTCGGCAGCATGAAGCAGAAGGAGACGAGCCAAACTTGGCTCGGCAGCATGAAGCAGAAGGAGACGAGCCAAACTTGGCTCGGCAGAATGAAGCAGAAGGAGACGAGCCAAACTTGGCTCGGCAGCATGAAGCAGAAGGAGACGAGGCAAACTTGGCTCGGCAGCATGAAGCAGAAGGAGACGAGGCAAACTTGGCTCGGCAGCATGAAGCAGAAGGAGACGAGCCAAACTTGGCTCGGCAGGCGTGAAGAAGTGAGTGACGGGCCAACACCCCTGTTGGCTAGGCAGCAGGAAGAAGTGTGCGACGAGCCAACATCTTGGCTAGGCAGTAGGGTGAAATGGTGACGAGCCAACATCTTGGCTAGGCAGCAGGGTGAAATGGTGACGAGCCAACATCTTGGCTAGGCAGCAGGGTGAAATGGTGACGAGCCGACATCTTGGCTAGGCAGCAGGGTGAAATGGTGACGAGCCAACATCTTGGCTAGGCAGCAGGAAGAAGAAGTGACGAGCCAACATCTTGGCTAGGCAGTGGAATGAGTAGGAGACAAGCCAAATACTTGGTGACGAGCCAACATGTTGACAAACCAGCAGAACGGTGACGAGCCAACATGTTGGCGAACCAAAACCCTCAGCTCGGCATCAAGGAGAAATGGGCGACGAGCCAGCCCATCGATGATCCAACAAAGCAACAAGCCCAACGTCTTAGATAGAATGAGGCAATGAGCCACAAGACATTGGTGGGCCGAGGCGATGAGGCAAAGAAAGAAGCCCATGAAAACCATAGAGGAAATTCCGAAGAATAAGGAAGTTTTCCTTTCTCGTTTAGGAAGAAACCTAGCCGACCTATTTGTGTATAAATAGACAATGTACCTCTTTGAAAAGGGGATCCGAAAAATTGACCTAGCAAAACACTTGTTATTCTTTGCAAGAGCTTTCGAAACAGCTTAGATAATAAAAACCATCTTTGGATCTCTGTTTTTGGTTTTTTTACATAGAAGTTTGTCGAATCCCTAAATTCTCCTTACAAGTTTTGGTTGTGCGAGTTTCGACTCCCACAACTATCATCAAACTCAAACCTGTATACATCCGTATACCTATACACCGAAGTGTATCTTCCGAACCAAACGAGCAAACATAGACTCCATGAGTCATCAAACAAACAACCCTAGACAATCTCGGCTCAAAACGATTTCCTTACCGGAAAAGGAAACTTTCCGAAACTCGCCGCTATGATATGTCGGACTCGGCCCATTAGTGACAACATTGTTACTCTCAGCCCATACATTCACGGTCCATCATGCCTTAGGCAAAATTTTAGCTTTTCCAAGCCTTACTCATTTCAACCCCAGCCGTTACCCTGAGCCATATTACGAAATGCGGGGTACGGGTGTTACACTTAGCCCGCGGCTCACAGCCCATTTTACCATCCCTACCTTTGAGAGTGATTCTCATTTATGTCAATGGTGTGTAATATCCATTGATCCGATCTTTGATGTGTAATATCCATTGATAAACCCGGTAAATCAAGAGCCTTCCGCAACTCTTGTGCGACCATTCGATCCACCGATCCATCTTGGTGCGTCATATCCAAGGGATCAACCGGTATATCAGGAGTCTTCCGCAGCTTCTGTGCGACCATTCAATCCACCGCCTTGTTCTTGAAGAGTAACGGTTTCTTTGAGTCAAGGATTAACACTCTAAGCCTGGTTTTATCATTATATATTTTCTGTTCATCTTCTTTCTATCACCTTCTACCCGTTCATCTTCTTTTCTTCGTTTTTCTATTTTTATTCTGTTTTGTTTTTCATTTCTAAAAATCCACCAAAAAAAAAAAAAAAAAAACAAAAAATCAAAAGAAAAGAAAAAAAAATCAGATAAAACAAAAAAGATCAAAGAAGTTCTGGTTGTTTTCCAATTCTAAATATCATCTTGATCATTTGTGTTGTAAAGTTTGTGTTCAAGTTGTTCTTTCTTTGGAAGAGCAAGAGGAAAGGTATGATATGATCATTGGAAGCAGCAAGGACAATGAAGAAGAGGCATGACACAACCCGACTAGATCAAAAGCAAAGTGGCATCTTCAGCATTCAAAGATGGACTTAACATGCTTATGAAGTTCTGGACAAAGAAATAATTCAGAAGTCCATTGGTGATGATATCTATCAGGTCCTGCCCATTTTCAGCCTATTATGAAGCCAAGAAAGCCCAAAATAAATGCCTTTTATTTATGGCCCAAATGAGTGACGAAAATCAGAGTTCAAGAGTCATTTGAAGGCCAAGAGTTGTATTCTCATTCAACTCTGATTTTATTTCAGATCTGTTTTCTAGACAATTTAATATTTAGCTTTCTTATCAAGTTTTCTTTTCCTTTAAATATATGTAATCTCCATTGGAGTAAAATATAATCTTTTTTTATTTTTGAAACCTTTGAGAGTGATTCTCATTTCTGTCAATGGTGTATAAATATCCATTGATCCGATCTTTGGTGCGTAATATCCATTGATCAACCCGATAAATCAAGAATCTTCCGCAACTCTTGTGCGACCAATCGATCCACCGATCCGTCTTGGTGCATCATATCCAAGGGATAAACCGGTATATCAAGAGTCTTCCGCAGTTTCTGTGCGACCATTCAATCCACCGTCTTGTTCTTGAAGTGTAACAGCTTCTTTGAGTCAAGGATTATCCCCTTTGCCAACTTAGAGTAACAAATCCTTGGGAGATTCTTATCATTTGGTATCAGAGCAACACTCTAAGCCTGGTTTTATCATTATATCTTTTATGTTCATCTTCTTATCTTTTCATCTTCTTTCTATCATCTTCTACCCGTTCATCTTCTTTTCTTCGTTTTTCTGTTTTTATTCTGTTTTGTTTTTCATTTATAAAAATCCAGCCAAAAAAATAAAAATCAAAAGAAAAGAAAAAAAAACAGATAAAAAAAAAGGATCAAAGAAGTTCTGGTTGTTTTCCAATTCTAAATATCATCTTGATCATTTGTGTTGTAAAGTTTGAGTTCAAGTTGTTCTTTCTTCGGAAGAGCAAGATTTGAGGACAAATCTTTTCAAGAGGAAGGATATGATATGATCATGGGAAGCAGCAAGGACAATGAAGAAGAGGCATGACACAACCTGACTGGATCAAAAGCAAAGTGGCATCTTCAGCATTCAAAGATGGACTTAACATGCTAATTTATGAAGTTCTGGACAAGAAAATAATTCAGAAGTCCATTAGTGATGATATCTATCAGGTCCTGCCCATTTTTAGCCTATTATGAAGTCAAGAAGATCCTAAATAAATACCTTTTATTTATGGCCCAAAGGAGTGACGAAAATCAGAGTTCAAGAGTCATTTGAAGGCCAAGAGTCATTTGAAGGCCAAGAGTTGCATTCTCATTCAACTCTCTTTATTATTCAACTCTGATTTTATTTCAGATCTGTTTTCTAGACAATTTAATATTTAGCTTTCTTATCAAGTTTTCTTTTCCTTTAAATATATGTAATCTCCATTGGAGTAAAAGAGAACCTTTTTTTATTTTTGGAACCTTTGAGAGTGATTCTCATTTCTGTCAATGGTGTGTAATATCCATTGATCCGATCTTTGGTGCGTAATATCCATTGATCAACTCGGTAAATCAAGAGCCTTCCGAAACTCTTGTGCGACCAATCAATCCACTGATCCATCTTGGTTCGTCATATCTAAGGGATTAACCGGTATATCAGGAGTCTTCCACAGCTTCTGTGCGACCATTCAATCCACCGCCTTGTTCTTGAAGTGTAACAACTTCTTTGAGTCAAGGATTATCCCCTTTGCCAAATTAGAGTGACGAATCCTTGGGAGATTCTTATCAGTCTTTGACTAGTTAGTTTGTAGGGTTGTGATTGGATAATAATATCTCTCAGTTCTACCTTCAAGTTTTTAACGGTGAACTAAAGTTTTTTTTTTAGAAGCTAGCAAGATCTAGGCTACAGCAAGGTTCTACTCATCTGAAATTCTTAGAGAAAGCAGAGGGCTTCGGCAAAGAGTTAAAGGCACACGATTATTCATGCATTCTTAGAGAAAGCATAGGGCTTCGACAAAAAGTTAAGGGCACAAGATTATTCAGGCAGGTGCGGAAAGTCTAGGTTAAAAAAGGAGATTGGAAAAGAAGAGAAGAAGAGTTAGGGTTTTGATGTCTTCAAAACTCGATAGAGCAATGATGGAAATGAGACTCGAAGAAGAGGATGAGCCTTTCGTCCTTCCCGATCTTCCACAATATAGCTCCAGTGAGGTAAATACTCTAAGCTTGATGGGAAGAATCTTAAACCCATAGAGCCAAAAGATGTCATATTTGATTCTCGACATGCCTAGGAAATGGCAATTGTATGGCCGAGTTCGAGGGATAGCTCTGTCTAGAGAGAAGTTTCAGTTTATATTCAAGTATGAACATGATTTGGAAGAGATCCTCAAAAAGGCGTTCATACATTCAATTAATGGTTGTTGGTGATTGATAGATGGGCTGAGAAGCCTACGGAGGATTATATACAATACATTTATGAGTGGGTTCAGGTGAGGAATATCCCGGTGAATCATCATACGATTGTAGCTTTTACTACTTTCAGTGAATTTGTAGGACATGTAATGGATGTGGCTTACGGCCCCTCTAAAGCGCAAAGAAAAGATTATGTAAGAGTAAGGGTGAAATTCGATGTGTCAAAACCTCTCAGGAGGTCTAAAATAGTGAACATCCTATCTGGAGAAACTGTCACAATCCTGTACGACTACGAGAGGATTCAAAAGCTTTGTTATTCAGAATCAGGAAAATCAGAAACTGTTATCATCAGTTATCAAAAGTGGTAGGGCAATGTCATTGTACCATACTTGGGAGGAAGTGCAATCAGAAGGCGGCTCATCTAGCTTTGGTGATTTTGGTTTTTCCCTACAGGGAGGTCCAACGGTTTTCAGAATAGGTATCCATGTACCTAGTTAATTTGTGATGAGGACATCAAGTCATCATCAGCCAAGGAGCAAGGAATCAGGAGGCATGGAGAGAAGAGAATGGAACCGAGGAGAGCTAAGGAGAAATACGAGCTGTGCTCAGCTCAAATGAAGACCAAGACCAAGCATTCCAGCTCAACAAATACTTGAAATACACACTATACTAATCTAGAGCACACCAAGAAGAAGAATCATCCCCAAAGCTTTCCAAACGAAGAAGATATTAAAGTTACAATCCGGCAGACACCCAATGGACCCGATGGAGACATACGACCACTCATTGAAGCATTCCTAACAAACCAAGAGGAACCAATCAACAAATCCACTTGTTTTGGATTCTAAACTAATCAGAGGTATGTGACCAATTGGAATCATACCAAAATTCATTTTGGTTTGGAAGATATTCAATTTATAAACCAGAGGATCCCAGACTCGCCTTATTTAGAATCTTACGGGTTTTGGAGACTTGAATCATATGTTTGGTGACCAGGAGAGTCTATAATACAACTATAGGCTCCTAAAGACATCTCAAGATTCATTTCCAGTCATTGGATCAGGAGGATTCAATCTTACTCATTCAAGTATCACAACTTACCATATATGGGATCCGAGAGCACTTATTATGCACCAACGACTCTATTTTTTTGTCTTGTTGAAGATCAACGACTTGGGAAGCTTCCATACCATTCAGAGGGTCCCAAGACATCAATTATACCTGCCAAAATTATCAAGATACAAGAGGCCCACGACTTTTCTTATTTGGTCAACGTAGTTTAAGTTCCAACGGCTAGTTTCCCTCATCACCAAGCCTTTGATATTTCTCATTCAATTTTCGTCTATTTTCTTTCCATTTTAAATTAGTAGACTGTTAGAGAGGCCTAGAAGTTGAGCCTATAAAACTCAAATCATTTGTATCATTTTTACTTACCCTTGATCAGATTAAAGTAATAGAAATCGTTTTCTCTTTCATAAAGTTTTGAGATTCTTTTTGTTGTTTGTTCTTTTGTTGTTTTGTTCTTAAGTGTGTGATTCACTTAGTTCTACTGAAAACCAGTGGATTAATCTTGTTGAGTGATTCAACATACTTCATTCGTTCATTGATTGAGCGAGTCAATCCATATCCTTCACCTCTATATCGACTTCATTCCACCTTCCGCGAGATTAAGCTTGGAATCTCTTGATCATTGAGTGATCATAAGTTGGAGCGATTCTAATTTTATATCATTTGGTATCAGAGCTCAAAAATCCTATCAAACCCAGGTTGTATTTCTTCAACCTCTATCTTTCAATTTTTTTGGTTTGTTGTTTATTTTTCCCATAAATCGAAAAAACCATAAAAATTTGTTTCTTGCAATTTGTTCTTACTTATTTTTGCTTCCGCACCATCATCACCTTTAAAAGAAAAGAAAACAAAAACTATTTGCTTCAGTTGTTGGGGTCAATTTCCACCCCATCGAGATTGACCACCGAAAATGGCTAAGTAAAGATCCTGGGCCTAACAGACCTGGTGGTTCGAGACAGCCAACATTTTGGCAAACCGGCAAACAGTGATGAGCCAACATGTTGGCAACCCAAAACCCTTGGCTCGGCAGCAAGGAGCAGCAGTGACAAACCAACATGCTAACAAACCAACGAGATGACGAGCCAACACTCCTCTGGCTCGGCGTCGGGAAGAAGTAACTTGGTGACGAGCCAACATGTTGGCAAACCAGCAAACAGTGACGAGTCAACATGTTGGCGAACCAAAATCCCTTGCTCGGCAGCAAGGAGAAGTAAGCGATGAGCCAACACTCCTCTGGCTCGGCGTCCAGAAGAAGTAACTTGGTGATGAGCCAAACACTTGGTGATGAGCCAACATGTTGGCAAACCAGCAAACGGTGACGAGTCAACATATTGGCAAACCAAAATACTTGTAATGAGATCCTCCCTGGATTCGACACTCTTTAGTTGAGAAACACATTGATTTGGCTGTGAAGCCGTGAGGATGGAATAGAATTGAATGATCGATGGATATCACAGAAGCTTGCGGAATAACTTCAAGATATCGACTTAAAACCTTTGGATATACGCACCAAAGATTCTAAGGGTTTTGCTGGATATACACACCAACAAGATGATCTTCTTTAGAAAATGAATTTGATTAAAAAGAAAGATAAGATCTGCAAAAGAAAGAACATGAAATATAAAAAAGAAGAAGACTAGTCTACATGCAGACTGTCTTGGAAATAACAACTAATTTAACTGATAAATGCCCTCTATCTTCTTGGCTTCAATCTGGACGAAAATTCCTTTTCCTTTAATTGGCTTGGGCCTTTGTTTCAACAAATGGGAAATTGAAAAGTGAAACAATTACCTCATTAAAAACATTATCAAGAAAACCCATTGGGACAAAACTTGACAAGGGAAAAAGAGTATAATTGAAACAGTTTTCCCATTTGTTAAAATTACTTAGCTTGAATCAAAACCAGAGTGGTTTGATAAGCTTTACCTCCATATTCGCTGTCTTGATCATTTTGACTCCATATGCCATTAAGCATTCCTCCAACAGCTTCTTTGAATTTCTTGACTCTAGAACGAGTCAGTGGACCATCTGGTGCAGCTTCAGCTTCAATGTCTACAAGCTCATCCTCTGCTACGACCTCTGGTTCAAGCTCTACGTTCCTAATGCTGTCCACGATCATATCATCTCCTTCCTCTTGAAAAGGATTTGACCTCAAATCCGTTTCATCTGCAATACACGGAACCAGATCAGAAATATTGAAACTAGAACTTATATTATACTTACCTTGTAGATCAAGCTGATAGGCATTGTTACTGATCCTTCTTGTTACAGTGAAAGGACCATCGATCCTTGGCATCAGTTTGGATTTTCTCTCATTTGGAAACAACTCTTTTCTCAAGTGAACCCAAACTTGATCCCCAACTTTGAAAATTACTTGGCGCCTTCCTTTGTTAGCTTGCTTAGCGTAGAGCTTTGTTTTCTCTTCTATGTTTCTCCTAGCATTCTCATGAATCTGTTGAACCATTTTAACCTTTTTTTTCCATCAATGCTAGCTCTTTCACTCAAAGGCAAAGAGATTATATCCAAAGGAGATATGGGATTGAACCCATAAACAATTTGAAAAGGAGAATACTTAGAAGCAGAATGCACAACATGGTTATATGCAAATTCAATATGAGGCAAGCATTCTTCCCACGTTTTCAGGTTCTTTTTGATCAATGCACGCAAAAGAGTACCTAAGGTTCTATTAACCACTTCTGTTTGACCATCAGTTTGCGGATGACATGTAATAGAGAACAAAAGTTTAGTCCCTAGTTTAGACCAAAGAGTCTTCCAGAAATAACTAAGGAACTTAATGAGTGTCTCTATCTGAAACTATAGACTTAAGCATTCCATGCAAACGAATAATCTCTTTAAAGAACAGATTAGCTACATGTAATGCATCATCAGTTTTATGACATGCAATGAAATGAGCCATTTTCGAAAATCTGTCAACCACAACAAAGTCCATAGAAATATCATTCCAGGGATGAGTAGGAATAGGTAAAGGAGTATACAAACCGTTCGGCTGAACCTTTGATTTGGCTTGCTTACAAGTAGTACACCTACCACAGACTCTTTCAACATCACGTTTCATGTGTGGCCAGTGAAAGTGGTCTTTCATAATTTCCAGTGTCTTAGAAATGCCAAAATGTCCCATTAACCCGCCTCCATGTGCTTCCCTGACAAACAAATCTCGTAGAGAGCAGTTAGGAACACACAAACGGTTCTCATAAAAGAGAAATCCGTCTTGTTTATAATAATGCCCTGAGGAAAACTTCTCACAAGCTGTATAAATCTCTTGAAAATCAGGGTCAGTTGCATACAGCTCTTTTATTTGCTCAAATCCCAGAAGCTTAACATTAAGAGTAGAGAGTAAGGTGTACCTTCGAGATAATGCATCTGCAACTACATTATCTTTACCTTTTTGTACTTGATGACATATGGGAATGTCTCAATACACTCGACCCACCTGGCATGCCTCTTGTTAAGTTTCTGTTGCCCCTTTAAGTGCATAAGTGACTCGTGATCAGTATGTATAACAAACTCCTTCGGCCACAAGTAGTGTTGCCACGTCTGGAGAGCTCGAACCAAGGCATGCAGTTCCTTGTCATATGTTGGGTAATTCAGTGTAGCTCCTCCAAGTTTTTCACTAAAAAAGGCTATGGGTTTCTTATCTTGCATTAGTACAGCTCCAATTCCTATACATGAGGCATCACACTCGATTTCAAATGTTTTAAGAAAATCAGGTAATATCAAAAGATGGGCATTAGTAAGCTTCTCTTTAAGTGTCTGGAAAGCCTCCTCTTGTGCTTGTTCCCACTTGAATCCTACGTCCTTTTTGATAACTTCTCTGAGTGGTGCAACTATAGTACTGAAGTCTTTAACAAAACGTCTATAGAACCAAGCAAGACCATGGAAACTCCTCACTTCGCCCACTATCTTTGGACTTGGCCAGTCTCTAATGGCCTTAACCTTTTCCTTGTCAACCTTAACTCCATCTGCACTCACAACAAAGCCTAGAAACACAAGATTATCTGTGCAAAAGGTGCATTTCTTAAGATTGGCATGAAGTTTTTCTTTTCTAAGCACGTTTAGAACAGAGTCTAGATGCTTTACATGTTCAGATAAGCTTTTGCTGTAAATAAAAATGTCATCAAAGTATACTACAACAAAAACTCCAATGAAAGCCTCAGAACGTGATTCATTAATCTCATGAATGTACTAGGTGCGTTTGTCAAACCAAATGGCATAACTAACCATTCATATAAACCATGTTTCGTTTTAAATGCAGTTTTCCATTCATCACCCTCTTTCATCATGATCTGGTCATAGCCACTTTTAAGATCAATTTTTGAAAATATGCTAGAGCCATGCAGTTCATCAAGCATATCATCTAATCTAGGAATAGGGTGTCGATACTTCACCGTGATATTGTTGATGGCTCTGCAATCAACACGCCATCTTTCTTAGGCACGAGCAAGACTGGAACAATGCATGGACTCATGCTTTCTCTGATATGTCCTTTCTCCATGAGCTCATTCACTTGTCTCTGCAACTCTTTTGTTTCCACCGGATTAGTTCGATAAGCAGGTCGATTTGGCAATGATGCTCCTGGTACAAAGTCGATTTGATGTTCAATGCCACGAATGGGAGGTAAACCAATGGGGTTATTCTCAGGAAACACATCATTATAATACTGCAAAAGAGATTTCATCTCACTCGGCAACACCGGTGTAAGGTTAGTTAAACTCATTAGAGTTTCTTTAAACACAAACAGAAGCATAGATTGTTTTGAAAACATAGCTTGTTTAACTTTACCAGCTTTAATAAAGAAATTAGGTTGTTTGATTAACCTGTCCTCCTTGCATTTGAGATGGATTTGATCTTCATAGACTTCTTTTGGCGTCATAGGAACCAGAATAGTTCTCCTGCCTTTGAACTCAAAAGAATGGCGATTGGTGTAACCATTATGGATAACTCTTCGGTCTGATTGCCACGGCCTCCTAAGAATATGCCCAGCCTCCATTGGTAACACATCACACAAGATCTCGTCCTCATACTTTCCAATGGTTATTGGCACAATTACTTGACTTTTAACCTTCATTTTTCCACTGTCATTGAGCCACTGAAGCTGATATGGTTTAGGGTGCTTTTGGTCTTTTAAACCAAGTTTCTTCACCATAGTAACACTTGCTACATTGGTGCAACTACCTCCATCAATAATGAGGCTGCAGATTTTTCCTTGAACTTGACATCTTGTATGAAACAAGTTCTCTCTCTGTTCTTGTTCCTCATTTTGACTTTGAATGCTCAGATTTCTTGTTGCCACCAATAATTCTCCTCTAGTTGCTCTTTTTTCATACTCATCAGGGGATGACATAGTTTCTGGTTCCTCTTCTTCAGATTCGATCTCTCCATTGTCCAGAAGAACCATAACTTTTTTATTGGTGCATTCATGCGCATAGTGTCCTCTTCCTTGACACTTATAACACCTAACATCACGAGCCCTTGATGTTGTTACTTCTACATTTCCTTTGTCTCTGTCTTGAATAACAGGAACTGGTTTAGTATCAAACTTTGAAGTAACAGCTTGCTTGTTGTCTCTTTGATAACTCGGTCTGGTTGAATCAACTCCATTGCTTGATCGTGAAGATCCCTTTCTCTTAACTTGCTGCTCGACCAGAATAGCTTTATGCAGCAACTCTTCTAGGTCATCATAGTGTTGCATCTCCACTCTGTCTTGAATCTCTCTGTTTAAACCTCCTAAGAACCGAGACATAGTTGCTTCTTTATCCTCAGAGATGTTAGCTCGAAGCATTAAAACTTCCAGCTCTTGGTAATAGTCTTCTACAGAACGGTTACCTTGAGTGAGCTTTCTAATCTTTGAATGGGGCTCACAGTGATAATGGCTTGGCACAAACCGTCTTCTCATGAGAAGCTTCATTTCTGACCATGTCTCCACTGGAAAGTCCCTATTACGTCTCCTGGAAGCACTACAAGAAAAACTGTCTATTGCCACAGATTTTTTCGTGGCTATAGTACAATATCCGTGGCAAAAGTACGATCTACCACAGATTGTCACGTTAGCGAATCCGTGGCTGTAGCCTCGTGGCAAATATTACATTTGTGGCAATCCCTGACAAAATTGCCACGGCTTTGCCAAGCGGGATTCCATGGCAACAATTACCATGAACTGCCACAAATATTTTACGTGACAAATTGCCACAAATTATCATAATAATATCCGTGGCATATTGCCACAAATTGTTATAACATATTCCATGACAAATTGTTACCGATTACTACAAATTTTCATGTGGTAAATAACCATGAATTACCTCGGATAAATTTGTGTCAAATTACCACGAATTATCATAATACTAATTGTTGTAAATTGCCACAGATCGTTGTGACAAATTGTTATGGATTATCACAAATTGTAATGTGGTAATATGCCACAAATTACCTCGGATAAATATGTGTCAAATTACTATGGATTATCATAATACTAATTGTGGTAAATTGCCACAGATCGTTGTGACAAATTGTTATGGATTATCACAAATTTTAATGTGGTAATATGCCACAAATTACCATGCAAATATTTGTTGCAACTTGCCATATATTACCACGTTTTGTTTGTCACAATATTGTCACAAACTTTGACCATTTTTGTGGCAAAAATAATCATAAAGTTTGTTTCAAATATTAGTGACAATTTCCAATTAATAAATTGAAAATATAATATAATTATATAAGAGTACATACAAAACATAAATCTAATATAAGAAACATGATAATATAATATTTATACCAAAAAGTACAATTAGAGAGTGAGTTAACACCAAAATCCGATAATAAGTTTACACCAAACTTAGTGTAGTAAAAAAGAGTAAGTTTGGTGTAGTACAAAAAGAGAAACAGAAGCCTGGCAGATTGATCATCATCAAAGAGAAAGAGAAACTAGTCCAAATACTACAAGCAACTACAAAATACATAAAGAACATACTAGTTTAAATCATCATAAAAACATGTGACTTGTTGGGGAGATAAGTCAGCCAAGTTGATAGGTGATTGTGTGTTTGGCTGAGCAGCGGTTGTAGAACCATCAGATCCTGCGGCAGGAAGTGGGGAAACCAGAGGCTCGAGCGTAGCCGGATTAATACCGTTAATCCGAAGTAACACGTCCAATGCCTTCTTATTGCTGGCAGCAGTCTGTTCAAGCGTAGACACCGTTTTCTCAACTCGAGCTAACCGCAGATCTGTGTTCATATTTCACGTGAAAGAAGTGGCAGCTGACTCATCCAGATCGACATTTATATATTGGATTGATCCAAGTCCATATATACGTCCTTTGTTGGGTGTAGCAGACTGAAAAAAGAAATTCTATTGTTAGTTACACAAAAACAAAGAGAGATAAACATTCCAAACTCATAAAAGTCAAGAGAAAGAGAGAACATAATGTAGCATGAAGCAATCAATCATCCAACAGATCAAAATATTTCAAACTGAATAAATTCCACTAAAAGGTGATCTAGTCCAAAATTTACCATCAAGCAGTTTAAAACAAAAGGAATACAACATGTGGCCACAACATATCAATCATTAGCTAATCACATTCAAGCAAATAAATTAAACAAATTGTAGAAGGTTAAGGATACATTAAATCTGGTAGTGGTTAAGAATATATCAAAACAGATCAAGTTATACCTCTAAATATGCAGCAGTAAGCTGCTCGTTGGATGGTTGAACAAGTGTCGATTCACTTTGGTTATCTCCATCTCCTTCAGATACAGCCTGCTGTGAAGCCAAAGACTCAGCGGCTTTGACTAGAACCTCAACACGGCGGTCAACGAATGATCCATATTTTCGAGTATGGGTCTTCCTAACTACATCAGTAATTGATGGTGCTTGTCCACCAACCTTTGCTGCCTAGAAGAATAAAAGTTTACACAGTTCATATCATTAAAAAATATTAATAACTGGTAAATAAAATATAATCTAAGCTACATTTACCATCTCCTCACTGATGGTAACAAACTTTTTTGCCCCAGCAACATGGCGGTGCATCCCTGTCCCGTCTTGATCTGAACATCGATTTTCAGATGCAGTTTTGCAAATTTGGATCATTTCAGCAGTTCCCCAAGCATCCTCCATCACCTTCCAGTCCATAGCGCTAATGAAATCAGGCTTCTTCCCTGATTTCTTCCTCTGGCTAACACGACTTGAGATTGAATCCTGGCAGTGTTTCCTCCAACCTTTATATACTGCCTCATGATGATCTTTATGCCAATAGTACTTTTGCTGCAAAAAAAGATTGGTTGATACAGTTAGTTATGTATTTAGTATCATCATCAAAAATACATGTAAGTTAAAGGATTACCACAAAACTAGACCACCATGCATTCTTCTTATTTTCTGAAACCATCCTAAAATTCCACCATGGTCCCCAAAAATTAGATTTCCATATAGACTTGATGTCTTGGCAGACAACATCACTGCTGAACCTGTAAGACAAGTACATCAAAAAAATTGGAAAAATATCAATAACAAGTTATACTCAGAAATTATGAACAAAAAAAATTAGTTAAACTACCATAGAGCTCCATCAAGCTTATGAGGGTGAAGATGTGGCATGCTGAGCCTCGCAGGAGCATCCATAACCTGAGCTAGACTGGCCTGTGTATACTGGTCAGCAGTGGAATTAGCTGAACAAGTAGCTCTAGGAGGCATAGAGGGTCTACCATTCCGAGAAGCTCCAAGGAAAGAAAATGTTGTCTGCCGTCTTGACATATCTGCAAAAACATTTGGAAGAAATGAAATTTTAACCTCTTATGCATATTATTATAAATCAGAAACTATCATATTCACAAATGACAGTCCACAAATGCATTATTAAACAGTCCACAAAGACGAAGCAAGAAATGAGTCCAGGATCGAAACCAAATTTCACAAACCTAGAAATCCCGAAAACACAACAATTTTCAAGCTTCTGAGTTTCAAGTTTCGTCATTTTTACTAGTTCGGGCTCAACATATTTCCAAGAAACACACACAAAAGGACGAAGCAAGCAAGAAGTGAATCAATGACGGAAACCAAATTTTCACAAATCTAGTAACCAAGCCATAAACGGCAAAACCAAACCAGAAATAGGTGAATCTAGAAACAGTGATAGAATTGTTTGTCAATTGAGGGCGATTAGAAATAGAGGGATTCATACCTGTGTGAGAGAGAGAGGGCGATTAGGGTTTGTCAAAGAGGAGAGACGGTGAAGGAGAAGCGGTGGAGGAGAAAACTTTAGAAACAGTGAAGGAGAATCGGTGAAGAAGGAGTATCGATGGAGAAGAAGAAACAGTGAAGGAGAAGAGACGGTGAAGGAGAATCGGAGAAGGAGGAGAAGGTGAAGGAGGAGAAGGCGAAGGAGGAGAAGGCGATTAGGGTTTTTCAAAGAGGAGAAATCTGATTTGTTTCTAAGGGTTAATCATGTGGGTGGGTTTTGTATAGGTGAGCCAAAATTAACATTTGGGTTTGGCCCAAATTTTTGATTTTTTAGTGAATTGGATGAGAGGGAAACCCAAAAATTTTGGTTTCCCACTAAACTTTTAAGGGATTTGGTTTTGGTTTTTCACTAAAAATCTCTAAGTATAATTTTTGGGGTTTAGGGTATAGAATTATTGTGTAGGTGAGCCAAAATTAACATTTGGGTTTGCCCCAAAATTTTGATTTTTTAGTGAATTGTATAAGAGGAAAACCCAAAAATTTTGGTTTCCCACTAAAACTTATTTGGGACTTGGTTTTGGTTTCCCACAAATAATCTCCAAGATGTTTTGGGATTTAGGATATAGAATTGTTGTGTGATATTTATTGATGAGATATAATATAAGTAATTATATTTTATGGTTAATTTTGGATTTGGGATACAATGTATATACGTTAAATAAGTGTTATGCATATACATTTGGTATCATTATAATCAAATTAAAACTTAAACTTGTATAGATAATGTAAAACTTAATCAAATTGATTGTTAAATGTTGTTAATCAAATGGATACATTGTTAAGTGTTGTTAATCAAATGGTTTATGTTTCATTGTTAAATGTTGTTAATCAAATGAATTAAAATAGATTTATATGCAATCAAAGTTTGATCATAACTATGATATAGGTGTTATTGGATGATAATGTAGGGTATATTCTCAAATTATTTGATTTTGTTAGAATTAGGGTATATTTACATAATTTATAATGTACATGTGAATTTTAGTTGACTTAAATATTTTTTAATCATCATCAAATCAAAATGAAATAATACAACTATTGAAACCCAAATTATTTTTAGGGGTTCGCTTGTGAAATAATACAAAATGAAACCCAAATTATTTTTCCTCTTACCCACCAAATCTACTTTCTTCCCTTACTTCTAACTACTTGCATTATTTGGAAATTTAGAACACACAGCAACAGACACAGTAACATTTTATTTTTTAGAAAAACAACAGACAAAACAAACAAGATTTGTCATCTACAAAATAAAAACATTGAAAATTCAAGAGAGGACGAGATAAAGAGAGATGCTAGCAATCGACCATTCACGAATCATCGTCTAAATCGGAATCGGAATCGGAATCAGAATCATCTCATGAATCTTGTAAATCATTTTCAGAAACATACTCATCATCCGGATCAATCTCGGGTAAAGCCTCATACTCTTCTTCTGTTGGAACAACAGTACGTGTGTCAACCTGCATGGTACCACTAGTTCTTATAATGTTATTCTGAATCTCATCTTGAAAAGCCGTTTGAGCAACTTCTGTACTTTCACGAAATCCACGTGGGATAACTTTTGTCGTTGCCCACCAATCACCGGTTGCGATATTGCGCAAACGCGGATAAGGAACGAAGCAGACTTGATCACACTATTCTGGTAAAATGAAAGGATCATATATCTCATACCGTATGCGGAGACAAACATCAACAATTCCAGATGGATGTTTGCGCCTTCCACGACCGAGTGTGGTGTCAAACCATTTGCATATGAAAATCATGGTTTTGAGTTTAACCACACCGTCATATTCAATCATGAATATTTCCTCTGTAAGTATTCTGCATCGTTGGTTCCCCGTACACAAACACCATAGTTATGTGTCTTCTTATCTTGGCCATGTTTTTGCGAATGATAGTGGTACCCCCTAGAGTAGTACATGGGCCAAGAGGTGATTTGATGATTTGGACCTTGTACAAACTCAAGCATCCAGAACGGGAATACATATGACTTGCTAGCATCGTTCATCTGCACACATGTTACTTGATTTACAATAGTTATATATTATAAATATCACATGATTATGTTAGCATATTATGTACTTACGTATTTTCTAGTCCACTCAGCAAAGTGTTGTGATTTTTCTCTACTTATTGCTTTAGGAGTAATATTCGGTATGCGTTCCATCATATACTCTTCGAACATCCTGCATACATTATAGACATATTAATATATGTTTAAATATTTATTAATTATATATGTAATTGCTTTGTTTTACCTCTCATACGGTGCGAATGCTTCACAATTCCGCAACAAAAATGTCTGAAGCACGTTAAAATCCACATCCGACAACCATCCACGCAATGGTTTTCCCGCCACCCGTCCCACAGGATGGAAAATAGTCGGAACATCAGGATAATTATAGGTAAACAACACTTCGCCATCAAATTCTTCTGAGGGGTCTGATCCGTTGTGTTTCCCCAAATAGTTATATGTCATATATGAAATTTCTTCGTTCACACACTGAGCAACTATCGACCCTGCAATTCGTGCCTTGTTTTTCACCATTTTTTTCAAATGATACATGTATCGTTCGAACGGATACATTCACCTGTATTGAACATGACCACCTAAAGCAGCTTCTTCTGGTAGATGCACAGGTAGATGTTCCATCACATCAAAGAACGACGGAGGGAAGATTTTCTCTAGATTGCAAAGCTTCACGACAATATTAGCTTTCAATACAGCAACAGTCTCGGTCTTCAATGTCTTCGCAGATATATCTCTAAAGAAAAGAGCAATATCTACACAAATAATTTTCAAATTATATAAGAGTAAAATCTTTGATAATGAATTAGTTAATAAATGAAAAATTAGTTTAATTTTAATAAATGTTTTATACCTGAAATTGCTGTATGCACATTCTTTTGCAGCAGCTCTGTAAATGCAATCGGGAGAAGTCGTTGCATGATCACATGGTAGTCGTGACTTTTTAAGCCTGATAACTTCCAATTATCCACAACGGCACAACGTGAAAACTTCAAAGCATATCCATCTGGAAATTTTATCTCCTGGAATAACCATAAAAGGAATTTTTGTTTGCCCTCTTTTGACAATCTAAAGATTGGAATAGGCGCTTTTCCATCTCCAGTTAGCTCCAAATCCGGTCTTCTGCAAATAGAAGGGAGATCCATTCTAGATTTGACATTATCTTTGGTTTTTCCCGGAACATTCAACAATGTGTTGATGAGATTGTCAAAGAAGTTTTTCTCGATGTGCATAAAATCAAGGTTGTGTCTCAGAAGTAGTTCTTCCCAATACGGCAAATCCCAAAAGATACTCTTTTTAACCCAGTTATGGTAATCACCATACCCATCTATAGTTCGAGAAGGGTTATTGTGACCATTACCTCCGCATTCAACAGTTTTGGACAACCCTCCAATACTGTTTATTCTTTCATGTAGAATTTCCTCTCCGGTCAACCAGGGTGGGGGATCATCGTGAATTGTTTTGCCCTTTCAGAAAGCTTTCGAGTTCCGCCTGTAAGGATGATCTTTGGGTAAAAATGCTCTGTGACAATCAAACCAACTGTGTTTTCTTCCGTTTGACAACTAAAATACTTTTGTCTCATCTAGACAATATGGACAAGCTAGTCTGCCGTGCGTCGTCCACCCAGAGAGCATACCGTATGCTGGAAAATCGCTAATGGTTCACATCAATGCAACTCGTACCTTGAACTCTTGATTCTTTGAGACGTCAAAAGCATCCAAATCGACACTCCACAAAGATTTTAATTCGTCAATCAGCGTTTGGAGATGATGTTTGGGCCCTGGAACTAAAACAGACAGATAAAAATATTTTCTTCTCATGCACATCCCCGGAGGCAGATTGTATGGTGTCACTATCACGGGCCAAACCGAATGTGCTTGGCCATTCATACCAATTGGATTAAATCCATCTGTTGATAAGCCTAGATAAATATTACGGCTCTCATAAGCAAAATCCGGATATACCTTGTTAAAATGCTTCCATGCTTCTCCATCAGAGGGGTGTTGCATCTCTCCTTCGGGAGACAGATGTTCATCGTGCCATCTCATATCTTTAGCCGTCATCTCTAACATGTACAACCGCTTCAACCGATCTGTAATTCGTAGATAAAACATCCTCTGCTTTGGTATTTTCTTCCCCAATTGGCCACTGTTAGGTTCATACCGATCTTTTTTACAAAATCGGCACTACAACAGCTCTCGATCTTCTCCCCTCCAAAAGAGCATACAGTTATCTTCGCACACATCGATCTTATGATAAGGCAACCCTAGCGACCTCGTCAATTTCTTCGTCTCATAGTATGATTCAGGAGCTTTATTAGGCGACGGAAGTACCTTTTTAAATGTTTGAGTTATTTCATCTAGGCATGCATCTGCGACATGGTAATTGGTCTTCCAGCCCATCACTCTCGACGCTAAGTACAACTGAGAAATTTCATCTAGACAACCATCGTAAAGAGGTTGATCTACTGCTTCTAACGCCTGAAAAATGCTATCACGGCATATCTCCGAGTAAACTGGTTCTGGAATATTCTCGGGAACAGGAGCATCGTCAAGAACCTCATTTACATCTTCGTATGGATCATGATATTGGTTGACCAGTACTTGAATATTACCAGATAAATCACCCCAAGTTTCTTGTTCGACCCCGAAATGGCTTGTTGATGCTTCGCCGTCGTCGTAGCAATTTTCTCCATGTTGTGTCCAAACATAATAATTCACCGTAAATCCCTTCATATATAGGTGACTGCCAACAGTATTAGCATCACAACGAGTTAAATTCTTGCACTTCTTACACGGACACAACAAATTTTTACGTTCTATATAAGACGCTTGATTTGTTGCGAAATGCAAAAATGCATTTATCCCGTCTATAAACTCGTTTGACACACATTTTTGTTCTTCGTCTAAGCGTTTATACATCCACTCTCTTGATTCATACAACGAAGACATTTTGTGTTTTGAGATTTTTTTTTCTCTTCCTATACTAACAAGAATTTGAGGGGTCAAATATATAAACTTGTTTGCCACGGTTTGCCACGGTTGAATCCGTGGTAAATTCAAATATGTTCTCTGCCACACGGTATACGGTCTTTGCAGGTGATGAGACATTTTTTGGAACATTGGCACTCATTTCCACGGATTGTCACGAATTGCCACGACGTACCACACATGCCACAGATTGCAATGAACCGGGTCGTGGCAAAACGAATATATTCTTCCTGTGGCAATGTGATAAGACCTTTGTGTCACGGAAATGGGTGTGACAATCCCTGGCAATCACACACTATTTGTCTCGTGATGCATATGATTAAGTGACTCAGATTTCCCAACGATTGCCACAGCCAGTCCCGTGACAATGTGCCACGGAAATGCCATACTCTGTTGCCGTGGCTATATTGCCATGGATTAAACCCTAACAAACTCGTGGCTAACTTTTTCACGGAAAATATTATGACAATCTCTGGCAATAGTTGCCACAGATTGTCACACCATTGTATTTGTGGTAATGTTGACACTGATTGTTAGGGATTGCCACGTATTTTACTATTAACATAAAACGTGGCAAATCTCTGGCAAAAAAAAAATTGCCACGATTCCGTCTGTGGCACGACTGTGGCTATAGGCTGTTTTTCTTGTAGTGAAGTAACAATTTGATCCCACCAACTAAGAGCATAATCGTAGAATTCTGTAGCAGCTACCTTTACTCTGTTGATGTCTGCATAGTGTTGACAATTAAAGACCAGTTCGATCTTCTTTTCCCAATCCAGATAAGCATCATGATCATTCTTTCCATGGAAAGATGGAATTTTAAGTTTAAGACCCCCGAGGTTTTCTTGTAAGAGATCTCTGCCTTCTCTTGCACGTCTTGTTCTTCTTTGGCTCCTTTGGGAAGAACTACTGTGATTGCTGTAGTAGTTGTCTGCTGTATCGTCTTTATGATGTTTTCTCCTTTCTCTGCCCTCATGTGTTTGATTCTTTTCTGATAAATGAGTTTCTCCATTTGGCGTTTGGTTTTGGTTTTGTAGCTCACTACGGAATGCTTCAAACTTGTTATTCATCATTCGACCCATCTGAGCAGTGACTTGAGCAGTGATTGCTTCGATCAACAGCTTGTTATTGGCACTGTTACTAGTTTCTTCATGCTCAGGCGCCATTCTGAAGCACAAAAGAAAAATAACACCAGTAAATAGTTCTAAGAAATTCGATTATACTTTCTGTCTATTACACATGATAAAAAATTATTCTGCAGTTTTTTTTTTTTTTTAAACAGGCCTGATCGAGTAAGAAGATGAAGAGTCACTTGCTAATTTTCGACAGAATACAAATCTACACAACTTAGAGTCTAAATCGGCTAGATCTAAACAACTAAGAAGATGAACAGACAAACCAGATGGTAGGATTCGATTCTAACATATCTACACAAATGAATAAGCGATTTAATGAATAGATGATAGAAAGAAGGGACAGTTGCTGATATGGTGCGTTTTCTAACTTTAATGTCAAGCGGGGTACCTTCGTAGGGAAAATTGTAGAACTAGTACACTTTTTTGAAAATGTCTAAAATACCCTTACTCTTGGCAGAGTCTGCGTGAATTATGTAGCCTTGAGGCTAAGGCTGGACAAACTCTGCTTAAACTCTGCTAATTATGTAGTCTTAAGGCAGATATAGTGTGCGAATTGTGTAGCCTTAAGGCTAAAGCTGGACAGACGCTGCTTAAACTCTGCTAATTTTGTAGTCTTAAGCCAGATATAGTGTGTCGATTGTGTAGCCTTAAGGCTAAGGCTGCACAGACTCTTCTTAATCTCTGCTAACTGTGTAGCCTTAAGGCAGATATAGTGTGTCAGTTCTGGTAGCCTTAAGGCAGATATTGTGTGTGCTTTTTTTGTAGACTTAAAGCAGATGTTCTGTGTGCTTTTTTGTAGACATAAGGCAGATATTGCTCGACCTACTGAAGCATACTGTTCGCAGGGCATGGCTTGACATTTGCGACGTAACTAAATTGTATAAACGGTCGGATTTTGAAGTACTCCTCTCTTTTCACAATAATAACAAGAATGCCATTACTTCTTACTTTTTTTGAGTTTGCTATAAACCTTTTCAACCTCTCCACCTTTAACCTAGATCTACTATTTCGATTTCACCCTCAAAGGGAGATTTCATATTTTCAAAGAGACGGAAGCGAAATCCGAGTATAAGATTGTTTACAGACTTCGACGATTTTGAACGAAAGTACGTACATTCTTCGGAAAGACGATCTTCGTTTACATCTAAAGATATTCTAGGGGTTGAAGGCGAGCATATTTTCGGGAAGAACGAACACAGGTAACACTTCAAAACATTACACTAGTTATCTAAACCACCATCTTCTAAACTGCGTCTAGAGCTCTAGTACGTCTTTGGCAGAGCTATTTCTAAAAGACCCTGCCAAAGTGTAGAGCTCTGCGAAAAATCTTCTAAGATAGTGTGTTGCAGATCTTTTGAACATTCTCTTTTTTGCAGATAATGTTGCATTTGTTGACTGTTTTTGGACAATGGAAGGTAAAAATGGGTTGGGATTTCGACGTTGATTCAAGCAAAGGAAGCAAGTTGGTTGCGGTTGAAGACCAAATCAAGTATGAGGAATTTCTCCGCATTATTTGTGAAGATTACAACTTGGAAACGCAGATGAATGCAGTCGCGATTTCTTATAAGTTGCCTACACATATCATGGAGAAAATGCCTAGCGACACACTTCCTATCTTCTTGAATAACGATAGGCAACTTGCAAACTTGATCACAATGGCGGAAAAAGAGGTTATCCGGCTTTGCGTGTCATGGAAAAGAAACGATGGAATTAAAGCAGAAGCTGCGGATAAAGATGAAGCTTGTGATGTCAAAGAGGATGGTGGTGTGGATTTTGATGATGTTGGTAATGTTAAAGACGAGCATATGATGCCACCACCGAACAACAGCAAAGACTGCCGACAGTATGCGAAGAAACAGCAGATTCCGCCTTTATTCTGCGATGTATTCGATGAGACGCCTACGAAGCCATTACCAATGAAGAAATCTGGATCCATTAAGGTTGGCGAAATATTTGATGACAAGGAAGCATTAATTATGCAATTACGCAAGATTGCAGTCATCGAGAAGTTTGATTTCAAAATCGCCACGTCGAGGAAGAAACTATTTATCGCGAAATGTTTTGTTCCTAATTGTTCTTGGAGGATTCGTGCGTCGACTCTGTCAGTTTCATCTGAATCTCCAGAATTTCTCGTTCGGATATATAAAGAAGCTCATACATGCTCTGCTGTCTGTAGGTATTCTCGTCAACGACAAGCTAATGCAAAATTTATTGGAAAGATGTATGTTGATAGGTTTAGTGGTGGTAATGATCTTAAAAGAATCACGCCTAAGCATATAATGAACTGTATTAAGTCACTACATTGTCTTGACATAGACTATACGAAGGCGCATAAAGCGTTGGCATATGCACGAGAGCTGGTCAGAGGCACTTTTGAGAGGGGTTACCAGGACTTACCTTCCTATCTATACAAAATAGAGCAGGCCAATCCAGGTATGATTACAAAGCTTGAACGTGATGCTCAACAAAGGTTTAAGTATTTGTTCATTGCTTTTGGTGCTTCCATCAAAGGATTTGAGTTTTGAGGAGGGTTGTTGTGGTAGATGGAGCACATCTAACTGGAAAGTACAGAGGTGTTATGCTGGTAGCTGCAGGTCAAGATGCAGATTCGAGTATATTTCCTATAGCTTTTGGGATTGTAGACTCAGAGAATGATGCTTCATGGGAATGGTTTTTTACACATTTGCGTGGTGTGATACTTGATGATAAAAATTTGGCCATTATTTTTGACCGTCATCCATCAATCGCAAAGGCCATTGAGAAGGTTTTCCCCGCACTGATAGGGGAGTATGTTACTATCACCTCAAAAATAACCTCATCTTAAAATTCAAAAAGAACGCAATGCTCAGTTTGGTGTGTCGTGCTGCATATGCATATCGACTGGTAGATTTTGAAAAATTGTTTGGTGTGATTCGTCGTCAGAATAGTGAATTAGCAGTTTACTTGGAAGAGGCGGAATTTTGATTATGGGCTTGTGCACATTTTCCAGGAGATAGATTTGGTATAATGACGAGCAACAGTGCAGAATCCATTAATGTCGCGCTTAAGGAAGACAAATAATTTCCTGTTAAACATTTTGTGGAGGCTATTAGAAAGTTGTTGTCAAGGTGGTTTGTGGAAAGGCGAGACAAAGCTGCCTCATTAAAAACAAATTTCCCCCCAAACGTTGAAAAGTTACTGCATGAAAGACACGGTAGCTTGGAAATTTTAAATGTTCATCATACTGATTCAAATTGTAGCCATGTTACAGGTGGAGATTATGATTGTATGGTTGATCTACAGAAGGTATGTAAGTTTTTTTTGGCTATTTATCACTGCCAGTTTCAGGAAACGTATCCTGAGCAAGTCTGCCAGTCTCAGGAAACATTTGCCTTGTTTATCTGCTCTGAGTTCGATTCCTTTTTAAAATTTATGAAATTTATGATTGCAGAGACTTTGTACTTGTAAACAATATGATGTCGAGAAGATTCCCTGCGAGCACGCGATTAAAGCAGCATTAAGTCGGAAAACTGATGAAGCTACCCTGGTGGATGATCATTTCACAAATGGCTACTTGTATTCAACGTACTCAGAACCTATAAACCTGTAGACGAAGATTTGATTCTACCACCACACGTAATTAGTGAACAATGTCTGCCACCAGTCATAAGAGTACCTTCCGGTAGACCGAAGGCAAAGAGATACATTTCTGCTATTGAAAAGGCTAAGCGGTTCAAGCGTAATCAATGGAAAAAGAAAAAAAACAGAACCTTCGCAGAGTACTCCATCCACAAAGCAGAGGACTCAATCCACAACGAATCAAATGAAGCAGAGGACTCCATCCGTTACGAAGAAAACGATGCAGAGTACTCCATTCAGCGATAATATTTCACCCACTACTTCATCCCCAAAGGTGAGAAGGAAACGATCTCGTAATTCTCCGACTACTCAAACACCAAATAAGAAAGCTAAACTTTGGCAGAGTACTCTACCCCCTCAGATGAAAAAGAGTCTTTTCCAGAGTAGCCCAAAAATTCATCACAGGTGCTCAAAATGCCATAATGCAGGACACAATCGAAAAACATGCCCATTTTCTTGACTCTGGCTTCACTCTGGCTTCACTCTGGCTTCAAGTTTATTTAAACAAGGAAAAAATCTTGGTTTATAACTTTATTTATTTATTTGTCCTTATTTATTGTGCTCCGTTGTTTTATGTTAGTCTTTTAGTTTGATGTGGGTATCATAAAATAGTCGGTATCGCAGAGTGTGCATCTGGTATCGCAGAGTCTGCATCTGGTATCGCAGAGTCTGCATCTATTATCGCAGAGTCTGCATCTGCATCAAGTATCGCGAAGTCTGCGTCTGATATCTGCATGAATCATCCAGTAACCTGCTATTAATCTTCATGTGCTCTACTATAGATTTTACTTTTAGTTTCATTCAAAAAATATATATGCTCAACAAATCCGAGGGTAAAACATGTTATTCAATTAAAATCCACATCTTGAATTACGGAATCATAACTTTTCAAGGATTTATAAATACAGAAACAAATAAAATTAGAAGAAATAGTTCAAATCTCCTATATAATGCGGCAAAGCTGTCTTGCGAACCAATACAGGTAGCAGTTTTCGCATCCAGGTTGATATTCGTGCTCAGTGGCACAATTTGGAAAAGGCAAATCTGGACAGTCAGGGTATTGCCAGGTTGATGCAAAAGAATGGTTCATGGGTGGATAGAAAGCTACAACCGCATCCAGAACCTCCTCCCCAAGCCTGGTGAGTTTATCAAAATCACCTTCAGCGTGTACGTCGACACATAATTTGAGAAGTTGTGCAGCCTTTTTCGTATGTCCAGCACATACACACAGCATTCCACAGAGATAAGTTGCGTTAGCACTGAAAGGGACAAGCCGGTCCAAAAGCTCCATGGCTGCGCTGATGTCTTGTTCTGCGGTCACGAGTCTTGCAGCCTCATAATAAATAGCAGTTGGGTTTCCGGCGTTTAAGCATCTTACAAAAAGCTGCGATTCGCCCCGTCTAGGAGAATTTTATCTGTGTCTTCACATAGATCGTGGATATTAAGTTCCTTGAGGACTTCATCACTGTACACTACATCTCTACCGATCCGCCCTATTCGGAGGATGTGTCCGACTCTCCACAAGGTGAGGCGGCCAAGTTTTCGTGCAATGACAGAGATAATGTCCGAAGGGAGCTCTGGTATTTGCATGTTAACCTACGATGTGATGCGGTATTTGGATTTTGAAAATAATTAACAGGCACTCTGTTCGTAAACAATCTACTATTTTTATAGATAAGAAAAGATATGAAAGGGGTCGATCTTCCTTTAAATTGTCTTGGAAAATAAAACTCACGCGCCTCAGTTAATGGCTCGACACGAGAGCATGCGGGATGATTACTGTGCAACCGGTCAACTATCATAACATAAGATACTCTGCCTTGGAAAAGACAACTCAATTTAATAAGAAATGGCAGAGAAAGCGCGTAAATTTGCCGCGCAATAAATGGCGCGAACACCCATAAGAATAAAGGACAAGTCATTTTTTTACACATGAGGAGATGAATGACAACTCATTTAAAAAGTATACATCAATGAACATGTGTTTATTGCAGTAGTTGAAAACACATTCCCTAGTCTGCCAAAACCCTAGAGTAACGCTTCGTGTTCATATAGGAGAAAGTCGTGTCTGTTTGTCTCTACATCTATTTGTTTACCAAAGACGCAACATTCATCATCTTCGTCTCTCTTACCAAGTTTGTGACCATGGGTTATAGTGTAAGGCGAATTAAAATGGAACTTAATCGGATCCAGAAGGATGTTCCTACACAGTTCATCAGGGCAGGTATAAAATCTAGAACTCCCAAGTCTTTTATGCAGTTTGAGGTAGTATTATTTACGGATGATAATAGGAACTTTACGGATGTAGTATTATTTAGATTAAATGTCTGAGTTGAGTCTTATATGTTTTAGGTCCCGTTGGTGATTGTGTTTACGAATGGGAAGCAGCTATCAATGGACCCTTCGACAGTCCCTATGCCGGAGGGATTTTCTTGCTTACCATCCATTTTCCTCGGATTATCCGATAAAGGCGCCAATGGTTTGCTTTTTGCTTTTTCAGTTAATTGTTATTTGTTGCAGGATGAAACTTCACTCTTGATCATCTTGCTTTTTATCTTGCTTTTAATTGATATTCTCTTTGTCTTTGCATGCAGGTGGCTTTCAAAACAAAGATTTACCACCCAAACATCAACGCAAAAGGAGCGATTGACTATGATATCTTGAGGGAAAAATGGTCTCCTGCTTTAACCATGTCCCAGGTTTGGAATTTTTTCAGATTTAACAAAGTTTTGTCGAAAAAAATACTTCAGCCAAACATGTGTGTTAATGGGATGGATTTTTGTTATGGAATTAGGTTTTGATGTCAATTTGCGCGCTGATGACTGACCCAATCCTAGATGATCCTTTTCTGCCAGAGGTAGCCATATTTACAAGACTGACAAATCCAGGTTCGAGTCAACTGCGCGAAGCTGGACGGAGAAGTATGCCATGGGATCAGAGTGAGGTGGTGGAGGCAAAGAAAGGAGCTGTCTCACCTGTGTGTTCTTTAGTATCTTTTCTATGTTTGCTTTAGTATCTTCAGAAGACTGGTTTGCTATAAGTGTTTCATTTTGAACTCGCGGATCAATTCGGTTATTGGTTATTTTGAACGAATGCGCAGTATCTGCTTGTACTCTGCATCTGAGAGCAGATGATGGGCGGACTCTGCATTTAGGCTGCATCTGTGTTCTTTAGTGTCTTTTCTATGTTTGCTTTCTCTGCGCTTTCTCTGCGCTTTCTCTGCTCTTCTCTATTTATAATCTGCTTATTAAATAATGTTAGTTTTTACTTTGCTCTTACTCTGCCTACGACAGAAGAAGAAGAACAGACCTCTATTTTTATTTTGCGTATTCTTTTATGTTCACTCCAAATGTTATGCAAATATGGTGTAAAGCAGATTACGGCACATTTTACGCAGATCATAGCTGAATGTACCATAACATTAACAACCGTTTGTTAGAATGCCCAGTGTCATGCATTTACTTACTCTGCATTTAATTGGTAAAACAAACAATAACGTATAATTACCGTTATTCCGAAATAATATTTTAGATAAGTTATAGGAAAATATTTCAAACTTCCCTACTGCAGAGTACGAACAGACGCTGCTAATTCTCTACGCGTAGTACTGTTTTGTCTCTGCATTTATCCTAACCTTATATTAAACTTCCCAAAAACCACTAGTATTTTTATTGTCTCAAAAACATTTACGATTGTGAATATATAGTAAAAATGAAACTAACTTTTCACGATTCCATTAAAAATGTTAAGAGTCAAAGCAATATCAACTCACATCACATCATGCACTCGTATACGGCCATACTCTGCAGCCATCAATGGCAAGATCGGGTTGCGCCAATTACTTTTGATTCGACGTAGAACTACTTTTATAAATAAGTTTTTAGCAGCAACCCAATAAACTTATTGAATTAGTAGAAAATTATAGTATAATATTCAAACTTCAAGACAGCAGAGTACGAGCAAACTTCATATCCTGCTCTTACTCTGCCTAGGACTTGTCGATAATCGCAGACATCTATTTTTAATCTGCGTACTCCTTTCTGGGGCCCATTTTGCTGGACGCTCTATCAGCTGATGGGTCCGAATGGTAGCATCTAGTATCAAAGTTGAGTTGCAGTAGATGTTATATTTGAAGACTGGTTTGCTATAAGTGTTTCATTTTGAACTCGCGGACCAATTCGGTTATTGGTTATTTTGAGCGCATGCGCAGTATCTGCTTGTACTCTGCATCTGAGAGCAGATGATGAGCGGACTCTGCATTTAGGCTGCATCTTTATCACTAACACTGCGCATAAACTGCATCTTCTCAACTTATTTTCATCCACAAAGGTCTAACTAAACAAAATAAAAGTATACATAAATTACTGAGCTATTATAACGAGACATACAAAAGTGTTACTCCGAGTCTCAAAAGATCGAGTGCAATAACATTAAACAACGCAGTTGACGAGGTTTATTCTAGGTGGTATTGGTACGACGAATAGGGTCATCAATGTATGCATCTTCAACCATTGAGAAACCACCGGTCTTAACAACCCTTAGTTGCTGGATTGCTTCTTCAACGGCAGGAATTGCTGGATTTATGAGGAGTTCAGAGAATGGGTAGAGAGCCGAGACACGTATCTCACCTGCAATGCCAAAGAGTCACCTACTCATATATGTTGCAATAGTTCTCTATGGTTGAATGAAGTAGTAACACTACCTCCAAAATAGTCCATATTCCAATTTCGTAGCACGCAGAATATGACCTTCCCAGTTGGCTGAAGTCGCCAGAAGTACTCAAATTCATCAGCAAATGTTCCCTTCGCAATACAGTTGATATTTTCGCCGCTGCAGCTCACAAAGACGAATTTATAGTAGTTCGTTCTCAAAAGACATCCTAAACTATAAACATAATTAACTTACCTGAAATTCTCAATGTGAAGTGTAGAACTTTGTGACCAGGGACAACGTAAACGTCATCTGTGAAGCCTTGATAAATTTCTAATTTCTTGACTTTCACAATAGCACCAAGCAAATCAACTGTGTTATATAGCAACATGAATATAGATTAAGAAATCTGACGTGAAATGGAAAATCAAACAACTAATATTCCATCAATACTTACCAACACTAATCTTCTTATGCAATGAGCCGTTTAGAACTCTGCGAAATGGAGATAACGACACCATATGATTACCACAGATTCGTGCTACCTTTTTAATGATCGATTCTTCATGGAAGAAGATATGGAACTCATGGTGTGTTAGTTTCCACTGACCCGGCCTCGTCGTCACTTCAAAATCCCTAATCAAATACCATTCCCCTTCAGCCACGTCTTCAAACTTTGACAACAGATGATTTCGAATGGTTGCAGAGATCCGAACACCCTAAACCATAAAACCAAGGATTGTATCTATTCCTCTAAAAATTAAACAAAATCATGTATTCCTAAGAGACCACATAAGGACATCAAAGCATGCATTTCTTACGGCGTGATAATCAGCGAGAAGCAAGTGTCTTTCAGGTTGAAAGCGTGCATAGTGCTCTCCAAATTCTCTTACGACTTGAACCAAGATTCTTCCACCATTCTTCATGAGTGACAAGTCTAGAACCATATCTAAATGAGCCATTTCTTTAGACTGTAAGTTTTAGAGAAAAGTTTGGAAGAAAAGTTTTGAGCCTGAAATGTTTGGAGAAAAGTGCTGGAGCCTGAGAAGTTTTGAAGAAACGATTGGATTGAAGAACGGTAAATAATCAAAACTGACTTTTTACGGTTCCAAAAAATGTTAAAGAGCCACGTGTCGATAATCGCATGATGCAATACGAGAAACAAGGCATTGCCGTAATTGTTACTCTGCATTTAATTGGTAAAAGGGGACTTATTTGCTAGTTTCTACGATTCTTTATTATGGGGCCCATATTGATGGACACTCTAGCAGAGGAAGAGCGGACTTCTTTAATTGATACGACAATAACTTTTGATTCGACGTAGTACTACTTTTAAAAATAACTTTTTAGACGCAACTCAATAAACTTATTGAATTGGTCATTGGAGATATTTCGAAAAGTTATAGTATAATATTTCAAACTTCACCACAGCAGAGTACGAGAAACTAATATACTGCGCTTTCTCTGCTCTTTCTCTGCGCTTTCTCTGCGCTTTGTCAGCTCTTTCTCTATTTATAATCTGCTTATTAAATAATGTTAGTATTTACTTTGCTCTTACTCTGCCTACGACAGAAGAAGAAGAACAGAGTAAAGCAGATTACGGCACATTTTACGTAGATCATAGCTGAATGTACCATAACATTAACAACCGTTTGTTAGAATGCCCAAAAACATTTACGATTGTGAATATATAGTAAAAATGAAACTAACTTTTCACGATTCCATTAAAAATGTTAAGAGTCAAAGCAATATCAACTCACATCACATCATGCACTCGTATACGGCCATACTCTGCAGCCATCAATGGCAAGATCGGGTTGCGCCAATTACTTTTGATTCGACGTAGAACTACTTTTATAAATAAGTTTTTAGCAGCAACCCAATAAACTTATTGAATTAGTAGAAAATTATAGTATAATATTCAAACTTCAAGACAGCAGAGTACGAGCAAACTTCATATCCTGCTCTTACTCTGCCTAGGACTTGTCGATAATCGCAGACATCTATTTTTAATCTGCGTACTCCTTTCTGGGGCCCATTTTGCTGGACGCTCTATCAGCTGATGGGTCCGAATGGTAGCAACTAGTATCAAAGTTGAGTTGCAGTAGATGTTATATTTGATTTAACTTGCAGTAAAAATACGCTGCATAAACTGCAGATTTATGTGGTGAGTTTCCTTTGACTTAGCATTTTACAGAAGAGGCTGGGAAATGTCTATTTTAATTCTACGGTTTAGGGGGAAAATTGAAAATTCAAATATCTTTGAATTTTTAAACATTATCAATCTCGTGGCAAATACGGGCTGATGGTACTGCCGAAAATAAACGTTAAAAAAGCACGCATTTGTTATATAACAGAAGAATCAAAGGACAATGTATAGGTGTAGTGTTTAGTCGCATATCTATCCATTTGGCATATCTCGCCACGTCATCATTATTTAGTCGCAAACCAATGGCAGATCAATAGCAAACCAATGGCAGATCAATAGCAAACCAATGGCAGATCAATAGCAAACCAACGGAAGATCAATAGTAAAACTAAATAGATAAATGTGACAATTACAAAACTAAATAGATAAAAAAACAGGTGATATTCTACGAAGTGTCCGGGGAACGGTCGCGCTTCATCCCTCTAGAACTCCCAGGAACATCGCAGCCAACGTCGGCCGATCCAAACTCGCGACTTATACGATCCAAGAACCTTGACTGCTGGGTCAAAGTTGTTGCCACAACCCTAACCGAATCCACAGCCCTCTCCACATTCCGAAGCCGAGTCTCCAAACCACATATTTTAGCACGTAGGGCTTCTCCCTCCAACTCCAACTCCTCGCAACGAGGACAATGAACATTAGTGATGCGAGACGGATACACGTTTTGCCAAGTAAGCCTAAGGCGATCCAGGCTACCTGGACGGACCTCTGCTTCGTCGATATCCGCCCGAAGAGAACTCCCGTCAACTGCGGCGTCGGAGAGAAGAAACTCAGGGCGCCGGTAAGGGAGTGGAATCAAAAAAAGGGCATTAGGAAAATCGGGATATGTGCGACGGTTCTGCTTTGTTAGAACTGATGAAGCGCAACAGAGAGAAAACGCATGTTAAAAGAGTTAGCTTGATCAATTCGCCAGAGTCTAATGAATTTTTTGTAAGATGGAAATTACCTGAATCAGACCACAAGCGGGGAAGTCCGTCAGGACCGGAATGACGAACAAAGAAGTAGTGAATCTTGTCATCATCACCACCCTCAATTTGGAGGGGAAGTTCAACTGGAGATCTGCAACCGTCACGAAGAACAAGTTCATATCTATTAGACCAGGGGTCTATACTCCTAACCTCAAAAGCCCCAATAATCATAGCACTGGAAACAGTGATTCCAGATAAGTCCGAGAGTATTTGGAGGGCGTTTATCAACCCCCATGAGCGGGCATTAAACTGGCTGGGTGCAATCCGAAGTTCTTTACAAAACTCCATCATCAAAAAAGACAGGCGATGGCGGAAACCTGCCCGAAAGGAAGACCAATAGACGGTGATATAGCCTACCGGAGGAATCCCGGGCACATCTTGTACCTCTGGATATTTGAACCAATCCGAATTCCTTGGCAGAGCAGGAATCACACTGTTGGGTTCGCTCCCGCCAGAGGAAGAAGAAGATGAGGAAAAGGCAGACATCGGATTCAAAGAAGATTGGTGAGACTGATGGGTAGAAAAGAAGAATAAAAGATACGCTTGCGTTCTGTAGCTTTTGGATTATCTTTGTTTTGTTTGTTTGAGACTGATGGAGGAAAGGATAAATTATCTTTGTTTGTACACCCAAATAAAGAAGAGATCTTTTATACTCGTTGAAGGGAAACCGTATCGGTATGGAAGCCCTAATTAGTCATACTCTGCAGCTATTACTGGACGCCTCTGAAATGATGCTGCTCCATTCCAAGGGCCACGTGTCGATCATCGCATTATTGAACACGAGAAACAAATTATTAATTGTTCTACTACAATACGTCATACGCCACGTGTCGATCATTCATGATAGAACACGTTAAATAAGTAATGGCAGTGATTGCGACTACTCTTTTTATATTCTGCAATAAATTTAATAGTACTCTGCTTAGGCACCTTCTCTGCATATACTCTACGAAATAACGGGTTAAATGATGGGAAGGTGGACCGCTGAAATGATGGGATGGTGGACCGTTGAAATGACAGCTAAGCGAAAAAAACTGACGTACGCGGTTTTGCTTTATCCCTCTCGTCTATAAAAGAAAGAAGAACCCTCAACACATTCTCTGCATTTAACTCTTTTACAGGCACATATTCAAGACATCATGGCCGCAGATCATTCGAAGAAAAGAAAAGCACCAATGTCAGACCTGGAGTTGGAAGCAGAAGAGAAGCGGAATGATGCAGTTATGGAGGCGGAAAAGGAAGGAAAGGATCGCCTGAGGGCAATTCTTCTGCTGGTGCGATCTCAAATGAGAGCGAAGGACGAAGCTCACCGCGTCAAACTCAAGTTGGAAAGAATAGCCGGTAAACCTCTATGTTGGAGAAGATGATGCATGAAGAACAAGTGGTCATGGATGCTAGGCGGCAGCAGTTAGCAGAGAAAGAAATGATTGCTGAGGAGGAGCTGAGAGGAATTACAGTTCCTCGTATTGATTGGTTAAAACTTGGTCTTTCGTTTATGGAGGAATAAAGTTATGTAGAACTCTTGTTATCCTAATTATTTTACTTTTTTAAAATTTCAACAACATTTAGTTTATTTGATGTTGTTTATCTTTTCTTGGATTTGTTTTTTGTACTCTTTTCTTCGACTTGTGTTTCTGTGTGTATTCAAAACTTTCAAACTACATCTCCTTTTGGATGCAAACTACGGTTGGTGCAGAGTAACCTACATCTCGTTTTGGATGCAAACTACGGCCAGATTTGGGTGCAGAGTACAAATAGACTCAAATATAGAAGCAGAGTACCGAAAAAGTATGCGAAGCAGAGGACCTAGGTTTGGAGCATATTTTAGGCAGATTTTGAACTTATGTTTATATACGTACCATGTATGTTTCTGCAGATTCTGCGTTTTCTACTTCTTCTTCCCTGCATTTATAAGTTTTGGATGCAAACTACGGCCAGATTTGGGTGCAGAGTACAAATAGACTCAAATATAGAAGCAGAGTACCGAAAAAGTATGCGAAGCAGAGGACCTAGGTTTGGAGCATATTTTAGGCAGATTTTGAACTTATGTTTATATACGTACCATGTATGTTTCTGCAGATTCTGCGTTTACTACTTCTTCTTCCCTGCATTTATAATTTTTTTTTTTTTTTTGACATCAACTCTGCATTTATAATAAACATCAACTTCTCTGCTGGAAAATGGGATGATTCTTCATATTCCTTTTCTAAATTTATTACAAAAAAATTCGAGCAAAAACTGGTACATGTTCTTATTGTCTTGATCATTGTGAAATACCTCGCGGATAATTTCCGGGATAGGGGATATTTTGTCAAATCCAAGTGTTCCCATTCTGAAGGATGGGCCTCGAGCCGTTTTATAATCTTCTCGATTCTCTTCTGTTTCTTGTGAAGTTTAGCCTGTTTCTTCAAGATTTTCTCGTGAGTCTTGATTGCTCGCCGGTACTTCTCGTTAAGCTCATAAAATAAATTATAGATACATAAGGAACAGCAATGGAAAACTCTTGAAAAATATGCAACACCTTTACCTTAGTTATGAACTCCGTGGATTGCTAAAACATTGGGTAATGGTTCATTAGTAAAACTGAAGGAATCTTCAATCCGGATCGTTCAAATATAGTTGTTGAACTCGCGGAAGATTCATTATCGTTCATCGGATTGAAGACAGAGGCTACAGATGGCTCCATTAACAGTCGGCTATATGTGCTCTGCAAATAAAGAAAAGTGTTGAAGATAACCCACGTCATAAATACAAGAGTGGACCGAGTTACGAAATACAAGAGTGGACCCACTTCATAAATACAAGAGTGGTTGACAAAATCAACTTAAAATTAATTACAAGAGTGATGACGCTCGATATTCCAATTCAATAAAATCTGCATCTGCTTTGCTTACACTCAGCACAAACATGGGCAGAATAAGTTCTCTTCTACTAAGGAAGGAAAAACTTAAATTCTGCTTGTACGCCGCAGAGTACGCCGCAGAGTTTATGCTGAGTGTAAGCAAAGCAGATGCAGAGTATGAGCAGGTGCTGCGTATTCTCGGTTTACAATCTATCAGCGTAGTTTATGATGATGCGTGTAAACGAAGAATAAGCAGAATAAGTTCTCTTCTACTAAGGAAGGAAAAACTTAAATTCTGCTTGTACGCCGCAGAGTTTGGTTAATGTAATATTTACTAGAACAAATCTCCCTATTTACTATATTACATATATTTACTAACCATGCAATTAAATTTGAACGTCGTAGGGATCGTAGATATTTGCCATAATTGAATCATCACACATGCGTTGATCGGTATACGAAGATGTCTCATCCAACACCTCCGCAGCGAGCTTCGTCCTCCAGGTCATCATTTTGGCATTACACAGTTCTCTTCCTGATAGCGGCAATCCTAACATGTGACACTCAATGTATTTAAGTGCGTATACTCCACAATCACCTACTAGTGGACGCATTTTGGGAACGTCTTTTACAATTGTGATTGTAAAAGCTGCTTGATCGTAGTCTTGAGGAAAGAACATATGAATTGCGGCAGGAACCATTTCAGCAAAAGCCCTCGCGCTGCCACAATATCTGATTCTGGAGTATTTAAGGAATCATATATGTAGATGACCCGGTCAACCAATGATATGATGTCCCAACCCAATGATTCGAGCTCACGTGTAGAACGAAGTATAACGTATCAACATCTTTGCCCCAGGCCAAATTTGTTGCGGCATAAGCTGGAAGAATACCGTGTACATTCTCGTAAGTACCACCAGGCCATCTTTCAAGCTTACGCCAGTCCTTGTACCGATTCTTCCAAAGCATTTGAAATGCTGCATCCAATATAGCAATCCGCGGACTCTTGAAAGAACTAGGATTTCTCTTTAGCCTTAGTCTATACAAGTTCAGTGCTGCGTCAAGGTGCTGATAATAAAAGAAGGACAAATGTTAAGCACCAAAGCAGAGTCTACTAGACACACAACAACAACGGTCTGCCAGCTAAACATGAAATAAACACTTTTGCCAGATCCACTGTTGACGAGGAAGAATGTACTTACCATATCGTGTAACCATTCCCTAGGCTTCAAAAGTAAGTTGAAGAATTCACGGGCCGTTGTTTTCCCTCCAAAAGGATAAATATTTGTTCTGTCGAAGAAAATCAACATTCAAGTTAGACTGCAAGATAAAATAGACGATCTTATATGCTGTGTGTACTTACTCATCGGCTCTGAATACGTTCATCTTGTCCACCAGTGTTTTGTCAACATCTCCAAATACAATTTCGTAAGCAGATTTCTGGGCCACTGGTTTTGCGTTGTTGCTAGGTACAACAGGAAGCGCAGTCGATATGCTTAACCTTTCACTCCTCCTTGTTGTTAGCTTGTTGGTCTGGCTAAGATTTCTGGAGCTTTCGTATATTTCGATTTGAGATGTAGTTGGATGGACTGAATCCACTCATGGTTCAATGATATTAACTGGCTGGGAGTTTCCTTTTCCTCTCCCTCTTCCTCTTCCTCTTCCTCTTCCTCTTCCTCTTTCTTCAATGATTTCAGTATCAATCACTGAGCCTTTACCGTCTTCAGCAGTCGAAGCAACTGTCTCCATGCAGACGTTGGTTATCAATGCCGTAATGGGATCCTTAATGCATACATTAGTTTCATCTGCTGCAGCGGCATCCTTAATGCAGACATTGCTTTCATATGCGGGAGTGGCATCCTCTGCCTGAAGGCATGCTTTGGGATCATTATCTCCTTTTTCTTTTTGGCATCTTCTACCTTTTCACTCCCATCAATTTTTTCAACATCTCCAACTCTACCATCATCTTGAAGATGTTCTTCTTTGGCATCCTCTGCCTTTTCACTCCCATCACTTTTTTCAACATCTCCAACTCTACCATCATCTTGAAGATGTTCTTCTTTGGCATCCTCTGCCTTTTCACTCCCATCACTTTTTTCAACATCTCCAACTCTACCATCATCTTGAAGATGTTCTTCTTTGGCATCCTCTGCCTTTTCAATCCCATCACTTTTTTCAACATCTCCAACTCTACCATCATCTTGAAGATGTTCTTCTTTGGCATCCTCTGCCTTTTCACTCCCATCACTTTTTTCAACATCTCCAACTCTACCATCATCTTGAAGATATTCTTCTTTGGCATCCTCTGCCTTGTCACTCCCATCACTTTTTTCAACATCTCCAACTCTACCATCATCTTGAAGATGTTCTTCTTTGTCATCCTCTGTCTTTTCACATTTGTATATTTTTTCCCCCATGTAACATATCTTGAAGATGTTCATGTTTGGCATCCTTTGCCTCGATGCAATCTGCCTTTTCACTGCAATCTATTTTTGCATCATCTCCTACTTGTTCTTGTTTGGCATTCTCTGCCTCGATGCCATTATCAGTTACTTTTTCTTTGCCATCTCTTACATTCTCATTTGAAAAGGTGCAGAGGCAACAACCTTGATTCCTTCTCCTTCGTTGTCTTTGCCATCTCCTTTGTTATCCACCGTCGTCTCTTCTTCGTCATTCTGCAAAATTTCAAAGTAGTGACTGTTACATGAACTCAGCTTCAACCTCTTACACCTTAAGGGCATACTCTGCCGTATAGGATATTAAGGGATGCCAATGATGAATAGAATTGAATGCCATTATTAGTCTTCCGTAACAATTACATGTCACACATAAATGAATGATACAACCTAGGCAAGCAGAGTATGCCTTGTCCCTCTATTGTTTTACCACATCTGATAGAGCATGATATCGCATATCATGCCAGTGCTTTTATTTCAACAATTGCTGAGTTGGACATACCATGCGATTGTCAGGTTTTAGTTTGTTGTTAGAGAAGCGAGTATCTTGCTCGAAAAAAGTCATCCTCTCCATCAGCTTTTCAACGACCTGTGCTAACTTGTTTAAGGTTAAACCCAAAACAGTATGCTGTTCCATGCTGGTTCGTTGCTGTTCCAAATTTACTCGTTGCTGCTCAAGTCTGGCGTTTTCAATTCTAGCTACAACTGCGTCAAACTTGGTCTGCTGTTTATCCAGGACAAATTCAATGATGTCGACGAAATCTGTTGAACCAGTAGATAGGGATTTTAGCTACAGAGAACTTCGGTTTCATGACATACCGTCCGTCTTCTTCTTCTTCTTCTTCTTCTTCTTCAATTCCCTTCCGCTTCCTCTTCCTCTTTTCCCCATCTCGCTCCTTCTTATTCAATTCCCTTCCGCTTCCTCTTCCTCTTTTCCCCATCTCGCTCCTTCTTATTCAATTCCCTTCCGCTTCCTCTTCCTCTTTTCCCCATCTCGCTCTTCAATTCCCTTCCTCTTTTTCCCTTTTCCTCTCTTTCCTTCATTATCAACTTTCCTTTTTTTTTCCAGTGCGGTTTTCTGGGACTGGCGGCGCTTTTGAGACCCTCCATTTGATGTCCGACAACGGCTGGCCAGAGAGAATGTATTTGATGAGATTATCAAGCTTGACATCTATTACGTCGTTACCTTTCCAACGTGGATAGATTTCTGCCCGGGATCTCTCACACATAGTAGTTACAACCACCTACAAAACAACATATGGTTACATAAATGTCAGCCAGAAGTCAGCGTAACTCTGCCAGAAGTCTAGCGATGGAATATGTAAACTTGTGGCAGAGTCTTTTTGCAGACGCTGCCACTGTGGCTTACTCTGCCAAAACTCTACATTTTTACAAACTATGCCAAAGATATACATACCTCTTCACTCGAGAAGATCTTCTCCATATCGGGTCTGCCAACTTTTCCCTTGTATCTTAGCAGATGTGTACCTTCAAAAGCTATAGGTGTTCCCAAATTTTCTCCCACTTTGGGCACATAAGCATACGCCCAGACCTGTAGAACTTGCACGAACCCCTTCAAAACATAAGAGTCTTGCCATATCTTCTCTTTAGTTACTAACTTAACCTGCTCAACAAGATCTTTGTAAGCAACCCTCCCCCAGGGATACCCTTCGAAAGTTGCCAAATCTATCACCAACCTAGCTAGGTTAAGGGGAATTTCTGTACGCCGATCAACAGCCAACAGACCGTTAGACAGAATAGCTAGGTAACTAAGCCTAATTTTATCTTCCCTGGACCAAGATTTGCTTATATCTCCACCATGCTTCATACACAATTTCACTATGTCCTCAATACAAGGGCTAGGACGGCGTATTTTGAGAAGACCCCGAAAGCGATTCCAGGTTTGGTGATTAGCTTCAGAAGATTCCAACCCATCCAACTGCGTAATTTCATTACAGTTAAGACCTGTGATCTCTTCAAACTCGAAGAGCGAGAACCGTGCTGGCTGCCCCGCGATCAAAAACCACAACTCAAATGGGCTTTCACACTCCAATTGTTTGCAAATAAGATGGTGATGCACTAATTTTGCACTCCATCCGAAACCCAACTTCTCAAACTTACAAATAACTCCTAGCTGTGACTTGCGGACATAATCCCACACTTCCTCACCCACTACACTTTCCACCAGTGAAAGATGACTGAACTTCGAACTGTAGTTTATTCTGGTATTTGGATCTGGCTCGTTTCCTTTGGAAAAAATAATGGCAGGAAAATCCATCTCGTAATCATTCATATACATGATATATTCGAAGGAGAAATATCGGAAAAATGAAGAGATCGGAGAATTATCGGAGAAATGAAGAAAATGAATAAAGAGATCGACAAAATTGAAGATACGCTCCTCTGTTCTAGGGTTGCCGAGGGGAAGTAGAAGAAGAGTCAATGTTGTGTATTCCAAGCTTTCTGGGTTTCATGGGCCTGAAAAAAACTGCTTTGACGCCCGAATATATATTGTGGAAATATGTTTAAACTAATATTACCTAATTAAGACGGCGCCCCCTTTTGTCGTACAGTTAAGTCAGCGCCGCCTTTTTCTTTTAGTTGAAACTCTTCAAAAATGCTGCGCTACATCGGCATACAGTCTGCGAAACCCTAAACCACTCAAAACTCTTCAAAAACTTCGATTAACATTTCTTTAGCCGTATTTACTCCAAAGTGATCTTCAATATAAGTGTTTAAAAGCTTATTTACATTGAAAACACATAATGGAAGAAAAATCGATAACCATGGTAAATACCAAGGAAATGTTTCACATAGTGTCGTGTTGAACAAAGATACACGAAGAAACATATGATAACGATTTTTTTTGTCTGAGTTATTCTTTTTAACATAAGTTTTACTTTGAAACCAGTAAGAAATAATGTATAAAGGTAGTGGAAGTATATACAAACATACAACAACAAAAAAAAACATATCTTATGTTTCTTCATAATAAAACATAAACTCCCGACAAAAAAAAAACAAACAAACATAAACTCATAAACAGTTTTATTAGAAGTGATCAAAGTTGTAATCTTGAAGGGGTGGAAGAAACAACACAAAGGCGTCTCGTCCTCATCCATGAAGCGCTATGCGAGCGTGTTGTTAGGGAAATGGGCCGAAAGTGAGTGATTATTGGTTAGGCCCAACCATGAAGTAGACATATCCATGTCCATTCGCTTCATCCTCAATGAACTTCACCGTGGCAAGGAAATACATGGTTGGCGCGGGGTAGGTCAAGTAGTCCATATATCCTCCAACTCCTTCAAGTGCTTGAACCCTTCTTGTGTCCACTCCTCAAAATCGCAGGTGCCTTGAAAAGAATGGTGACTGATTCTTGTTGAAGTGCTCGTGGTTGTGAAATAATACCAGCGCTACCCCTTAATGTCACCAACGGCAGAAGACAATCACCAGTAGTGCATTAACCGGTATAAGCCGAAACCAGAAAACTCGAGAAACTCGGTGAAAACCGAGTGGGTAGGGTATGAAAACCGAGTGGGTAGGGTTTCGCAGACTGACTGAATATCACCAACGGTAGACCGTATGCAGATCGCAATCGGAGAATTCGTTTGTAGAGAGTTTTTGTTGATGTATATTTGTATATACTTCCACTTCCTTTATACATTATTTCATTAATTTCTAACTGTTGTCAAAGTACAACTTATGTTAAAAAGAAAAATTCCAAAGTGAAAACCGAGTGGTTAGGGTATCGCAGACTGAATGAATGTCACCAACGGCAGACCGAATGCAGATTGATATAGGAGAATTTGTTTGTAGTGATTTTTTGTTGTTGTATGTTTGTATATACTTCCACTACCTTTATACATTACTTCTTACTGGTTTCAAAGTAAAACTTATGTTAAAAAGAACAATTCAGACAAAAAAAATCGTTATCATATGTTTCTTCGTGTATCTTTGTTCAACACGACACTATGTGAAACATTTCCTTGGTATTTACCATGGTTATCGATTTTTCTTCCATTCTGTGTTTTCAATGTAAATAAGCTTTTAAACACTTAGATTGAAGATCACTTTGGAGTTATGACGGCTAAACAAATGTTAATCAAAGTTTTTGAAGAGTTTTGAGTGGTTTAGGGTTTCGCAGACTGTATGCCGATGTAGCGCAGCGTTTTTGAAGAGTTTCAACTAAAAAAAAAAGGCGGCGCTAACTTAACTGTACGACAAAAGGGGGGCACCGTCTTAATTAGGTAATATTAGTTTAAAAATATTTCCACAATATATATTCGGGCCTCAAAGCAGTTGTTTCAGGCCCAGAAAGCTTGGAAAACACAACATTGACTCTTCTTCTACTTCCCCTCGGCAACCCTAGAGCAGAGGAGCGTATCTTCAATTTTGTCGATCTCTTTATTCATTTTCTTCATTTCTCCGATAATTCTCCGATCTCTTCATTTTTCCGATATTTCTCCTTCGAATATATCATGTATATGAATGATTACGAGATGGATTTTCCTGCCATTATTTTTTCCAAAGGAAACGAGCCAGATCCAAATACCAGAATAAACTATAGTTCGAAGTTCAATCATCTTTCACTGGTGGAAAGTGTAGTGGGTGAGGAAGTGTGGGATTATGTCCGCAAGTCACAGCTAGGAGTTATTTGTAAGTTTGAGAAGTTGGGTTTCGGATGGAGTGCGAAATTAGTGCATCACCATCTTATTTGCAAACAATTGGAGTGTGAAAGCCCATTTGAGTTGTGGCTTTTGATCGCGGGGCAGCCAGCACGGTTCTCGCTCTTCGAGTTTGAAGAGATCACAGGTCTTAACTGTAATGAAATTACGCAGTTGGATGGGTTGAAATCTTCTGAAGCTAATCACCAAACCTGGAATCGCTTTCGGGGTCTTCTCAAAATACGCCGTCCTAGCCCTTGTATTGAGGACATAGTGAAATTGTGTATGAAGCATGGTGGAGATATAAGCAAATCTTGGTCCAGGGAAGATAAAATTAGGCTTAGTTACCTAGCTATTCTGTCTAACGGTCTGTTGGCTGTTGATCGGCGTATAGAAATTCCCCTTAACCTAGCTAGGTTGGTGATAGATTTGGCAACTTTCGAAGGGTATCCCTGGGGGAGGGTTGCTTACAAAGATCTTGTTGAGCAGATTAAGTTAGTAACTAAAGAGAAGATATGGCAAGACTCTTATGTTTTGAAGGGGTTCGTGCAAGTTCTACAGGTCTGGGCGTATGCTTATGTGCCCAAAGTGGGAGAAAATTTGGGAACACCTATAGCTTTTGAAGGTACACATCTGCTAAGATACAAGGGAAAAGTTGGCAGACCCGATATGGAGAAGATCTTCTCGAGTGAAGAGGTATGCATATCTTTGGCATAGTTTGTAAAAATGTAGAGTTTTGGCAGAGTAAGCCACAGTGGCAGCGTCTGCAAAAAGACTCTGCCACAAGTTTACATATTCCCATCACTAGACTTCTGGCAGAGTTACGCTGACTTCTGGCTGACTTCTGGCTGACATTTATGTAACCATATGTTGTTTTGTAGGTGGTTGTAACTACTATGTGTGAGAGAGCCCGGGCAGAAATCTATCCACGTTGGAAAGGTAACGACGTAATAGATGTCAAGCTTGATAATCTCATCAAATACATTCTCTCTGGCCAGCCGTTGTCGGACATCAAATGGAGGGTCTCAAAAGCGCCGCCAGTCCCAGAAAACCGCACTGGAAAAAAAAAGGAAAGTTGATAATGAAGGAAAGAGAGGAAAAGGGAAAAAGAGGAAGGGAATTGAAGAGCGAGATGGGGAAAAGAGGAAGAGGAAGCGGAAGGGAATTGAAGAAGAAGAAGAAGAAGATGACGGACGGTATGTCATGAAACCGAAGTTCTCTGTAGCTAAAATCCCATCTACTGGTTCAACAGATTTCGTCGACATCATTGAATTTGTCCTGGATAAACAGCAGACCAAGTTTGACGCAGTTGTAGCTAGAATTGAAAACGCCAGACTTGAGCAGCAACGAGTAAATTTGGAACAGCAACGAACCAGCATGGAACAGCATACTGTTTTGGGTTTAACCTTAAACAAGTTGGCACAGGTCGTTGAAAAGCTGATGGAGAGGATGACTTGTTTCGAGCAAGATACTCGCTTCTCTAACAACAAACTAAAACCTGACAATCGCATGGTATGTCCAACTCAGCAATTGTTGAAATAAAAGCACTGGCATGATATGCGATATCATGCTCTATCAAATGTGGTAAAACAATAGAGGGGCAAGGCATACTCTACTTGCCTAGGTTGTATCATTCATTTATGTGAGACATGTAATTGTTACGGCAGACTAATAATGGCATTCAATTCTATTCATCATTGGCATCCCTTAATATCGTATACGGCAGAGTATGCCCTTAAGGTGTAAGAGGTTGAAGCTGAGTTCATGTAACAGTCACTGCTTTGAAATTTTGCAGAATGACGAAGAAGAGACGACGGTAGATAACAAAGGAGATGGCAAAGACAACGAAGGAGAAGGAATCAAGGTTGTTGCCTCTGGCTCCTTTTCAAATGAGAAAGTAAGAGATGGCAAAGAAAAAGTAACTGATAATGGCATCGAGGCAGAGGATGCCAAACAAGAACAAGTAGGAGATGATGCAAAAATAGATTGCAGTGAAAAGGCAGATGGCATCGAGGCAAAGGATGCCAAACAAGAACATCTTCAAGATATGTTACATGGGGAAAAATATACAAATGTGAAAAGGCAGAGGATGCCAAAGAAGAACATCTTCAAGATGATGGTAGAGTTGGAGATGTTGAAAAAAGTGATGGGAGTGAAAAGGCAGAGGATTCCAAAGAAGAACATCTTCAAGATGATGGTAGAGTTGGAGATGTTGAAAAAAGTGATGGGAGTGAAAAGGCAGAGGATGCCAAAGAAGAACATCTTCAAGATGATGGTAGAGTTGGAGATGTTGAAAAAAGTGATGGGAGTGAAAAGGCAGAGGATGCCAAAGAAGAACATCTTCAAGATGATGGTAGAGTTGGAGATGTTGAAAAAATTGATGGGAGTGAAAAGGCAGAAGATGCCAAAGAAGAAAAAGGAGATAATGATCCCAAAGCATGCCTTCAGGCAGAGGATACCACTCCCGCATATGAAAGCAATGTCTGCATTAAGGATGCCGCTGCAGCAGATGAAACTAATGTATGCATTAAGGATCCCATTACGGCATTGATAACCAACGTCTGCATGGAGACAGTTGCTTCGACTGCTGAAGATGGTAAAGGCTCAGTGATTGACACTGAAATCATTGAAGAAAGAGGAAGAGGAAGAGGAAGAGGAAGAGGAAGAGGTAGAGGAAAAGGAAACTCCGAGCAAGTTAATATCATTTAACCATCAGTGGATTCAGTCCACCCAACTACATCTCAAATCGAAATATACGAAAGCTCCAGAAATCTTCGCCAGACCAACAAGCTAACAACAAGGAGGAGTGAAAGGTTAAGCAAATCGACTGCGCTTCCTGTTGTACCTAGCAACAACGCAAAACCAGTGGCCCAGAAATCTGCTTACGAAATTGTATTTGGAGATGTTGACAAAACACTGGTGGACAAGATGAACGTATTCAGAGCCGATGAGTAAGTACACACATCATATAAGATCGTCTATTTTATCTTGCAGTCTAACTTGAATGTTGATTTTCTTCGACAGAACAAATATTTATCCATTTGGAGGGAAAACAACGGCCCGTGAATTCTTCAACTTACTTTTGAAGCCTAGGGAATGGTTACACGATATGGTAAGTACATTCTTCCTCGTCAACAGTGGATCTGGCAAAAGTGTTTATTTCATGTTTAGCTGGCAGACCGTTGTTATTGTGTGTCTAGTAGACTCTGCTTTGGTGCCTAACATTTGTCCTTCTTTTATTATCAGCACCTTGACGCAGCACTGAACTTGTATAGACTAAGGCTAAAGAGAAATTCTAGTTCTTTCAAGAGTCCGCGGATTGCTATATTGGATGCAGCATTTCAAATGCTTTGGAAGAATCGGTACAAGGACTGGCGTAAGCTTGAAAGATGGCCTGGTGGTACTTACGAGAATGTACACGGTGAGCTTCCAGCTTATGCCGCAACAAATTTGGCCTGGGGCAAAGACGTTGATACGTTATACTTCGTTCTACACGTGAGCTCGAATCATTGGGTTGGGACGGTCATAGCATTGGTTGACCGGGTTGTCTACATATATGATTCCTTAAATACTCCAGAATCAGATATTGTGGCAGCGGCGAGGGCTTTTGCTGAAATGGTTCCTGCCGCAATTCATATGTTCTTTCCTCAAGACTACGATCAAGCAGCTTTTACAATCACAATTGTAAAAGACGTTCCCAAAATGCATCCACTAGTAGGTGATTGTGGAGTATACGCACTCAAATACATTTAGTGTCACATGTTAGGATTGCCGCTATCAGCAAGAGAACTATGTAATGCCAAAATGATGACCTGGAGGACGAAGCTCGATGCGGAGGTGTTGGATGAGACATCTTCGTATACCGATCAACGCATGTGTGATGAGTCAATTATGGCAAATATCTACGATCCCTACGACGTTCAAATTTAATTGCATGGTTAGTAAATATATGTATATAGTAAATAGGGAGATTTGTTCTAGTAAATATTACATTAACCAAACTCTGCGGCGTACAAGCAGAATTTTAAGTTTTTCCTTCCTTAGTAGAAGAGAACTTATTCTGCTTATTCTTCGTTTACACGCATCATCATAAACTACGCTTATAGATTGTAAACCGAGAATATGCAGCACTTGCTCATACTTTGCATCTGCTTTGCTTACACTCAGCATAAACATGGGCAGAATAAGTTCTCTTCTACTAAGGATGAAAAACATAAACTCTGCGGCGTACAAGCAGAATTTATGTTTTTCCATCCTTAGTAGAAGAGAACTTATTCTGCTTATTCTTCGTTTATACGCATCATAAACTACGCTTATAGAGTGTAAACCGAGAATACGCAGCACATGCTCATACTCTGCATCTGCTTTCTTACACTCAGCATAAACATGGGCCCATTACTGTTATAAGAGTATGCGTTTGCATTCTATTTAGTATAATAAAAATCAGCAGAGTTTCATTGAAGTTGCAATATCTAGCATCATCACTCTTGTAATTTTAAGTGGATTTCGTCAACCACTCTTGTATTTATGAAGTGGGTCCACTCTTGTATTTCGTAACTGGGTCCACTCTTGTATTTATGACGTGGGTTATCTTCAACACTTCTTCTTTATTTGCAGAACACATATAGCCGACTTTTAGTGGAGCCATCTATAGCCTCTGTCTTCAATCCGATGAACGATAATGAATCTTCCGCGAGTTCAACAACTGTATGTGAACTATCCGGATTGAAGATTCCTTCAGTTTTACTCATGATCAACATAACCCGAGATGTTTTCAGCAATCCACGGAGTTCATAACTAAGGTAAAGGTGTTGCATATTTTTCAAGAGTTTTCCATTGTTGTTCCTTATGTATCTATAATTTATTTTATGCAGCTTAACGAGAAGTACCGGCGAGCAATCAAGACTCACGAGAAAATCTTGAAAAAAAAAGCGAAACTTCACAAGAAACAGAAGAGAATCGAGAAGATTATAAAATGGCTCGAGGCTCATCCTTCAAAATGGGAACAGCTTGGATTTGACAAAATATCCCCTATCCCGGAAATTATCCGCCAGGTATTTCACAATGATCAAGACGAATAAGAACATGTACCAGTTTTTGCTCGAATTTTTTTGTAATAAATTTAGAAAAGGAATATGAAAAATCATCCCATTTTCCAGCATTGAAGTTGATGTTTATTATAAATGCAGAGACGAAGCAGTACTAAACGCAGAATCTGCAGAAACATACATGGTACGTATATAAACATAAGTTCAAAATCTGCCTAAAATATGCTCCATACCTAGGTCCTCTGCTTCGCATACTTTTTCGGTACTCTGCTTCTATATCCAAGTCTATTTGTACTCTGCACCAAAATCTGCCCGTAGTATGCATCCAAAACTAGATATAGGTTACTCTGCACCAATCATAGTTTGCATCCAAAACGAGATGTAGTTTGAAAGTTTTGAATACACACAGAAACACAAATCGAAGAAAAGAGTACAAACAACAAATCTAAGAAAAGATAAACAACATCAGATAAACTAAATGTTGTTGAAATTTTAAGAAAAGTAAAATAATTAGGATCAATTCGTAAATTTTAAAAATATGGATAACAAGATTTCTACATAACTTTAGTCCTCCATAAACGAACGATCAAGTTTTAACCAATCAATATGAGGAACTGTAATTCCTCTCAGCTCCTCCTCAGCAATCATTTCTCTGCTAACTGTTGCCGCCTAGAATCCATGACCACTTGTTCTTCATGCATCATCTTCTCCAACATAGAGCGTTTACCGGCTATTCTTTCCAACTTGAGTTTGACGCGGTGAGCTTCGTCCTTCGCTCTCATTTGAGATCGCACCAGCAGAGAAATTGCCCTCAGACGATCCTTTCCTTCCTTTTCCGCCTCCATAACTGCATCATTCCGCTTCTCTTCTGCTTCCAACTCCAGGTCTGACATTGGTGCTTTTCTTTTCTTCGAATGATCTGCGGCCATGATGTCTTGAATATGTGCCTGTAAAAGAGCAAAATACAGAGAATGTGCCTATCAAAAATAGGAATCAACTGCGCAGACTAAAAAAAAGATTGAGTAGAAGAGAAGCCGCAAGTTATTTTGAGGGTTCTTCTTTCTTTTATAGACGAGAGGGATAAATTAAAACCACGTACGTCAGTTTTTTCGCTTAGCTGTCATTTCAACGGTCCACCTTCCCATCATTTAGCCCGTTATTTCGTAGAGTATATGCAGAGAAGGTGCCTAAGCAGAGTACTATTAAATTTATTGCAAAATATAAACAGAGTAGTCGCAATCACTGCCATTTCTTATTTAACGTGCTCTATCATGTATGATCGACACGTGGCGTATGACGTATTGTAGTAGAACAATTAATAATGTACCTTGTTTCTCGTGTTCAATAATATGATGATCGACACGTGGCCCTTCGCATAGCGCAGCATCATCTCAGAGGCGTCTAGTAATAGCTGCAGAGTATGACCAATTAGGGCTTCCATACCGATACAGTTTCCCTTCAATGAGTATAAAAGATCTCTTCTTTATTTGGGTGTACAAACAAAGATAATTTATCCTTTCCTCCCATCAGTCTCAAAAAAACAAAACAAAGATAATCCAAAAGCTACCAAAACGCAAGCGTATCTTTTATTCTTCTTTTCTACCATCAGTCTCACCAAGCTTCTTTGAATATGATGTCTACCTTTTCCTCATCTTCTTCTTCCTCTGGCAGGAGAGAACCCAACAGTGTTCATCCTGTTCTGCCTTGGAATTCAGATTGGTTCAAATTTCCAGAGGTTCAAGACGTGCCCGGGATTCCTCCGCCATCGCCTATCTTTTTTATGATGGAGTTTTGTAAAGAACTTTGGATTGCACCCAGCCAGTTTAATGCCCGCTCATGGGGGTTGATAAACCCTCTCCAAATACTGTCGGACTTATCTGGAATCACTATTTCGAGTGCTATGATTTTTGGGGCTTTTGAGGTTAGGAGTATAGACCCCTGGTCTAATAGATATGAACTTGTTCTTTGTGACGGTTGCAGATCTCCAGTTGAACTTCCCCTCCAAATTGAGGGTGGTGATGATGACAAGATTCACGGTCCTGACGGACTTCCCCGCTTGTGGTCTGATTCAGGTAATTTTCCTCTTACAAAAAAGTCATTAGACTTTGGCGAATTGATCAAGCTAACTCTTTTAACATGCGTTTGCTTCATCAGTTCTAACAACGCAGAACCGTCGCACATATCCCGATTTTCCTAATGCCCTTTTTTGATTCCACTCCCTTACCGACGCCCTGAGTTTCTTCTCTCCGACGCCGCAGTTGACGGGAGTTCTCTTCGGGCGGATATCGACGTGTATCCGTCTCGCATCACTAATGTTCATTATCCTCATTGCGAGGAGTTGGAGTTGGAGGGAGAAGTCCTACGTGCTAAAATATGTGGTTTGGAGACTCGTCTTCAGAATGTGGAGAGGGTTGTGGATTCGGTTAGGGTTGTGGCAACAATTTTGACCCACCAGTCAAGGTTCTTGGATCGTATTAGTCGCGAGTTTGGATCGGCCGATGTTGGCTGCGATGTTCCTGGGAATTCTAGAGGGATGAAGCGCGACCGTTCCCCGGACACTTCGTAGAATATCACCTGTTTTTTATCTATTTAATTTCTTAATTATAAGTTTCCAAACGGATTTTAATGTTATGGTACATTCAGTTATTATTTATCTCTTAGTTATCGAATATGCCACTGCTATTCAAGCAAAATGCTATGATCTGCGTAAAATGTGCCGTAATCTGCTTTAAACAACATATGTCTAATACAGTTGTTGCAGAGAAGCCGCGTATAATTTGTATTGTATAATAAGTTAAATTCTACCATATTTGCATAACATTTGCAGTGAACATGCAAATAAGGCAAAGTTAAAAGACAGAAAATACACGTCATGACGTTGTGATGCGGGAGCAGATGTGCAAGCCAAAGAAACAACCCAAGGAAAAGATAATCAAAACTGATTGGCTGTCACATTGATGTTTCTGGTCCAGTAACCATCAGTTTGCTGTTGATCTGCCGTTGGTTTGCTATGTTCTGTTGGAGTATTTATCTGCTGATAATCTCGTAAATGCCTTCGCGACTAAATAATGATGACGTGGCGAGAAATGCCAAACGGATAGAAATGTAATTAACACTACACATATACGTTGTCCTTTGATTCTTCTGTTATATAACAAATGCGTGCTTTTTATCGTTTATTTTCGGCAGTACCATTAGGATCAGTTCTATATATGGGTATGAGCCTGTATTTGCCACAAGATTGATAATGTTTAAAAATTCAAAGATATTTGAATTTTCAATTTTCCTCCTAAACGCTCTTGACGCACACTCTCTAAAGAAAAACCGCAGAATCCAAATAGACTTTTCCCAGCCTCTTCTGTAAAATGCAGAGTAAAAGCAAACTCACCAGATAAATCTGCAGTTTATGCAGCATATTTTTACTACAAGTTATATCAAATATAACATCTACTGCAACTCAACTTTGATACTAGATGCTCCCAGTCGGACCCATCATTTATTAGTTTCTTCTTCCTCAGCTGATAGAGCGTCCAGCAAAATGGGCCCCAGAAAAGAATACGCATATTAAAAATAGAGGTCTGCGATTATCGACACATCGTAGGCAGAGTAAGAGCAGTATATTAAGTTTGCTCGTACTCTGCTGTCTTGAAGTTTGAATATTATACTATAATTTTCTACTAATTATCTCCAATAACCAATTCAATAAGTTTATTGGGTTGCTGCTAAAAAATTATTTATAAAAGTAGTTCTACGTCGAATCAAAAGTAATTGTCGTACCAATTAAAGAAGTTCGCTCTTCTTCTGCTAGGGTGTCCATCAATATGGGCCCCATAATAAAAAATCGTAGAAACTAGCAAATAAGGCCCCTTTAGCAATGTCTTGTTTCTCGTGTTGCATTTGACATTATCGACACGTCGCGCTTTGCAACCACACTTGCCATTGATGACTGCAGAGTATGCCCGTATAAGAGTGCATGATGTGATGTGAGTTGATATTGCTTTGACTCTTAACATTTTTAATGGAACCATAAAAAGTAAGTTTCATTTTTACTATATATTCTTAATTTATTATATACGTAATGATTACGTATTCACAATCGTAAATATTTTTGAGACAAAAAAAATAATATTGGTTTTTGGGAAGTTTAATATAAGGTTAGGATAAATGCAGAGACAAAGCAGTACTAGGCGTAGAGAATTCGCAGCTTCTGTTCGTACTCTGCAGTAGGGAAGTTTGAAATATTTTCCTATAACTTATCTAAAATATTATTTCGCAATAACGGTAATTATACGTTATTGTTTGTTTTACCAATTAAATGCAGAGTAAGTAAATGCATGACACTGCGCATTCTAACAGTTACGGCAATGCCTTGTTTCTCGTATTGCATCATGCGATTATCGACATGTGGCGCTTCGCGAACCACACTTGTGATGTGATATTGCTTTGACTCTTAACATTTTTTGGAACCGGAAAAAGTAATTTTTGATTATTTACCATTCTTCAATCCAATCTTTCTTCAAAGAATCAAAACTTCTCAGGCTCCAACACTTTTCTCCAAACATTTCAGGCTCAAAACTTTTCTTCCAAACTTTTCTCTAAAACTTTCAGTCTAAAAAATGGCTCATTTAGATATGGTTTTAGACTTGTCACTCATGAAGAATGGTGGAAGAATCT
>OVBL01001072.1:0-78988 GCA_900406555.1 Pseudoturritis turrita | reverse complement strand
GGCTCGGAGTAAAGCTGATACTTAGAAAGAGTAAAGAGATTTTGGCTCGGAAACACTCAATGCGAAGAATTTTGGCTCGGAAATGGAAGATCAAGGAGGATAACTCGATCCGGATGAAGATGGATCGGAAAATTCAAATACTCGTCGGATGCGTTTGAAGATGGATCGGAAAATGTAAGGAGACGCTGAGCCACGTTTGAAGATGGATCGGAAAAATCAATAGTGGCGGCGGCGGAACAGAAGAATCGATGAAAACCTAGCCAACTACTTAAAACAAAAAAGAGAGAAAAGAGGAGAGAGAAGAGAGCTACCTGATTTTTCGGAAATGAAGAGAAGTGAGTTATGCGGAGAGACAAAGATTTGAATATAAAGAAGCATGAGATTACAGCGCGTGACGCCACACAGCCTCGGGAACATGCGAAACGCTTACAGTTCCCAATAAAGTTGTAATCATGAACAGAGACACTTTAAGCCAACATTACTGCCGAGCCAAAAACAAATGACAGCTTGGTTCGGCAGCATATCAAAAGAAGACAGCTCGGCGAAATAACAATCTAAGCAATACAACAAGATAACGAGCCAAAGCAGCTCGGTCAAACTAATGATAAGTTGGCTCGGCAACATGATAAAGGTGTCGGTTCGACAAAATGAAAAACAAATGTCACATGCCAAAGTGGCTCGGCAATGCAATTGAAAACACTTCGGCAGCACGTCAAGGAGTCGGCTCGGCGATAAGATACTCCAGTGTTGGCTCGGAAATAAAACACCTCGGTAAAACTATCAGTTTGGCTCGGCATGTGTCAATGCCCGGGTGACAACTTCACCACAAATCTGGCTCGGTAGCCCAAAGATAGTTGATCTCGATCTTGACATCTCACCTCGTCACTATTATTAATAATACTACCGAGCTGGGGGGCTAACTGTTGGGGTCAGTTTTCACCTCGTCGAGATCAACTGCTGATAAGACTAAGTATGGAGAAAATGCTAGCCAAGCAAGCACAAACTCTTGGCTCGGCGACAGAGGCAAGCAATGACGAGCCAATGTTTGGCTAGGCGACGAGCCAAACTTGGCTAGGCAGTGGAAGAAGCAGGAGACGAGCCAACACTTGGCTCGGTAGCAAGGAGAAAGATGGCGACGAGCCAAACTTGGCTAGGCAGGAAGAAATGGAGACGAGCCAACACTTGGCTAGGTAACAAGGAGATAAATGGTGACAAGCCAAACTTGGCTAGGCAGAGGAAGAAGCAGGAGACGAGCCAATACTTGGCTCGGTAGCAAGGAGAAAGATGGCGGCGAGCCAAACTTGGCTAGGCAGTGGAAGAAGCAAGAGACGAGCCAACACTTGGCTAGGTAACAAGGAGAAAAGAGTAACGAGCCAACACCTTGGCTAGGCAGGAAGAAATGGAGACGAGCCAACACTTGGCTAGGTAACAAGGAGATAGATGGTGACAAGCCAAACTTGGCTAGGCAGAGGAAGAAGCAGGAGACGAGCCAATACTTGGCTCGGTAGCAAGGAGAAAGATTGCGGCGAGCCAAACTTGGCTAGGCAGTGGAAGAAGCAGGAGACGAGCCAACACTTGGCTAGGTAACAAGGAGAAAAGAGTAACGAGCCAACACCTTGGCTAGGCAGGAAGAAATGGTTACGAGCCAAACTTGGCTCGGCAGCATGAAGAAACAAATGATGAGCCAATATATTGGCAAACCAACAAACGGTGACGAGCCAATGTGTTGGCAAACCAACTACATGGCTCGGAATTGAGAGAGATGACGAGCCCAATATCTTAACATGTCCAAGACAACGAATCGTAAGAGATTGGTGGGCCAAGATGACGAGCCTAAGAAAAAAGCCCACATCCGAGCCAGAGAAAGGAAGTTTTCCAAATATCTTTAGGAAGCAGGCCTAGCCGACTTGTTCTTGTATAAATAAGACATGTACCCCTTTGAGGAGGGGATCCGAAAAATTGACCCAGCTAAACGCTTATTACTTTAAAAACAGCTTTCAAAACAGCTTGAATAAGATCTCCATCTTTGGATCTCAGTTTCTTGGTTTCTTTACATAGAAGTTTGTCGAATCCCTAAATCTCTTTACAAGTTTTGGTTGTGCGAGTTTCGACTCCCACACGACCCCGGGAGCTACAGCAGTCAACGACGAGGTAGAGAGACTCCTGCACGTCGGGTTAATAACCGAAGTGAAGTACCCAGATTTGTTGGCAAACCCAGTGGTGGACAAGAAAAAAAATGGAAAATGGCGTGTATGCGTGGATTTCACCGATCTAAACAAAGCTTGCCCAAAAGACAGCTTCCCCCTTCCACACATCGATGGTTTAGTCAAAGCAACGGCAGGGAACGCACTCCTATCGTTCATGGATGCCTTCTCAGGTTACAACCAGATCTTGATGAACCCCGACGATCTCGAGAAGACCGCTTTCATAACAAATCGTGGAATTTATTGCTACAAGGTGATGCCATTCGGCTTGAAAAACGCCGGAGCAACATACCAGCGTCTAGTGAACAAGATGTCGCTGATCAACTCGAAAAGACGATGGAGGTTTACATAGATGACATGCTGGTAAAATCACTGAATGAACAAGATCACGTCGCTCATCTCAAAGAATGCTTCTCGCAGCTGAATTTTCACAACATGAAGTTAAACCCGACCAAGTGCAGATTCGCAGTCACCTCCGGGGAATTCCTTGGTTACCTTGTAACTCACCACGGCATCAAGGCCAATCCTAAGCAAATCGATGCACTCATCAATATGACTTCACCAAAAACGAAAAGGGAAGTACAACGACTTACCGGGAGGGTAGCTGCACTTAACCGATTCACCGACAAATGCCTACCTTTCTACGATACTTTGCGAGGGAACAAAAAGTTCGAGTGGACGGAAAAATGCGAGGAAGCTTTTTAGCAACTAAAGAGATACCTAGCTACCCCTCCAGTTCTCACAAAACCAGAAGCAGGGGAACCACTTTTTCTGTACACCGCAGTTTCTACCACAGCGGTTAGCAGCGTGTTAATTCGACATGAGCATGGGGAGCAGAAGCCAAAGCCTTGATTGCCGGGATGAAACTCGCTAATGGCCTAAAGATCGAGCAACTCAATGCATTTTGCAATTCCCAACTAGTCGCGAATCAGTTCAGCGGTGAATATGCATCAAAGGACGATCGAATGAAAGCTTACTTGAAGATCGTCAGAGAATTGGCTGCACAATTCAAATAATTCACCTTGACATGCATTCCACGAGGGGAGAATACCTCAGCCGACGCACTTGCAGCCCTTGCATCAACTTCCGATCCAGATCTAAAGAGAGTAATCCCTGTAGAATTCATCCAACACCCAAGCATTAGTCTTGGCAATTCAGTGAATGCCATAACTCTTTCACACGCGGCTAGGCAAGCAACAGATGTCACAACCGGGCAAGAGGTGGTGGATGACATTCAGGAAGAATTGGCCAACCAATCATCCGCAGAGCCAGATATCGCCCCTATGGAAGAAGGCAATCCTGAAGAAGTAAACAACCCTATCATCGAACCCAACGAAGAATTAAATGAGGGCACCAACGATGCAGAATATGGCTGCGACAAGGAATAGCTCGGCGCGATCAGAGGATACATATACGACGGTATCCTACCAACCGAAAAATGGGCAGCTCTCAAGCTTCGAGCCCAAGCAGCATGCTACGTGTTACTCGATGGAAATGTCTTCAAGTGGAGATTCTCAGGGCCATTGCTAAACTGCGTAGAGGGAAAGGACGCCAGGAAGATTATGGAGGAAATTCACAACGGTTCATGTGGAAATCACTCTGGAGGGAGAGCACTAGCCATAAAAGTCAAACGTCATGGCTACTATTGGCCAACGATGATCAAAGACTGCAAGATGTTTTCAGCCAAATGCGAAAAGTGCCAACGCCATGCGCCGATGATTCACCAACCAACAGAAGTACTTTCATCAATCTTGTCACCGTATCCATTCATGCGATGGTCCATGGACATCGTCGGGCCACTGCATCCATCAAAACAGAAACGTTTCCTTCTGGTTTTGACAGACTATTTCTCGAAATGGGTCGAAGCCGACTCCTATGCCAACATTAAAGATGCGCAAGTGGAGGCCTTTGTCTGGAAAAATGTCATATGCCGACACGGAGTACCTTACGAAATCGTGATGGACAACGGCTCGCAGTTCATCTCAAATTGTTTCGAAGGTTTCTGCGAGAAATAGAAAATCCGACTCAGCAAGTCTACTCCACGATACCCACAAGAGAACGGACAGGCCGAAGCAATCAACAAAATAATCCTCGACGGCCTGAAGAAGCGCCTTGATGAGAAAAAGGGACGTTGGGATGAAGAACAGGAGGGAGTACTTTGGTCTCACCGCACCACCCCAAGACGAGAAACAGGTGAAACCCCATTCGCACTCGTATACGGAACAAAGTGTGTCATCCCACCGGAGATACATTTCCCAGGAGTTCGCCGGAGACTATTACCAGAACAAGAAGGGCTCAATCACCTATTAATGCTTGACGAGCTGGACTTGATCAACGAAAAAAGGGACCAAGCCTTGATCAGGATCCAGAACTATCAAAACGTGGCCGCAAAATACTACAATTCCAATGTTCAAGAATGAAGATTCTACGAAGGAGATTTGGTTTTGCGGAAAGTTTTTCAAAACACCGCGGAAACGAATGCAGGCAAACTAGGAGCCAATTGGAAAGGACCCTACAAGATCACCGCAGTAGTCAAACCTGGAGTTTACAAACTTGCCAACATGATAGGTGTTCCGGTACCGAGATCGTGGAACAAAATTCATCTCAAAAAGTATTATTACTAAGCTACTTTACATGAACTACGGGGCAACTTGATCCATGCAAAGGGTACGTAGGCAGCTCGTCTTCGGACGGGTTCAGTTGCCCCCCTCCTTTCAAAAGGGGGGGGGGGGAAGTGGGTACGTATACATATACTTGTATACTCCCATCTTTGTAACAGATTTCTACGATTTAGCTAAGCAAAATTTTTCAAGAGCAATCCTGCACCTAAACATCCGTCAAGGATCACAACATCTTAACAAAACAGACATATTCAACAAACAACGGGCATCTCGCCACATCTTCATTATTGCTGGCCACAATAGTGAACTTTCGCGTCCATCGCGGATCTAAATTCCCATCCGTCTCAGGATTAAAAGCGCGCTATACAAATATTCGTTCATTATCAGAGCAGATACGTTTATGGTAATGCATCCGTAAACCGAAATGCTCATCTTAAACTATACAAACAGATGTTTCTGTCGGAGCAGATAAGCTTATTGTGACCTATCTGTAAACCGAAATAATCATCTCCAGACTGATCATCTTATAATTACGCGAACGAGAGTTTGTATCCATTCGTCGGAACAACCGTTTCTCAACAAAAAGACATATTCATCAACCACAAGATAGCCAATCAGCAAAAAAGCAATAACAATAAGTCTTGATACGACTCGGATAAAGCCGTCCAGGCACTAAACAAAAACAAAAGAGTAGAAGTCTTAAAACTACACAAAAAAGAGGGGATCGTAATCCTCCGTTATCTCGGGAATCACAACCACCTTCTGATCAGGCTCCACCGGCTGCTCAACTTTGTCACTTCCCAGCACCTTGCTATCTTCAGGCATCGTCTGGACGAACTCCTCAACTGGTTCCCCAGAAACAGCCTCTTCATTTTTTCTTGGAGACGGTTCGGGAGTTGGTTCACCAGCAACCTCCTTCGAATTGAATTCCGCTAGGCCCGGCGTTCCCTTGTTTGAACCAGAGAAATCCTGAATGCCAACACTTACGGCAGCCGTCTCCATGGGTTCATCTGTGTTAATTTCCTTCAAGATGTCAGAACGAACGGAGGAAAACTTCGAGAGTCCGCTCGCCTCGGCCACAAGCTTAGCAAATATCTCATGGGCTCCGTCCAGGTCGGCCTTTTGCTCAGCGAGACTTATTGCCTCAGAATCGAGTGACGGCGGCTCACCGCCTTTGAGCAATTCTATGAACTGAAGGTTACCTTCGATCTGGGCTAGATCAAGCATATTTTCCTTCGGCTCGCCGGCGATCCTGTCAAGGATTTTACTGACTCGGGAGAATTTGTCTTCAAAGTTGGACGACATCTCCTGTTTGGCCTCAAGCACAGCCTGCTCAATCTTGCTCTCACGCAGTTCATTTGCCGTTTCCAACTGTCTTGTTAAACTGGCAATGTGAGCATCCCATTTCTCTCTACCGGATTCCAGCCTCAGGATCCGTTCGTCAGCTTCCCTGATATGCTTTTTACTTGCCTCGGCTTCAGTTTCAAAGACCTTGATTCTCTTAAGAGTTCTCGCCCGCTCGGAAGCGTGATTGGTTTCGATATCCTTGAGCTTCCCGTCTAGCTCGATGGCCCTCTTTCGGGAGTCCTCGACTCTTTCCCAATCTTTTCGGACGTCAGATTCATACCCAAGAACCATCCTGTTAAGATGGGATATGAACTGTGCAAAAACGGAAAATGCACTTCAGCAAAAAAAAAAAAAAACATGAAACGGCTCGGAAAAAAAAAAAAATATGCTTGGGCTAGATCAAGCATATTTTCCTTAATGCCTCGGAGGGACACCTCGTTGTAGGCTTTATCCTTGAGCAAAGTGTCTGGAGGAGGAAGTGATCACCCGGACACTTGATCTTGGAAAAGATGGCAGCGGATGTCACAGCATCGTTGTAAGCCCCTTCGGCGTTATGGGGCATGGCGGACAGCGGGATTGCCTCGGGGATGGGTCGAGGAGCTTCAGCGTGACGCCTCCGCTTTGACGCTTTGGCAAGCCCTACGCCTCCATCGTCTGCCTGGCATTTTTGGCTTGGCTGTTTCTTGTCCTTGGCTTTCCCCTTGCCTTTGTGCAGCATCAGCTGCGATTCTATGGGACGAAGCCTTAATACAACCCCCTCGGGAGCTAAGTCAGAATTTGGTTCGGGTGGATGGTTAGAAGAGGTCGGTTTGGGAGCGAGAGTGATGGAGATCTGAGGGTGTTGTTGGCGAAGTTGACCTAACGCCTCGGCCTGTCTCGCTCTCTCTTTCGCCTCGGCCTCCGCATTAGCCTTGGTAGCGGCTCTATCCCTGAAGGTGGGTCGTCCCATCTTGTCGTCTGAATAGTAAGAAGATGACGAACAAACAGATTGACCATCGAACAGGGCTCGGGCTCTTTCCACTCTCTGGAGATTGAAATCCCTTGTCCAGTTGCACTTTCTAGCCGAGAGCGTTTCGTGAATCTCAGACAAGTCGGGAGGCAGCGAAAGTTGAAAGTGTCACACTGCAAAAAAAACAAAAAAACGTAAGTAAACCGAAAACAAGATCAATATAAAAGGAAACCGAGCCGTAGCCCGAAAAGAAGCCACAGGTCGGCTACCAAATTCTCCCCAACTCGTTTTGATTAGGCCAAGACATCTGGTCCCCACTGACGCCTCGGTAATGGGAACAAAAAGAGGTAATTTTCCCAGTTTTCATCCTTGCTCGGGAATCCAGTTATGATCTTCTTTTTGGCTTTTCCCGATATGTAATATTTCAACTCCTTTCCGTTGCGACACCGAAACTCGAGAAGACTTCTTAAGTGCTCAACCCTAACGTCTACGTCGCACTCGTAACTCCTTATGAGAATGCCAATCAAATGTCTGACTCCCCTGGTGTTGATCTGGGCGAGAGCCAGATTATGCTTCTAGAGAAACCGCGAAATCACTTCGGGGATCGGGAGCCATAGCAAGCAGCGGTAGAAGAAGCTCTAGTAAAAGGTGAAGTGATATGGGGGTGGTTTATTGGCTCGGTCAGCTGGGGATGGAAGAACAAAGTCGATTTCTTCCGAAATGTTGAATCTCTGCCTAAAGGCTAATAATGAATCTGGAGTAGAGAGAGTTGAACCCGGCGGGTCGGGTCTCCTTTTCGGAATCCTCTTCCTGGGGGCTCGTTGTTTAGGTCCCATCAACCTTTTTAACTCCTGTCTTGCTACGACAGGATCGTAGAACCAATCCTCCGCTTTGATCTTTGCCGGCTCGTAACCGATGATTTCTGTAAAGGGGTTCGTCGCCTCGTCCAACGGAGAATCATGAAAATGGGGAATTTCAAATTCCGCGAGAATCCCGGCGTCGTAGTCAACCCTTGAAGAATCGGAGAGGACCATTTTTCTACCAAGAAGGGAGGGTCCTATCGCCGAACCGGTTGAATTTTCTAAATCCTCTGGGATGTTCGCACCAGATGAATCTGCTCGGCTGCAACTTTGAGCAGAGACTGGATCGGGCGGAAATAAAGATTCGGGAAGTGGTTGGTCTGCGACATCTATTATTCTAGATTCTGGATTGGGTACCGAGGAAGCAGATAGCCGAGACATCCGCTGTTGAGAACAGATCGGTCTTTCGGACAGAAGAACAAACAGATCGAGATTCTCAGGAGCTCGCGAGAAAGGATCTAAATTTCAGGAAACAGATTGGATTTATCAACAAACTTGTCAAAATGGATCAAAGCTGTTTATAATCGAAGAACAAGGCGGGATCTTCGAAGAGAACTCGAGATCAGATCCAAATCTTCACGCGAACTACCGGAAAACTTAAGGATAGCGGCGGAGCTGCTTGAAGATAGATCGGGAAACTTGAATGGCTCGACGGAAAGGAAGGAACAACGGAGGAACAAGAAAAAAAAAATTAAGCAAAAATTAGAGAGAGAAAAGAGAGAGAAGTTACCTGCTAGAAGGAATTCTCAAAGAAATGAAGTAGTGAAGGAAAAGTGAGAAACATCACAAGTTATATAGGCGAAAAAGGGGACGTCATGTACTTCGGGAATCGGCGGAAATGGTTGCACTCCCCGATAAAGTAGATAGCCTCCTAGCACTCCCCGAGCTAAGTCCAAACTCTTAACTACGGGTCGGGGAGATAGCTAAAAATGGATCGAGACAATGCTTAAAACAAAAAAAGTTCGATGACATGAAAAGAAGCGGTTCGGGGTGGTAACGAAAGACAGCTCGGTGTCACAAAGAAAATTGGATCGGAGCGTGTTAATTTTAGATTATTTTCTACCTCAACACTTTCAGTATTAAAACTATTGAGCTGGGGGGCTAACTGTTGGGGTCAGTATTCACCCACTTGAAGTTAACAGTCGAACAAAGGCAAACGGGTCGGGTGTCACGACCCATGGTGGAGAGAATTGGATCGTGTACCCCGACCCATAACAAAGCAAACAGATCGGGTGTGAGGCAAGAGTCATTTCTCGAGCCATTTGGATGGGAGCATACGAGCTGTTTTGGTGGTATCGCTCGAGTCGTCTAGATGGTGTCGCCCGAGCTGTTCAGATGGTGTCGCCTGAGCCGTTCGTACTGTGTCACCCGGGCTGTTGGGATTGCGTCACCCGAACCATAAGTCATGGTGTCACCCGAACCAAAGGAAATGGGTTCGACGAAACCAAGCCTATCCCAAGATAACGATTAATTCACAACTAGCCCACAAACGGGAGTGGACCGAACCGGGACAAGAAGCCCATCAAGCCAAGCCGACTTAAAAAGAAAAATATCTGAAGAAACGGGGGATCTTCCTTATCTATTAGGAATAGGTTTGGCCGACTCTGGCTCATATAAATACTTATGTAAACCCTCAGAAAAAGGGATGGGCAATTAACCTAGCAAAACTCTGTACTTTTGCTCTAAGACAAACAGCTTTCTAAAACAGCTTAGTAAAACTTAATCTTTGGATCTCTTTGTGTTGATTTGGGTGGTTTTTACTCAGAAATTTCAGATCTCCCTAAAAAACGTGACGAATTCAATTGGCGTGGATTTATACTTCCACACCTGGCTTTATTTATGGCATAATCAGAGAATTGTGCTTTCAACCTGATTATTTTGGCAATGAATCTTGTGAAAGCCGGATTTTGTGTTGTCAATAGACACACATGTAACCATCTAATAGATAGTTAGCCACATATTAATCCATGTTTCATGTAGATGAGAACGATTTTTCCTTTTTTAGTTTATATTTATTTGGTATAAATAGTAGTTCTTTCGCTACGTCCTACGACACATAAATCTACCAAACACTATAACTTTCATACTGATAAGAAAGAAAAAACAAATAATCTCCAGATTTCTCTGATTGGGTGGAAAGGTAAATTGTTACATTTGCTTCTTTCTTATTAAGGTAAATATATATATATTTTTTTTGCTAAAGCATTAAGGTAAACAGTTACGTTTGCTTCTTTCATATTTTGAAATATTTCTTTATTATGTGCAATTTCAACATATGTCGAATCAAAATGGAAAATGTGGTCTACAAGACAAGCTATTTGATCACTATGAATTGTTTGTCTTTCATGATATGAATGTCCATCTACCGATGATACATAATTTTTATATTTAATTGTTCATGTCAGGTTACAAAAACGCAAGGATCATATTCAATTTTCAACCAGAAGACTATTTTATGCTTCGATTTAGCCTATTAATAAAGATGCATCAGATCTGTGAGCTCAAAGCTGTGGAAACAGAAGATGCATCAGACAGTCGGACATGAAGCAAGGGATTTGGAAAAGCGGAAAAATTGACGTGTCAAAACTTGTTGAGCTGGATGGCGAATATATGCAGCTGGGATTTGAGAATCTCGATGTGCACAAAATATGGAAAAGATAAATTTGAATAACAAGTTTATACCTTTTGCATATCTTTGAGAATATTTCGAAGATTCTATGTTTAGGGTTTTGGGATAGTTTTTATAAATAGGTCTAAGGGTCGTGCCTGATGATGTAACACTTAGAGCCGCATTTTGAGAGATTGTAACTTGAAGCTTCGTTAAAAAAACAGAAGTTGTCAAGATGAGTGTTCAGCCTCTTGATTCACAAGGATTGTGAGATCATTGGGTAGCATAAACTACTGATTCGTGGATTGAAAATAGTCTAGGAAGTTGATGACTATAGATCCATATAGGTAAATATTATAAATGTTACTTATACTAAATAATAGTAGATGCATTGGTTAGCGCATTCCAAACAAAAATCTGTGTTGTGCCAGTTCTCTAAACGTACAATTATATGTAACATTATCGATGCTTTTTTAAACCGTAGGGAGAATTATGTACATGTTACATTGGGATAAATATACTATAGAGTTCGAGATATAATTCTTGAGTCTCATAAAAAAACAATTATTTGGTTATAGTAATTTGAAGATAATTTTATCAATTTTAAATACTTTGATGTTGGAAAATTGTATTTTTTTATAGAAAATTGTGTATAAAGATCAACTTATTTCACTAAATTTCACTCAAATTAAGGTATAAGTGAGACGAACATGATGAGAGCAATAACACAAATATGTTTAGAAAAAATTATTATTAAACTTTCATAAGAATAAAGTTACAAGAGACAGAGACTTATATAGATATAACTGAATCTAAGTTTTCTAAATTAAGATTAACATAAATGTAAATAATATATTTAAGATAAAGCTAAATTGTAAATAATATATTTAAGATAAAGCTAAATTTTCTAAACTAGGACATTGACAAATATCAATAATCTTCTAGGTATTTTTTTCGTTATTTCCATAATCTAGATTAATCATTTCAACTGTTCGATTTTTGGTTCTGAATCTCAGTCTGTCTTCTAACACCATGACAAGATCAACTGAAAACGCAAGAACCTAGAGATTTTAGAAGTTTAAACAAACTTAGAACAAATGACTCTTCAAAACACTTTTATTAGAAGATCTTTTAGGTAACTTACAAGTTCAACCTAATCGGATTTATGCAACTTAAAGCATACAACTTTAATTGCAACCAAAATCAACCGAGAGCAATCGAAGATTAGTTATGACGATTGGTTGATTCACTAAAGAAATCAAGAATTCAGCGGGAGTAAAGAATTGATTGTTCTTATCATTGGTTTGGTGTACTAATGATGATTTTTCGGATATTTGAAATCATTATGGTTGTTGCTGCTTTGGATTATAGTTGTGTGTATGATGTATGCTTACATTGATGATTGAAGAGACACACTAAATTAAAAAGGAGGAGATTAAAGATGTAGCAGTTTGCTGAAATTTGTGTACTAGTCAGAAGTGCTATAAAGAGTGCTACAGGAAGCATAGCTGGGTAATTGCTTACATTGGAGCGTTGTTGTCGTGGATCTTTTGATGCTGAACTGGAAAAAAAAAACAAGAAGTCTCAATTATTCTTATGATGGTGAAGAAAGCAAAAGTCCAATGGAAAAAGGAAATATCAACACCTAGCCGTAAAATCAAATCGACTGCAACACCTAGCCGTAAAATCAAATCGACTGCAACACCTAACCGTAAAATCAAATCGACGTTTATATATTCGATCGTAGGATTTTCAGTGGCATTTTCAAAATTCGATGGAAAATACATCTATCTTCAGTCTCCACCATAACATAAGCATCTTCATCATCGAAGATCGTGTAAGCAAACCATCAATTATATTATAACAATCTAACTCACGATTAAGTGAAAGCAAATCAATTCACCTCTACCACTTAAGAAAGCACAATCATGTACTTCATAAATTTTGCCCTCCAAAAAGTTAACAAGTGTGCTAGCCAATACAAAGTCAACATGGTCAAAAACGGATCGTATATCAACAAAACAACCACCAATAAGCTTCATCTTTTCACCAAGTTTGTCTCGATCGATGAAAGAGACGATCAAAACCTTTAAAAAAAAATCCTTGTCAAATCACATCTCCTTTGCCTTCCATCTTCAATGTCTTCAGCATCGTCACATCTTCATGATTCACATAGAAAGTTAATCACATAAGACAAAACTTCTAGTCCATCTTTAGATTTAAAATCTACGATATCCACCACTAGAAATAATTTAAACTCGAATAAAATAAGAATTGGAGAAACGAACAAAACCCTAACCAATAAGAATTGGATCAAGACTTTAATATCATGATAAATTGATGAGAATAAGAATACCAAAGTATTTATGAAAAATTATTATTAAATTTTTATGAGAATTTTATTATATAAAGGAGAATGCACTCAAAATTATAACTCATTAGATCGTGACATATGTTATTTTAATTGAGATGAAGACACGTGTTAATATACTAACGTATAAAGTTAATTTTAATTTAAATAATATTTTTTTTTTATCTAAAAGTTAAAAAAAAAATACATCATCGCAAAAAAAAAAATGTCTTAACGTAACAAAAAAAAGTGAATGTCCAAAATTGTCATAAAAAAGGGAAAATTTGTAAACAAAATGTCACTAAAAAGGTAAAAAGAAAATTTGAAAAAAATGTCATTAACAAAAGGTAAAAGAAAAAATTTGTAAAAAATATCATTAAAAAGAGGAAAAATTTGTTTCATGTCAATACGTTTGAAAAAAAAAACTGCCATAACTAATCGAGAAAGAAATAAAAAAAATACATCATCGGAAAAATTTGTAAAAAACATGTCATTAAATAAAGGTAAATGGGAAAATTTGTAAAAAATGTTATAAAAAAAAAGTAAAAAGAGAAAATTTGTAAAAAAAAAATATCATTAAAAAGGAAAATTTGTTTCATGTCAATACGTTTAAAAACAAAAAAAGGAAAAATGTCATAACTAATCGAGAAAGAAAAGAAAAAAATACATCATTCAAGCAAATCATGAATTCGAGAGTTCCACAAATCGATCAAAACTATTTTACTTTAAATTTTGTCCAACGTGAGTGTGACACGTAGGCAAAATCGTAACTCACCAGATCGTGACATGTGTTAATTTTAATTGAGATTGTGACACGTGTCAATATATTAATATAAAAATATAAATTTTCTTTCTCTACATTATTTATTTCTTAAATCAAAGTGTAGTGTAACTAAAAGGAAATAATAATCTAAAAAAATAAGACATGTTATTAAAAGAAATTAAAAGGAAATAGTAAATCAAAAAGACTAAAAAAAGGAAAATAAGACAAATTATTTATAATTGTAGTGTAACGAAAATGAAATAATAGTCAAAAAAAAGAAAATAAGACATATTATTAAAAAAATTAAAAGGGAATACTAAATAAAAAAACTAAAAAAGGAGAATAAGACAAATTATTTCCAATTTCTAAAAGTATTAGTGCGGCATATAAAAAATTGATATTCATGAGATTACGACATGTTTTGTAAATACTTTTAAATTTAATTACTAATATATTTTGTTAATTTTCTTACTATTTGTTTAACACTAATGACATATCTAGACATAAATTTGATAGAATGCATTATGCATATATTATTTTGATATGAAAAATTTGGGTATTATTGATTGACAAGGAATGCATGGAGTAAAAATATGGTTTTAATATTATGGATGAAATACATGAGTTGTATTGCGAGATGAAATACGTGGAGTTGAAATTCAGTTTGAAACAAAATTAAACAAATCCGATCTAAATCGGAAGCCGCTATACATCTAGAACACAAAGAAAAGATAAATACACCATCCGGACTGACGTTGTGGCTTTGGAAGCCAACACCCATCGGCCGAAAACTCAGATCTGATCAAAGATTTTCAGAAAAAATGCAAGAGTTTTCCTGAGGTTTTTTGAGATAGAGTCTTTTCACACTTGTTTATACAATTTTTAATTATTCTTGATTTTTATACATATTATGTGTATATATATATGACACCGTTAAAAAAAATCTAGGTCCACCACTGGTTACATTGATCGGTGCATCCTTGTTTTGACCATCGATCACAGTTTGGTTGTCGTTATTGTTAGTCATACTTAAAATTCAATCTATTCACGAAAAACAAAAACAAATATTTTATATATTAATTGAGAAGACATAAGTGTAAAAAATCCTATGTATCGATCAAAGAGGATTTTAAGAGACACATCAATTAAATTAACCGTTCAAAATATTCCAATTAATTCTATATGCCATGGTGGAAATCTCTACACATTCTCATTAATTTTTTAACATAAGCCCACAAATACATGTGTTACAAATTTAAACCCAATAAAATTTAAACCCAATAAAAATGTAACATTTTTATATTTTAAAATGTTATATAACATAATGTTTTAACGATGAATCATTTACCGATGTTAATTTAAATTTACTTTATAAAAATTGTATTAATATCTACTTGGATACCATATTTGAAATATAATTTGATCATACAATTATTTTCTTTAATATCGCTTAATTGTATCCATATTATTTTAATTAAAGTTAAAATTTTGTTATAAACATATAATTTTACAAATATAACAGTTTTCGTAGATTCCTCAAGCAACATAACCCTGATTTTATTTTTTTTGGTAATCTTTCTCTTTGTTCAATTCATTAAAGATAATTTAGTAGTTTAACCCCTTCAATTCTGGTAGTGCCGGAATTGATGTTTTTTTTGGAAAAATGTGGTAGTTTATACTAAACTATGATGTTTGTAAAAAAGAAAATTGTGTATTTGCCTAACTATAATAAATTAATCTAATTCTGAAAATTGAGTTCCTAAATTTAGATTTATACTAAAATGTGTTTAGATTCCTAAATTTATATTTTATTGTTTCTTTTAGATTCGAATTCTACTGATTTACGGTATAAGTTTGTGAAATTTGAAAACAAAATATGTTTTTGTTGAAAAATACAATAATTTTTGTATTTTTATAACTACTTTGTAAAGCGTATACCATTTATAACAGTATGTAAAAGTTTATAAACTAATCTATAAAAGAAATAATTTACACATTTTTATATAAAAACGTATAGACCATTGGTATTTTTAAAATTGATAACAAATAGTTTTATTTTACAACATTCTTATATCTGTAATATTTTTGAAATTCTCTCTTTAGACTTCATGACTTAATCATGAAAACAAAAAAGTGGATTAATCATCTCAATCAAGTGGAATTTTATTGGAGTTAGACGAATTCAAACGGAATCATCACAGTTTCCTTGCCTAAACATTTTCAAGAAAACGTAACTCACATTAGTTAGATGTTTAAAACAGATTAAAAAATAGACACACGGTTTACCTTTCGGCGTATCCATAATTAATGATAATTAGATGTTCAAATATTTTATGAAATATCAAATGTAGTTTTAAGATTTTTTTTAATGATAATTAATTTGTTTACAATTATATCAGTACATTACAGTTTTTCTAATTTTTTGAAATTTTGTTTGGCAAAAACATAAACAAACATAAGCAAAAGATGTGCACAAAGATGAGAAAAAGTTAATTAAAAATTATATATTCAAATTTAAGAAATTAAAACAATATAATAGCTTATTTTTTGACAAAAACAATATATATTGTAGAAACTGAATCATTAATTATGCAAACAGTAAATCAAGAATTAATTAATAGATATTGTATGTTTTTAAGAAAAGTATAATTACCTTAACGTAGAGGTCGGGAGAGGAACACAAATCTAACATGGGAAAGTCTTGTTTCCAGGCTTGTCCCATGTAAACCTTGATCTTGAGTGTCACCCTCGAGCTCGACGCCGATGATGAGTCACCCGAGGCAGTGTCCTGGATAGCAGGATTGAACTACGGCGAGAACAAAAACGCTTCGATTTGGGAGGTATGCAATGACGTTTTTGCGTTTCCCGGGAAGCACTTCATCTATAATCATCTTCAGCGATGACATACCGCCATAGTCTTCTTCCTCTTGGCCCAACATTTCGATAAATGTTAGCAAACGACCCTGAAGATCGCCTTTGACGTCACCGCGAAACATCTCCTTTATGGTAGCTACGAATTCCTTCTGCCCAACTTCTTTTGGATATTTGGTATACATGCTGTAACTTTGCCCTGTTTCATTTGGTAAACATGTTAAAATTGAGGAAAATGTTTGCATTTCGATCGATAATAGAAAGTTGTTTGAGGAATAAGATAATAGGGAGACAATTAAGCAAAGTATATGTATGAAGACATGATGTTAAAAACAAAAACATAAACATTATCTAATGAGAAGTTTGGACGAGATTTGTGTTGGATATGATTCATTATTGATGAAGGTAGGTTTGGTTTGGTTTGATGTTGTATATACATATCAGTATTACATAAGAACATCACATCGTATATCTGTATTTTAGAATATTCAGCAAAATAAAAGAAAATTATGAGCAAAAGAAAAGAAAAATTTGAGCATTTATCACAAAAAACATTGATGAAGGTTGAACTAGGTGGAAAAGAAGGAAACAAGCTGGAATTGACCAAGTCCAAGACTCTAGTTTGTTTAGAGTGTCTCAAAGTGAAATGAGTCACTCGTGTTGGTTGACACGTAACAAATCAATTTTATTATTAATTTTTAATTTTTTTAATATTATTATTTAATCTACCCAAACTGAAAACTGATTGTGGTTTACAAAAATTAAAATTAGATAAAATTACCGGTTCGACCGGATATAGACTCAAATAAACCCTAATCTCAAACGCCGCCAAGAGAATGGTCCTCTTCACCTCTCGCCGAAAATGGACAAGGTTCGCCGAGAATTCCCAGCCGACAACGCTGATTGAGATCCATTAGCTTATCCTTTGTAATATAGTGTGTGAGATCTCCCATGAACACTTGTGTAATTTCTTTGATTCCATGAACTGGTTAAATTGTTCGTATTTCTGTAATACCATGATTTCTACGATATGGCAAAACTGAATAATTGCGATAGATAATGATACAAAACATAATTAAGATACAACACTCGATACCAAAATTTGATTAATGAAGAATGGTTTGTGCGGAGGCGAGACACTCTTTTCTTAATTCTTTAATTGTCCGTAGTGTGATGGTTTGATGCAATCAGAATTCCAAGATACAACCGCATCATCTTCTGATTCGCAGCACCCAAAATCAGAAGTCTAACGAACACTAGTGACGTGTATACTCTCAAGATTCAGAGAAAAACAGAGAGAAAAGATATGAAAAGGATTTGTTTTTTTTGTGTATGTGGATTTAATGCTAGATTTATGGCCATTAATCCGCCGGTTTCAATGTTGAAAGGAAGAGATATTTGTTTGTTGTGTTGACTAAATCAACCAAAATATTAAAAAAAAATATGAGCCAAAAAAAGACAGGCTATTAAGCCTCTGGCCCATTTATCCAAACTCAAACCTGAGCATAGTCCGATTTATTATGGACATGTTTTCTCTCCTTTACACCATAATTTGGTCTCAAGCCTTTGAGCCTAGACACAAATATCCTCCCTTATATACTAGAGGATTTTTCTCCATATTTCCAATGTGAGACTTTATCACAAATATGAGCCAAAAAAATAGGCTATTAAGCCTCCGGCCCATTTATCCAAACTCAAACCTGAGCATGGCCCGATTTATTATCGACATGTTTTCTCTTCTTTACACCATAATTTGGTCTCAGGCCTTTGAGCCTAGACACAAACATCCTCCCTTATATACTAGAGGATTTTTCTCCATGTTTCCAATGTGAGACTTTATCACATTTGTCTAATTTGTGCTATTCAAATAACAAACTTTGCACATTTATTTATGATATATCATGGTTTTTACCGGTTTTCGACCATGATATCCATTGTTTTATCGAGTCTTTTGAGTGTTTTAGAGTCTTTATGAGTCTTTACAGGTTATTGCATGAGTTAGACGACTTTGGAGCATTTTGGAGCTTTTAAGAGTCAAGCGAACGAAGGGGATACGAAGGACGGGTGAAACAGAAAGATTGCTCATGTTTTTTCACTGGTGTCGATCGACACCCCCCTACGAAGCTGTACCTCAAGTTTTCAGAAATTGCATGTTTGGCCCAGAAGTTTCCAGAAGTTACAGAGTAACCCCATTCGTGTTTTAGAACAATATTTAGGTTTTTAAAACTGTGATTTGACGAAGAACATACAAGGGGGAGATTACGATAAACATAGAGACAGAAAGATACATAGAGACAGAGAGAGACTACGAGAGAGATTTTGTTCCTCTTTTGTATCTTTGCTTATTTCTTTTATGCATATTTTTCTTTTAATGATGTTTGTTTTAATCACCATATCTGAGTAGTTTGCTTGTTAGATTTAGGGTTATTCAAAGGTTGAAGATGAATTGTTAGATTATATATATTGTTAGGATAATCACGTGGTTCTTCATCTAGATTGTACTTAACGCTAATTCTAGCTTGATCACCAAGAATTGAGAACTTAGGTTAATTAATAGATGCGAAAGTATTATTAATTGCCTGAACTATCTTGGATGAGCAAAATAACTATTCGCAAAGAAATTTGGCTTAGTGATTTTGTGAACAAACGAACAAGAACCTTGATGCTTGTCTGAATTGTTTGAATTTGCAAAGAAATTTGGGATTCTAGGGTTTAGACATAGATAATCTCCACAGCGAAAGTTGGTTGATTTTACAGTTGTGTTTCGAGTTCAAGAACGAATCTTCATAAATATCCTAATGATCTTTTAGTCTACAATTCAAACTTACCAAAGAATTTTCGAAGGCCTAACGTTTGTCTCATTGATTAAAACCCGCTTTCAACAAGTTTTCCAACTGATTTTCTTAAGTATTTTCGTTAGTCATATTATTTACTTACTTAGCTTGATTTGATACTTAGAATTTGTCGCGCAACATTAGGTCTCTAGGGATACAATAACCTTTTATACTATAACTGTAATTCTGTGCATTTGCAGGGATTTTTTTAGGGCAAAAACTTTAGAGCTATCAGGTTTTTGGCGCCGTTGCCGGGGACTTAATAGTTGCCTACAAATTTTTAGTAGTAGAATTTCGTCCAAGTTCTTTTAATTTTTATTTTTGTTACTTACGTGCTCTATCTCTTACTTTTGTGTGTTTCAGGTGTATGCCTAATCGCAGAACCAGAAGCAACAAGGATCAGAAGCTAGTCAATCTCAGTAATCAAGAGCTAGCAAACTTAGAGCGTACGAACAGGAAAACAAAAAGCTAGCCGAATGGTTAATCCAATGGTGCTTATTCGGGATGAAACTGGTTTATTGATTGATGAAGAAGGGAACAGGCGCAATGCGCAGGGTCAGAAGCTTGATGATGATGGGAATGTGATTGTTGAACAGCCTGAGCATCGGAATGAGAACCAGCCCCAACTTGAGGGGAACGAAGTGGTCAGAACACTTGCTGACTACAACAGGCCTGATCAATTTTACGCCAACAAATCTGCGATCAAACCTCCTGCTTTTGAGAGGCACAATTTTCAGATTCAACCTCAGTACTACACTCTCGTGGGACAACACCAGTTTCATGGATTTTCCAATGAGCACCCCATGGATCATATCGAGAAAATTGAGGATATGATTGGTGGCATTAAAGCCAACGAAGTCAGCAATGACTACCTGTTCTGTAAACTTTTCCCATATTCTCTTGCAGGAGAAGCAGCTAGCTGGTTGAAACAACTTCCTCCAGGTTCGCTAATCACATGGGAAGCGACGAAAAATGCGTTCCTTAACCATTTTTATGACGTTGCTAGATCCAAAGAGCTGAGAACTAGAATATCTACTTTTTCTCAAGGGCCGATGGAGTCTTTCAAGGCGGCTTGAATTCGTTTCCATTCATATCAGAGAGACTGTCCACACCATGGGTTCGGTGAAGCTCAGCTACTTAGTAACTTTTTCAGAGGCGTTGATTGGAGATATCAGATGTCACTGGATTCTGAAGGTAATGGGAATTTCATGACGAGAAGCCCACATGAATAAAAAGACTGTTCACTTTGCTGTTGAAGTTGAGGCCATTGAAGAAGATGAAGCTGAAGATGTCAACTACATTGGTGTAGGATATCAGGGTCAGAGGCTTCAGTATGGTAAGAACAACATGAACTTCACTAGTAATGCTCAAAGAGGAGGTTACAAGAATACTGAAGGTAATCCGACGGGTTTTGAATTCAACCAGTCGTACCAGAAACTGGCTCATAGCAGTGGCTACACTAGGACTTATGGAAGTTCAGCTTATCAAGCACCACCACCAAAGTCACCGGAATCAAGCAAGATTGAGTCTATGTTTGAGAGGCTTCTTGAGGGTCAGCAGAAGATGACGGTTGATTTCGATGGTAAGATGAATGCCATATACACATATTTGAATGGGAAATTTGAAGCTCTCAATACCCATGTGAAGAAGCTGGATACCCAGGTTGCTCAGACTGCAGAGTCAGTGAGGAGACAAGAAGGTTTTCTTCTGGGAAAAACCGATACGAACCCAAGACAATACGTCAATTCGATCACTCTGAGGAGTGGAAAAGAGGTGAAACCAGTGTTGAGAAAGGGTGTGAATGAAGAGGATTTCGTTTTGGTTGAAGAGATTGAAGAAGATATTAATTTTGATATTCCAGCGAAGGTGCCGATCGACAACAAGGAGGAGTGTCGACGTAAAAATGGACCAAAATCAACCACGAACATTCCGATCGACACCAAGGAGGAGTGTCAATCGACACCCTTTAAATACGAACCAGAATCTACCACGAAGGTGTCGATCGACACCAAGAAAGAGTGTCAATCGACACCCTTTAAAAATGCAATGGTATCGATCAAAAACATTTTGGAAGCCAAAAATCGACCTGAACCTACCATAAAATGCGTCTACAAGCCCAAGGTACCATACCCATTGGCTATTAACCATGACAGTGACAAAGCACCAGAGGCAAAAGGGAAACATGCTTAACCATCATTGAGGAAGTTACCGAAGTTAGTAAATCTAGGGAAATTTGTTGTTCTACGCTCAATTAAAGGCATGAAATTAAAGGATTCTCTCTGTAACATAGGAGCTAATGTGAATGTTATGTCCCAGGCTGTTGCAAAGAAGCTAGGAATTTTGGATCTACAACCTCCAAATGTATCTATCGAGCTTGCAGACGCTTCTTCTACAACTCCAAAAGGCTTCATTCCTGACTTGATGCTTCAAGTAGGAGATTATCTTATTTCTGCAGATTTTCACATTATAGAGATGAAAAACGACAACAATAAACCATTAATTCTTGGTGCATCCTTCCTTGCAACTGCAGGTGCGATTGTGGATTATCCTAATCAGCGAATCTCTTTCTCCAAGATCAACAAGAATGTCTTCTACCCGTGCAGTTCATGTCAAAGAGACTTCTTGTATGACTGTCAATGATGGAGAGAAGCCGAATTTAGACCCTGGAGATGACACGAAGAAGGTCCAAAACGTCCTCAAGATGACTCCTTCCCTTGCACATCATGAAGTCAACAAACTAGCAAATTCCAAGTGCAAAAAGATCCCATGTGCTTCACATTCGACTCTAATCTCTCTAAGATGTGATGGAGACCTGACTGACCCCAAAGTGAGGTGCAAAGAGACCTCAAAATCTTTCTCCAAGTTCATAATTATCATCCCCTTAGAGTTGAGGGAGAGAGGAGAGGTAGTTATCCAAGAGATGCTGCAGAATACTATGAAGCTCTTTCCTGGTGTTGTTCCTTGAAAGTCTAGAGGAGGAATACTATCTGCAAAGGAGGACCATCCAAAGCCATCACATGCAAGGTTCTCAAGGGATGAGGGAGACACAATGCCCCTCGTAGATTCACCTCACATTTAAATGGCATCCAAGTCAAGCTCGTGACTTAAAACAAGCGCTTAGTGGGAGGCAACCACTGGTAAGTTTTTTGTTTCTTTTATTTTCGATCATTTGAGTTTTTTTTTACCTTTCTCTTGCTTTATTTTCACACCGAGACGGTGTGAAGTAAGTCTGGGGGAGGGTGTTTATCGTTTACTAACGCTATTTTCTTTTTTTTTGTTTTCTCTTTGAGTTGTTTTCATGTTTTACTGAGTCAAATTTTTTGTTGGAAACGATGATATTTCTCTTGGTTTATTGTTTGACTATTTCATCTAGTGACCAATGCTGCAGAATCAGTTCAGATCCGACTAATGAAAAATCCAAAGGCTGACCAGTTAACTAGAGACATCCATATTTTCAGTAGAATCCACTAAGCTCGAGCTAATTTCTGAGCTCTTCCTTTTACCTCATCAATGTGACTGGTGTTCATAGGGTTTGACTCCTAGTTCATACCTGACAAATGCATCCTGTGTGAAAAGTGATGGTACTCCTCTCCCTTATTCTAAGTTAAATAAAATAGAAAAGATGAAATGATTTTCTTTTGAGTAAAGGGCTAGGAAAATTCTCAGCGATCCCATTATTTTACTTCGAAAGAAATGATCACACAAAGGTTGGAAGCGAGGCTAAGAAAATTTCCCGTGATACCATTATTCGCTTACACCTTTGATATAAAAAAAAATTAAATTAAGAAGAAAGGATGAGAACATAATAAGTCTGGGGGAGAGAAAGAGTACCAAGGGTTGTATGGATGGTTTGTCATGGCATTGTACGGGAATGAGTCTAGAAGGTTCTTGGCATTGAGTTCATCGATGAAGGCTTGTGGACAATGTTGCGAAATTGTGGGTTGAATCTGGGAGGCTGCGAATGTCTGCGGAGAAGTACGAGTGAATAATAATCCTGTTATCACAAAAACATAGATCAATCCTACTACACTAATACAATATACGAATAGGAGGCATAGGGGAAGAAGCACTATGCCGAGATATGGTGGTTTGATTGGGATTGGTCTTGCAGTATGTGGATTATGAGTTGAGTGGTTAGTGCAACGCTCTAAAGAGAAGGTGAGTTTTCGCGTTTTTCAAACTCAGTTTTCTGTTTTTGCTTAGGGGCAAGCAAATGCTAAGTCTGGAGGAGTTGATATATCATAGTTTTTACCGGTTTTCGACCATGATATATGTTGTTTTATCGAGTCTTTTAAGTGTTTTTAGAGTCTTTATAGGTTATTGCATGAGTTAGGCGACTTTTGAGCATTTTGGAGCTTTTAAGAGTCAAGCGAACGAAGAGAAAATGAAGGACGGATGAACCAGGAAGATTGCTCACGTTTTTCCACTGGTGTCGATCGACACCAGCGGAAGTGTTGATCGACACCCCCTGCGAAGCTGTACCTCAAGTTTTTAGAAATTGCATGTTTGGCCCAGAAGTCTCCAGAAGTTGCAGAGTAACCCCATTCTTGTTTTAGAGCAATATTTAGGTTTTTAAAATTGTGATCTGACGAAGAACATATAAGGGGGAGATTACGATAAACATAGAGACAGAAAGATACATAGAGACAGAGAGAGACTACGAGAGAGATTTTGTTCCTCTTTTGTATCTTTGCTTATTTCTTTTATGCATACTTTTATGTCTAAGTAGTTTGCTTGTTAGGTTTATGGTTATTCAAATGTTGAAGATGAATTGTTAGATTAGATATATTGTTAGGATAATCATGTGGTTCTTCATCTAGATTGTACTTAACGCTAATTCTAGCTTGATCACCTAGAATTGAGAACTTAGGTTAATTAATAGATGCGAAAGTATTATTGATTGTCTGAACTATCTTGGATGAGCAAAATAACTATTCGCAAAGAAATTTGGTTAAGTGATTTTGTGAACAATCGAACAAGAACCTTAATGCTTGTATGAATTGTTTGAATTTGCAAAGAAATTTGGGATTCTAGGGTTTAGATATAGATAATCTCTGCAGCGAAAGTTGGTTGATTTTACAGTTATGTTTCGAGTTCAAGAACGAATCTTCATAAATATCCTAACGATCTTTTAGTCTACAATTCAAATTTACCAAAGAATTTTCCAAGGCCGAACGTTTGTCTCATTGATTAAATCCCGCTTTCAACTGATTTTCTTAAGTATTTTCGTTAGTCATATTATTTACTTAGCTTGATTCGATACTTAGAATTTGTCGCGCAACATTAAGTCTCTAGGGATACGATAACCCTTTATACTATAACTATAACTGGGATTTTGTGCACTTGCAGGAATTTTTCTAGGATAAAAATTAGAGGTATCAATTTCTCATCCAAATAAATTTCAATTTGGAAAGTTTCCCGAAAAAGTAGTCTGACGCAACTTGTCAAAATAAGTTCCAACAGTTTCTAATTAGAAACTGATCGTAAATTTGGAGTTGGTTTTCTCGACAAGTGGTATCTATCAACAATAAACCTCTAAATAAACCAGAGTCTTCTTCAAATGTCAAGCATTTGCCAAAGAAAAACCTAGAAACGCTCAAAGTGATGTCGTTTGGAGGAAGAAAGTTGATAAAGAAACGGAAGTGGGCCTAAGACTTGAAGAAGCCCAGTAAAACATCAACACAAAATGAGCTCATTCAAGACCAACGGTCTTCTTCACTCTGCAACAAAAGCAGAGGATTTGCAACACCAAAGACGGCGCAAGGTGTGACGAAGTGTACGGCGAATACGGTCAAAATTTATAACAAATTTGGTCATCTTGGCTCTCTCGAAACCAACTGATAGATGACAAGTGTCGTCAGATTACAAGAAAGCATTTTGTATAAGAAGAACAATTGTAATCTCATAAACGTTGAGCGAAATAAATAATAAAAAATCTTCTTCTTTGTCTTCAACCTTTTCCTTCCTTCATCTCCATCTTTCAGTATCGGAGCCAAGGCTCATAGAGATATGAGTTATGATGTTTTGACTCAACGTTATGAAGATCAGAATTGACTATCAATTCAAAGTTTGGAGACGTTTGGTCTGCATCTGCTGCAAATCACAAGGTACAACTGTGATGCTCGGTTGATGTTCTTAATACTTAGGATTTGGAAATTGTAAGGAATCAAGACTTTTTTTTTTGTCAACGGAATCAAAACCTATTAGAACACAAGCTCGTATGTTCACTGTGCAAGGTTGTAGCCAGTGATTCAGAAACATCACAAGGATGTGTGAAATGAAGTCATATGATCGGAGGCAATGTGATGTGAGATTGGAATCCACCAAATTTTATTGATCACAAGATGTCAAGAGTATACAAGCTAGATGGATCGAATATCGCCACAAAGGGTTGCAGAATTATTCCTTTGATAAGACACGAACCAAGCCTATGTGAATCCACACAACTAGAAATAACAAGCAAACAAAGAGACATAAGGAATCCACCAAAGACTCTAATGAACAATACACAAAAGAAAGAACTTTTGTAAGAGAAAATTTTAAGTTCATTATCAAATTTCGTGGTGAGTATTACAAGGAAAATGAGTGAACTTATATAGAGCTCATACACGTTTTTACAAAGCAAATAAATCAAATATTTAACATAAGTAAAAAATCAATCACAACCTTAATTGATATGGTCTTTATTGCTTGATTTTTTGCCAAATGAGGGAAATATGAGGTTCTTTGTATCTGGACATCTTGGACATGAAGTAGTGACGCCTAGGAACATTCTGGACCTTGTGTATTGTATCCAAACCAGTTGGGTCGAATACATCAAGAAGATATATCCATTCATCATTAATTGCTCGATTTGGATCCGGATATGGAAAGTGAGAGCACAAGGGAATCCGCCCAATCTCCTGCATGATGGTGCACTTGAATGACTTCTCAAGAGCTTCTAGATGATGTAGGAACTCTCTTGGACGCCACACATATGCCTGCATTGATCTAAATAAGGAAAGATCCGTATTTGGACAGTTTCGGGTCACCCAGTTTGTAAGCTCGGTTGCGGACAAGTATGAACCATTATGGGCCGGGTCTTAGTTCTCCATGTGTCTCTGATGGGTCAAGATCATGGAATAAGTCGTGTATTGACTTAAATCCTCATGGTTGGGCCAGAATCTTTTAAGAGATGCAACATATGTCCATATCGGACCATTGGAATGATTGCAGATTTGTGGGCTTGTATGGGCTCGTCTTTCTTGGGTCTCCATTGTTATGGGCTCTTGGAAAGTTATTAAATACATGCCAAGGTGGCTCGGGCTTGGATTGCTTCGTCTTGGGCTCGTAGGCTTCGTCTTTTGGACCATACTTGCATTCGAGTGAATCTAGGGATTTATCTTTGATTTCTTTAAATTCTTCTTGATTGTTTCTTTTTTAAAGGCAGGGAAAAGAGTTCTCCAACTAATGGAACACCTCCTTAGCTCTATGGTTTAATGCTAGTTAGATGTCCGCATCACAATGACATAATAAAAATTTGGTGGACGGAAGCTGAATTGGAATCTTAAATCTAAGCAAGGATTATTGGTTGTCTTCTGGTAAAAGAGACAAATTGAAGGGAGTTTGATTCACTGTTGAGCTGAGACTCGTGGGTGTTCAATGTGTTAAGAAGACAAAGGAAATCAAGATCAGTAGATTATAAAAAGGTTTAAGCATGTTCTGGTCTCATGTGATGACAAAAGAAAGGGTTTTGATAAGAGTACATATTGCAAGGTCTCTAAAAGATTCAGAGAAGATTAAAAGTCAGACGAAGGTTGAAGACAGAATGGAGTCTTAGGCTCCGAATAGTAATATTGCGGTATGGGGCGGGATAGGTGTTGGATGGTCTAAATAGTAACAAAAATATATACATACGCATATATAAATATAGATTTTTGTTATTGTACAGTGCGGTGCGGTGCGGGACAAATCGTCACCATTCGGAGCCTAAATAGAGAGACTCCAACTCACAAAAAAGTTTTATTTTATAATCATTTTCTTTTCCTTTATATAATAATCAATTTTGAATAAATTCTCAAGATTTCTTTGACTTGTCTTTCTCGGCATATATCTTTACCTAGGAATGGAATTCTTATCCGGATCCGGGATCCGCTCCAATCCGTTCCGAAAATTAGGATATCTGGAGCGTCCGGATCCGGATAAGGATAGTAAAATCTCGGATCCGTGAAAAAAGGATCCGGATCCGAATAGTAAAATTTCAAGGTCTGAATATCCGGATCCGGATCCGGACGCATTAAATATATTAAAAATATATATTTTTAACATATATTAAGTTATATATATATATATATATATATATATATATTGATTTTAGTTCTTTTTCTAATATATCATATTTATTTTGAAAAATATTATTCAAAATTTTAAATTATATATATATTTTTAAGATTTTATTATTTTAGTTTAATTTAATTTTTTTCGAATCCGGATATCCGCAGATATCCTGATTTTTTTGTCGGATACCCGAAGTCCGAATATCCGGACGCCACGGATCCAGATCCGGATACTTTGGCCACGGATCCGGATATACAGCTGTTGGTTCAAAAATTTATGTGTGAATTGGTTAGATACTTTTTCGCTTCTTGTCTCTAAAAAAAAATGTCAATTATTACATAAATATTTTTTCAACAAAATAAATATGTTATATAACAAAACTTGACATGCCCATAAAACATTTAAATTTTAAATATAAACTTAATACAAGTTCTAAAACAGTTTCTACGAAACATTATGAATATCCAGGATCGGTCCTGGGCCAAGCCTAATGAAACTTTGGCCTTGGCCCCCAATTTTTACAGGCCCCCATTGTTTACAGAAATCCATATATACATTATAAACATTTTTGTTTTAATGAGATGATAAAAGTTAATTTGTCATTATTAGTTTTTTTTGGAAAAATTTATGTTTTATTAGTAGTTTAGCACTTTTTATATTGGAAATTATTTTTATGAGGATTTTTAGTGATTTTATAATATGAAATATTGGTCCCCATTTCTTATTTTGTTTCAAGTTCCCAAAATCTTAGAGCCGATTTTGTGAATACCCAATAATATATCAATTTGCATGTAAATTACATAAGTTTATAACTCATGACAAAAACAAGAAATTACAACAAGAACCTCTAAGGCCCGCCCATTCATTTGTAACCCCACTTTTCGATTTGATTTTATTCTGGTAGTTCCACTATTTTAGTTTCACGAGATAGTAGACAAAATTGATTAAACGGAAAAATTATTGTCAGCTACATAAATTATAGCATATTATATGACTATACATACTAACTAAATATCATATTAAATTGATAATTAGATGTTCAGATATTTTTATGAAATATCAAATTAAGTTTTAAGAAAATTTTCAATGATAATTCATTTATTTACAATTCTATCATTACATTACAGTTTTTCTAAAATTTTAAAACTTTGTTTGACAAAAACATAAACAAACATAAGCAAAAGATGTGCACAAAAATGAGAAAAAACAATAATTAAAAATTATGTATTCCAATTTAAGAAACTAAAACAATATTATAGTTTTATTTTTTGACAAAAAAAATAATATATATTGTAGAAACTGAATCATTAATTATGCAAACAGTAAATCAAGTAGAAATTAAGAGTTAATTAATAGATCCTATATTTTATGATATCTATATACAACATAAAACCAATTTTTTAGCCACCACACGCATTGTTCTGGATAACCGGCTGAGGTGAGAATAGAAAGAGTTAATTAATAAACTTTCCTAAACTCATCACGCAGTGGCACTACACGTATTCCCGGCCTTAGCTGACACACGAACATACAAGCTCTCCCTGCAAATTTATCTTGTCGTAGGCCGTGGTCGTATGCCTTAACTAAGAGAACATCAGCCTCACGTTCCACTGAAGGTAAGGTGAATTCTTCTCCCCACTTAGGCTCCCACTTGTTTCCAACAACTTTGGTAGTTTCAACCTTTTCGCCAGCCACAATACGTACCTTGCAAGGAAGAAGGAAAAAAAAAAATCAAAAACCGTAAATATAAATTAAAAGACAAAAAACTGCGGTTTTAAAGACTATAATTACCTTAACGTAGATGTCCGGAGGAGAGCACAAATCTAACATCGGGAAGTCTTGTTTCCAGCCTTATCCCATGTAAATCTTGATTTTCAGTGTCACCTTCGAGCTCGATGCTGATAATAAGTCACCCGAGGCATTGTCCTCGATAGCAGGATAGAGCTGTGGTGAGAACAGAAACGCTTCAATTTAGGAGGCAATCAGTGACATTTTTTTCTTATCCTCGGAAAAACGGTCAGTTCCTACTTCAATCGTCGTACACGGTCACATTACGGTCCTGTACGAAAAATATGTGCACATGTACCTCAAATAAATTCAAATTCATACCTAAATTGTTGTATTTTAGTTTATACATACATTGACCATAATTTCGTTAGTCAATCCGTTATTTGAGTCATTTAATTTTTAGAAAAATAAAAAATCTATCGATTAAAACATCGTCGTTTTCATCATTTTTATCAGAAAAACAAATTGATCAAAACAGTGTTGTTTTTGATTAAAAACAACCAATTCTTTTCCCCAAAACTATGTTGTTTTGAGAATAGGGTATGTAAAGGAGAAAAAATTAACAGAAAGAGCCTTTTTTATATTCAAAAAAAAAGAAAAAAAAAGAAACAACTATTGGTGAGGCATACATAATTAATAACTTTTTTTTACTGCTCTTCTTTGAGTTAGGTTGCTTTAAATCAGAGTTACAAAGAACAATTTTGGGTTAAGAAATGTGATTAAAAAAAAAAGTGGCAATTGGTATTAGGCTGTAAAAAACTCAAATTTTTAACTGTTTTTATCTTTTACTTTTACTTTTACTTTTACTTATACTTTTACTTCTGACTTCCTTTGGTGATTTCAGGTACTGTGATTAGAAGCACTTCCTATGCACAATTGACGGTCCCGATTCATCGTACTCTGCTTTCGCAATCCACATCTGTAAAAAATTTAAACACATAATAACAATATTTATATCAAAGACAAAATGTTATAAATGTTAATAATATCAAGATCAAAGACAAAATGTTTATATTATGCTTTTTCACCTGCTGGAAAGTGCTGAGTGAAGCTAATATAGAGCCACCAATCCAGACACTGTACTTCCTCTCCGGTGGAGCCACGACCTTAATCTTCATACTACTCGGAGCCAACGCCGTAATCTCTTTGCTCATTCTATCACCAATCCCACCAAACATTGTGGTTCCACCACTTAGCACAATGTTTCCATACAAATCTTTCCTAATATCAACATCACATTTCATGATAGAGTTATATGTGGTTTCATGGATTCCCGGATTTTCCATTCCGATCATTGATGGCTGGAACAGAACTTCCGGGCATCGGAACCGCTCTGCTCCAATGGTTATGACTTGTCCGTCGGGAAGCTCGAAGCTTTTCTCGACGGATGAGCTGGTGTTGGAAGTCTCTAGCTCTTGCTCGTAGTCTAGAGCAATGTAAGAGAGCTTCTCTTTCATGTCTCTAACGATCTCACGCTCAGCAGTTGTGGTGAAAGAGTAACCACGCTCTGTCAGGATTTTCATGAGGTGGTCCGTGAGGTCACGACCTGCTAGGTCAAGACGTAGAATGGCGTGCGGAAGAGCGTAACCCTCGTAGATTGGGACCGTGTGGCTCACGCCATCTCCAGAGTCCAATACAATACCTAACCAACAATTTGCAAAAGAGCCAATTAGGGTGACCATAAAAACCGAGTTGATCGAAATTTTTAATTCAAAATTGAACTGTTTCAATGTTTTAACCAAAGAGAAACATAGTATAGTGCAATTGAACGGAATACATCAAAATTCATTGAAAATTAACATGTTTATTTGAATATATATACAATTAGTTATGCTAAAAGTGAATAATAGTAGGTAAAATTAATTACTTTTTTTTATTAACAAATTTATCCAATACCGAAAACCAAACTTAAATTCCCCAAACCGTAATGAAACAAAGTTTTATTCTAAACCAACAATAATAATGTTTTTAATAAACCAAAACAATACAAAATGTAACCAAACCAAATAAACCTAGATTCATTGAAAAAAAAAATCTATAACTAAGTATATACCAAAAATGAAAATGATATCAGTTCTTTATTTTGATTTTTTTTTTTTTCAAAACCAAACAGAACGGTTCTAGCTTGGACCAACTCTTCGCAAAACCGAAAACCGAATGCCCAGGCCTAAGACCAATAATATCGAATCAGCAAGCACAAAGCTAATGAACCACTGCGATTGTTTGGAAAAGAACCGATTTTTTTTTAACCAACTCTTTGATAAACCGAATGCTTAAGCCTAGTACCGATTAATGGCGAATAATCGGAAAAGAATTATGAAGTGTGTGTTACGGACCAGTTGTACGGCCACTGGCATAGAGTGAGAGCACAGCTTGAATGGCAACATACATCGCAGGAGTATTGAATGTCTCAAACATGATCTGAGTCATCTTCTCACGATTAGCTTTCGGATTGAGAGGAGCTTCGGTTAAGAGAACCGGATGTTCTTCAGGGGCTACACGAAGCTCGTTGTAAAAAGTGTGATGCCAAATCTTTTCCATATCATCCCAATTATTAACAATTCCATGCTCAATTGGGTACTTGAGAGTCAAGATACCACGTTTTGACTGAGCCTCGTCTCCAACATAAGCATCCTTTTGTCCCATCCCGACCATCACACCCGTGTGGCGTGGACGGCCTACAATGCTCGGGAAAACCGCTCTCGGTGCATCGTCACCCGCAAATCCAGCCTAAACACAAGAGATTTCAAATATTAGTTGAGTATTTTATGGTGTGGTCTTATGTGACATTGTATTTAGAGAAACTTTACCTTAACCATTCCAGTTCCATTATCGCAAACAAGCGGTTGAATGTCTTCACCGTCCGCCATTCTTCAATCTTTATCTGAAAATGAATCAAGACCAGTAACAAAATAATCGCAAAATGAAACAGTGTACCTAAACTTTATCCTTTTACCTATATATACATACTACATAGTAACGCATAATGCAATAATCATTCTAGGAAAAAATCCACCACAAGAAAATTTTGATTAAAATGTTCTTCACTAAATTCATAACATTCAATGATCTTTTATTTATTTTTCAGTCCTTCATACCACGAAAACCCCAGTGTAGTATACTTTCCAAAAAAATAAAATAATCTAACAAGGCATTTTTAAATGAAATTGCCCTTATAACTTGCACATTCAAGCAGATTATTTTAAAATCTACAAGACATTTCGATTTATCCTATTCCTAGCATTATCCATGTAAACAAACCAAAATCGATACTAAGAAACAATGAAAATTGGTAATCACCTGATGAATTTAACGAAGAACAAAACGAGAAATCGGATATCCTGAAACGCCCCCCTGAGTGGGTTTCAAAATTTCTGAAAAAAACCAAAGAAGCTTTCCTTTTATATCGCTCGACTTCAAACAGATCTTGGCCGTTAGTTTTTTTGGCTGGAGCCTATATCTAAGAGGGTGACGACACGTGTCCACCTATTTTTGGGTAAGTGACCGTAAATGGCGGTTTTGGTCATGGTTCGCCGGAAGAATCGGGTCAGTTAAAACTCGTTATTGAATTGGGCTTTTCAAAGATGGATCATTTGCGTAGTGAGACAATTAATTTAGAGATTATCTAGAGATGATAATGGTTAAAACATTTTAACAACCAACCACATTCATGTGTCAAGGGTTTATAATTATGTTTAAATATTTTTTTTCTTACAAGAACTATGTTTAAATCTGATTGTCTTAGTTTGTTATTGATATTGAGCGTCCTATAATTATATATAAATGTATCAATATGACATACTTCTTTATTTTATACATGTGTAGATTTGTATTTTTTTGGGGGTTAAAATGTAGATTTTTATATATGAGGGATCATATATTTTATTTATAAAAAAAAATCAAACACTAGACATAAAAATACAAATTGTATTTTATTTGTGTTCAAGAACAATTGTGATCATCTTACTAGTGGATGTGCGCATTTTTGTTGTTTACTTCAAGAATCAAGAGTGTTGCACATAAAAATAGATAAATAAATATAATGTTGAAGGAAAAAAATGCAAATTTCTTTGATCGATTATGTAAATTTTGCAAAATCAATTAAATAGTACAATTACATATGATATATTTTAAAAATGCATGTAAAATATGTTGACAAAAGAAAATAATGAATGTCTAAAATATGCGGTGTTTAATTTGGTAGGTAATAGGCACAATTGCCCGACGATTTTGAGTTTTTGAGTTTTTTTGTTATTGTTGGTAATGACGTTTTTGAGTTTCATTAAACAAGAACCTCGTCTTTTTCTCCAATCAAACGGTTATGTGAAAAAAAAATAGGATTCTTGGAAAAAAAATAGAGTTCGTAGTTGGGAAAAATTGTGTGTACGACAACATCTGATTTTGAAACAACTTTAACATCTTTATTTATGTTTTCTTTTTCTGGTAATATTTGGGTTCAGGACCTTATAATTATGTTAATTTGAACGGTTACTTTTTATTTATTTATTCGTGAGTGGTCTCTGGACCCTTTAAGGCTTTAACCCCACTCCAGAAGAATTATGTCGATTTTTTTTGTGTCTGTTAATGAAAGCCCGACCCAAGTATCATACCCAATCCACAAGGGACTTTAAAAATTCAACATAGAGAAAAAGTAAGATTATAGAAATTTATGAAAAAAATAAAACTAATCATTTAGGGGGAGATATGGGTATGTGCTGAAAAAGGTGGGCGGAGATTGAGAAAATGGTGTAATGATGATAGGATGTGGGGAAGCAACATAATTAAGCATGAGCATGAGATGTAATTATTTGGTATGAGAGTGTGTCTTCTGGTTTTCGTATTACGTACTCCCTCCGTTTCATTATATAAAATATTTTAGAGTTATTTTTTTGTTTTATTTTATTTGATTTTTTCAAATTTCTTTACAAAATTTAATGTATTATGACTATTTATATTCTGCAGTATTTTTTTATTGGTTAATTTGTTTTTAATTTGATATTAAATGATATTTTTAATATAAAAAGATAAAATAAAAACTAATATTTATATATTTTTTAAACTCCGCGCTTTTAACTAAAAAAATTTATATAATGGAACAAAGGGAATACTATTTTGGAAAATAAATTATACTTTAATATTTACTAAAATAGTTACAACTACCATTCTCCCGAAAACTACTTATATATAAAGTTCGATTTCTACGCAGTAATAATAATAATCAGTACATCTAAAAATGGTAAAAAACCAGCAGCATGAAAACAATAGTAAAATTTATTATCTACCAAAAATATTTTCATGTTATTATCTAATTTGTTATATACCAAAATAGTAATAAATTATAGTTGTTTAAATAGTAAAATTAACTACAAATATTGATCAATTAAAAATAGTTAAATGACAAATATTGATCAATTAAGATAATTAAATATAGTTTTTTTGTAAACAACTCATCTCCAAGTTGATAATCAATTGGGAAAGTATTTTTAAATTAATCGGGAGAGTATTTTTTTAAATGAAGAGTTTTTTGGTTGTTAAAAAAAACATAGTTAAATAATAAATATTGTGTGTGGTAGAAAATGTTGTAGTCTCCAGTTTTCGTTCAACCTATTACTATTCTTTTGTGTTTCGATTTTTTAAATCTTTAATTTAAACCATAAAATAAAAATAAAGAAAAGAAAAATAATTATACTCCGATACTGCCTACTTTTTTTTATTGAATCACCATTTTATAATGTTATTTTTTTTTTTAATAAATAAAAATTTACACAATTTTTTTAATTTGTGCAACTCATCCTTTTACAGGAACTATGCTAAATTTTTCTGTACCGTTCTAATTTTATCGAATATTTTCAAAGGAATATAATGTTATTCACAATGATTGTATTTATAAAAAAAAATAATGGTATATCTTTTTTGATAAAAAAAAATAACAGTATATTTCTCACTGTCTGTTTTAATAAGATATCAATCAAAGTTATAATGTTCGCATCTGGTATCAAAAGGATGCAATTAAATTTAACTGTTAGTCAATGACAAAAAGTATCATAGTAGTTTAATGTGTTTTGTTTACGTATTTCCTTTTTATGTTTTGGCGTCATAAATCATGGGGTTGAATTCATGTTTTACAATTCCGCCAAAGTGGCTCTTAAACAAGCTGTATTATCCTTTTTACGATCTGATTAATAAATAAATGTTAAAAACAAATCATGGGGTTGAATTTGAAAGTAAAATGAAAAATAGGGGCTATGGAACAAATCTCAAGAATAAGAAACTTAGGATGCGGTGAAACCCAAGCAATCTAAATCGGGCCCCGCACACCCCAGCGTGGAAACATTTTGACATCTTTCGAATTATTATTTCCATAATTTGTTTTTTTTTTTCTTTATGACCACAATATTTCCATATTTAGTTTTACCAAAAAAAATATCCAGAGTAATATTGTTTTCCACTTTTTATCACAAAGTGTCGTTGGATATTAATGAATTTCTATGTCAAAATGATCATTGTAAGAACACGTTGCTGGAAAAAATGGAAGCGGAATTACCGTCATGAATACAAAAATATATATTCGAACTCAGATTTTATAAAACGAAAAACAATTTTTATTTTTTTTGGTATGCAGTTAAAATGATTGCATTTAGATTACTATATTGTTATGCATCTCTATCGGAATTCCGGATCCGCGCATATGCATAAATATAAAGGGAAATGGTTAATAATAAATGTTATATATATATATATATATATATATATATATAAAATGAAAAATCAGTAAATGACAAAAAGGACGTACCAAATCTACAACCTCTTTGAAACCATATCAGTGTCAATGCAGGAATCCTAGGAATCCTAGGAATGCGATGTGTACCTTATATAGACTACGCGGCTATACGCCAAATGCAACGATTTATTTTATGTATATATATTCTAACAAATTAGATAATAATTTTATGGGTGAATTAGCAAAATAGGTAGTTTACTATTTATAATTAATAAAACAGACATATTTTCACTATTATACTATTTATAATTTGTAAAATAAGCAGTTTTTACTATTTAAGGTTGACGGTGGACACAGTTTATGGTGGACAGTGGACACATTGTTCACTGTAAACGTAAATACTGTTCAAAGTGGACACACTGTTCACGGAGGACAGTGAACACTGTCATGGTAGACACAATCACAGTGGATGGTGGACACTGTTCACTCTTTACGGTGGACGATTGATACCGTTCACGGTGGATACTATTCACTATTCACGATGGACACTATTCATATGGTACATTGTGTACCGTGAATAGTATCAACCATGAATAGTGTCCACCGTGAACCGTATATCTATTATCATTGTGAATAGTCTCCGTCGTGAATAGTGTTGATGTTCACTGTGAATAGTGTCAACGGTGAATAGTATCTACTGTGAACAGTATATCCACCATCCACCTAAATAGTGCATTAAAAAGAGTTGTATTAGTGTAATAGTGAAATGTGCATATTTTATCAATTATAAATAGTGAATAGCTTATTTGGTAAATTATATAATTTGAAAGTGCATATTTTACCAATTTTCTGATTTTATTTAGAGAAATACCCAAGCCGTAAATCCTAATTTTAATAGCAAATCCATGATTATAATCGATTCTTGTAAATAGTTGAGTCTGGATTTTTGCATTAACACATGATAAGTAAATTTAAATTAAGTTTTATAATTACAATGAGTGACATTGCGATCACATGAAATCTTAACTAAATAATAAGATCAACGATGGAAAAAGTGGATAAAAAGCTAAAAAGAGAATAGATTCCACATAAGACGCAGCAGATGTTAGTTGTATACATAACCACGTCACTTGACGAATCAAAAGTAAGTATACGAATCACTGTCATCCTCTCATGTTGGCAAAAATCGCGAAAGTCGTGGTCGTAAAAGCCAATACGGATTTGGAGGCCTCCGCTAGAACGGTTATTTTACCTTTTTTTGTTTTTTTGTTGAAAATTACGGTTATTTTACTTATAAAGACGATATACTTAATTATTTTACTTATAAAGACGATAAAAAGGTGAAAAATACATGAATCTGAAAAGAAAGAAGGATTTCTTTATGGCTAAAGTTATAACAATTATTATATAAAGAGATAAGAAACACTGATATTATAAAACTATAATTAATCATATTTGTGTGGTTTGTATGTAAATGCATAAACGCAGAAAGATATGCATATATGTTTTTGCATTGGATCCCTCGCACAAAGTGGGTTTTCATTTCAATTTCTGTGTGTTCAGGACCCACATAATTTTATATTAAACTATACCAATGCTTATATATAAGTTTATAATGGTGTATACATATTTTAACATTGTGGAATACATTGAACTTGCGTGCTTAAATCCATTTATAGGGTCGTAAATGATGTTTTTTTACAAAATTTTACTTATTCTGTTTAATTTTAAGCGTTCATTTAAATTACTCAGGTATTTATTTCCAATTTGGTTTTTCCAATATGAACCAATATGAATATATGATGTTTTCTGTTTACACTCAGCGTTTCATTCAAATTACTATTAAATCTTAAATTTTGATCCCATTATTCAAAATATATATATTTTTATAGAATTACTAAGACGCTATATACTTCTACATTTTTTTTTGTGAAAACTAATAAAAAGTACTATGTGAAATCTATCTGAAATTTAAATGGATTTACATTGGACATATTTTATCATTCTGAATTAGTAGTATGCAGGTATGAGTAAATTTTTTTTTTTTTCACAACATGCAACATGCGAATTTGAATTCGGATGATGATGCAGTATTAACACTAACATAAATCACTAGGTATTCACGGGAAAAATTATATATTTTTATTATAGACATAATATATTATATATATAATAATAATATGACTGAGTGAATGGGATTTTTTTTTTTAAAACTTTTTTTTTCAACTTTAAAAAATAAAATAAAAAACAATAATTTTACCAAAAAACTTTTTAGAAAAATTATAATTAATAGAAGTCCTTCTCTTTTTACGGTCTGCATGCCTCGCTCCCTTGTCGATTTGGAGCTGTCGCTCTTCGTTATATATCAAGCGACGTACAATATATACTCACATACCAAACATACACTCACACAAAGATCTTAATTTTAATTTTCTTTCCTCCTTATTCAAACATATATACGTACAATAATACAAACACACTACAGAGACGTATACATTAAGATATATATCGAGATCTTGTTGCTATTTCTGATATCAATATCATTATTTTGTCTTTCCATTTTACTCTCTCTCTTTTCTGTTTCTCTCCCTGTTTGTGATAAGATGCCAAATATTAAGATTTTTCAGTTGTTGCCTGATGACAAAGATATCGCAGCCATGCAACAACCTGAGAGTCTCCTAGTTCCATCAAAACCCGACTCTCCAGATTCATCATTATCTCCACGTCATCAAGAAAATCAATCTAAAAGACATCCAAACCACCAACAACAAGATCAAGAACACGAACAAGTACAAGAACAAGAAAAGCTCCAAGATGGGTCGAGAAGAAAACGAAAATGGGAATGTGATGATGAAGCTTCTCGTGTAGAGACGCCGAGAAAATCGAACATTAGGAGTACTTATAGCCCTCCTCGGCCGCCGAGAAAGCCCAAAGCTACTCCGGCGATGAAAGGGAGAGCCATGTGGTTAAAGAGATCGGTGGTTTTTGTAGATGTAGCTAGAGATGTCGAATCCATGTTTCCTCCGTCTGTTCTTCAAGATTTTGGTAAAAAGATCAAGAAAGCTACATCTTGATCAATTTTCTATACGTATATATCCATAGGCTTGATTTTTTTTCCCCCTTGTTTGCGTTACCTATAATTTATAGGCTATATTATTTTGTTTATATTTTTAATAATATGATTTAGTGTTCGTATGAAACTTATAGCAAAATTAAATTCAACTTGTTTTTGAAAATTTCGGTAAATATATTGAGAAAGCTAGATTTTGATCCATGTTCTATACACATATTTTAATTATATATGTGTCGCATTGTTTGCAGTATTGGATTTGGATTCATGATGCCTAATTTTTACGTTAATATTTAAAATAAATTGTTTGTTTACGTTTATTTTATTCATATTTAATTGTTATATTTGTTTGTTCTTTTTCAAATGAATCCATAAATTTTAGTGGTGAAAATTTATTTATAAATTGCAAACGCAAAGCCAAACGCGGATAATTTTTTTTTTTGTAATTACAATTTGCAAAACTATTTTATAAGAAAATTTATTACTCAGTTTTTCTAAAGATCATAAAATATTTTACATGTTAATGCAACACCCAAATATTCATTTATCTACATGCATTAACACAAAATATTTTCTATTATAATATTTCATATATTTTGTTAGCATCTAAATATACACAAGATTTTTTACTACTGAAAATAACGACAAACGTCATTTGCTGAAAGAAAAAAAAAATCAATTGTCAAAAGCTATATACTCTGTCATAAGATTTTATATAGATTTTTTTTCTTCATAAAAATGATATTTACTCTTTTCCATGGAAGTTCTAGTTTTATTTCCTAGTCTACTCTTAATTTTTAAAACATAAAAATGTACAAAACTTATAAATGTCAATTAATATCAAACAGAAGGAGTAAGATTGATGTTTGTCTATTACCCAAATATATATCCTAATTTTATATTTTTTCTTTTAAAATAATTGGAGGATCCTAAGCTAAATGTCCACAAAACCATATACTATACATATGTATATGTGTTTTGTAAAGTGTTCACGGTTGGTGAGTAGAGATAATGAAAAGAATATATATGGTTTTGTGGACATTTAGCTCAATCAAGTCAACTTGAATCTTGAAATTTTCAGTGTAATTTGACTTTTGCCCCCCCTCCTTGTTGATCATCCCTACACTTATTTACAGAAATATTCCCCTCTCGAGGTAAATCACGCTTTATAGTTTATTACGGTACGTTGTTTTTTTTTTCTTTTGCCAGCAAACATACGGTACGTTGTTTATTCAAAACCTACTATATATATTCAGTCCGGTTCAAAAAAATTTTGGGCCATGTGCCCAATTAAATAAAAAATTAAAAAAGTTAATTTGGTGAATAATAAAAAAAAATTATAACTAAAAAACTAACCAAAAATTTTTATGTGGCAAAATTATAACCATTGGATCAGGCCGAATTAGTTAATTTTTTAATTATAATTTTTTTTTATTATACAACAAAATTTTCCATAAAAAATATTTCAATGTATATAGATTAAAATTTGTTGACCTCTTTTACAACGTTTTAAAAATTTAGGGCCTTAATTTTTTTTAGAAAATTGTGGGACCTGATGCTTTTGCACTGTCTCACACGTCTAAAGTCGGACTTGTATATTATATGTATAATGTATATGTATATAATGATCTTAACATGAACATATAACAACAATAATCAAAATCTATTAAAATATTATGTAAAGCCTCTCCTTTTAAAAAACGTGAACAAAATAATACAAATCAAGTGACTTCAATTATTATTCTTTCGTATCACATATAATAATATTATATTATATTATAGTTTACAACACGTTATCAGCACGAACGTTTCTATATATTCTATACTAACCGATATTTATTCTACGCCAACAAACTCTATACTGTTCCATACTAAAAAAGTGAAGTTTAATTTATATTTAGTCAATCTAAATTTTAATTTATATATTATTTATAGAGTGTAAAATTATATCTCCTCTTTAAATTTTTGGTAGGCTATACCTCATATAGTATTTGTTACCGACCGAATCAGCAGGTCCTAATTCACACGGATATCCTAGAATAACTTTTTTTAATACCATATTATTAGGTATCATATGAACAGGCTTGAGAAAAACCTTGTATAGCTTCCTCGATTTCTCGATAAAAAGAAATATGATCAACTCTGATTTTGCCGAGTTCCTTAGAGAGAGTTGTCTCGCGCCCCTAGGTATAGAAATACATATAATATGCTATGTCTTTCGAATTAATCGTTATTTATGGTAGACTCTACCTCCTCGATCAAATTAAAGATTGTGTCTCCGTAATCTTATGGTAGGCTCTGTCTTTTTGATTATGTGGAAAACTATGTATATTGATTTATTATTTCGTTTAATTATAATTATCGCAAATTATATGGAAGGTTATGCATGAAATGATTATTTTAAATTATGTTATTATTATGTTCAATTATTTATCATGACTATTTAAATTTTAAAATCAAAAAGAAAACAAAAAATCGATGTTATGAGAATTTATGAGGCACATGTCAATATGATATTAGACACTGCGAAACGCTCTAGAAGAGCGAAATACTCTAGAAAAGCATATGGTGGAGACATTTTTGTATGTAATTGTACATACAAAAAATAAAGATGGCAAAATATATAGTAAACCTGAAGTTTACTAAATTGGCAAAGTATATATGGTAGTAAACTAGAATTTTACTCCTTGGTTAAAGTATATTATAACCGGTTAAGCCATCCCGGTCAAACAATGATATTAAGGATCATTGAGAATTTATGTGAAAAATCAGAAGTTTTTTCACGTAGCATGTCTTAAGCAAAAATAAGGCCATCATGAGTGATTCATGGATGAATCACCATTTTTGGTTAAAAGAGATAATTGGCTATGATGGTTGAGTTCTTTAATTAATCTCCAAAATCATACCCCGAGTATAATCGATCTAAAAGTGAGAATCGATTTAATGAATGGATCAGAAAATCCATAATCTTAAGAGGGGATATTAAGAGTCCCATATTAAAAGTTAAAAGGATATGGGATAAGACACATGGTCCAAGATGGATATGTTGTTGATCCTAAAATGGGATTCAGTTCGAGATGGATGGACCTAGAGTGTTATCACCTCGAGGGGGAGAATTAAAGAATCTCATATCGACAAGTAAGTTGATAATTTTGGTGAATCTACATCCCAAGTATGGTAATCTTGATAATTTTGAATCCCAAAGTTTATCACTTACTGTATGTCGAGATAAAGTAGAACATAAATAAAGTTATGTTCACATTCAAAATGGGCTCAATGAATCATTTATAAAGAAATTCCAAAGAGATTGCAAAGAACAATTATGGTGAAATTTAATCTCCATGTTTTGGTATAGAACATGCAGTCGTGCATGTAGTATATGTATTGTTTTTAATATTTAATATTGCATGTTTTTGTTAAATGCTTTCTATTGTGATATATGCTAAAATTATATATGTTTCTGATTAATTAATGCATCTTTATTGTGATAAATGTGACACAAGAAGATGTCACAATTTGAGATCAAAGACTGAGATATATGTCTGGCAGACAGTGTGACAACGTAAACAATACTTAAAGATAAAAACTATTTCTCCAATCTCAGATTAAAAGACTCCGCTAGAAGCGTGACTACTATATATGGTGATGCAAAGATTATTATGGGTTACAGAAGAGTCAGATTTTCAATGCCGAGGAGAACAAAGTTTGAAATAAATGATGCATTATATTCCCTCGATTCATAGAGAAACTTGTTAAGTTTCAAGGATGTCCGAAGAAATGGGTATCATATCGAAAGTATGAATAAAAATGGCATTGAATATATTTGCATTACATTGGAGAGAAAGCATACATTGGAAGAGTTACCAATGATGCCCTCCGAATTATATTGCACAAAAAACAAATATGATTGAATCATATGTTACAATAAACCAGAAGTTTACTAGTACATTTAAAGTCTGGCATGAAAGGCTATGACATCCAGGATCAATCATGATGAGAAAAATTGTGCAAAATTCGAATGGCCACCCATTGAAAAACCAGAAGATTTTTCAATCGGAACAGTTTTCAAGTAAGGCATGTTCTCAAGAAAAACTCATAGTGAGGCCGTCTCCAGCCAAAGTTGGGAATAAATCCCCTGTATTCCTAGAGAGAATACATGGTGATATATGTGGACCGATTCATCCACCGTGCGGGCCGCTTAAGTATTTATGGTATTAATTGACCCATCTAGTAGATGATCATATTTGTGTCTGTTGACAACACGAAATACGGCTTTCGCAAGATTCATTGTCCAAATAATCAGGTTGAAAGCACAATTTCCTAATTATGCCATAAAGAAAGCCAGGTTTGATAACGCTGGTGAATTCACTTTACAAGCTTTTAATGACTATTGTATGTCAATGGGGATAGATGTTGAGCACCCGGTTCTCCATGTTCATACACAAAATGGCATGGCTGAGAGCTTGATAAAACGGTTACAATTAATTGCAAAGCCATTGATATTAAGAACAAAGCTCCCAATATCTATATGGGGACACACTATATTGCAAGCGGCAGCATTGGTTCAGATAAGGCCAAGTGCATATAATAAATATTTCCCATTACAGTTGGCATCTGGCCAAGAACCAAATATATCACATCTCCGAGTTTTTGGTTGTGCGGTCTATGTTCCGATAGCGCCACCGCAAAGAACAAAAATGGGGCCGCAACAAAAATTGAGGATATATGTCGGGTATACGTCACCAAGTATAATTGGTATCTTGAACCGGTAACTTGGGATATATTTATGGCACGTTTTGCCGATTGCCATTTTGATGAAAGTGAATTTCCCGTGTTAGGGGGAGGGTTCAATTGAAGCGCGGGAGACCAATGGGCTCTAAAGATAAAAGAAAAAGAGATTGGGAGAAAAGGTTCCAGAAGAACCGCATAAAGAAAAATGTCCTGAAGACATTTGTGAAAAGGCTCTAGAAGAACCATATAAAGATATATGTCCAGAAGACATATATGAAAAGGTTCCAGAAGAACCAGATAAAGAGATTCGTCCAGAAGACGAACATGATACAGAAAAATATGAGATTTCCATTAGTTTCGCCCAAAGTAAGAGGGTAACATACATGATACAGAAAATTTTACATAGCGTTTTCGATGGATGCCAAAAAAATTTGTGTTCGCATTTAATTATGGTTCTATCTTTGCTCAGTAATAGCAGAAATATCCTAAAAACGTTATGGCATGGTTAATGAGGAATCTAAAAATTTAATTAAATAAAAAAAAAATAGAAAAACAAATAAAATGGAAATTGTAGAATTTGTTTTTTTTTTTTTTTAAATCCCCTTTCTCTCTTCCTCCTCCTCCTTCACTCTCGATGTAATTAAGCGACCCAAACTTTTTTTCGTTTAATTGTATATTTTTAGAGGTTTGTGAATCAAAATTTTTGAAATGAACTTAAGAACATTCATGAGCAATCAACACCTCTCGTCACTTTGCGCTTCGCTCGGATTTGTTCGAAATTGATCCTCTCTGTTGGTTTTGAGATCCATAGACGCGAATTCAGATCTCAATTCGTTCATACGGCTTGTTTTCTCTGTCGTTAAGATTTGTTTGAGAATTTGTTGTGTTTTCGATTAAATCGCTTGATTCTAACACTGATTTTGAATTTCCGTTTAATGATATGATGGATTCGTGGAGAAATTTGGATAGGATTTCCGGCTGTGAATCTCAAATATCAGAAAGCATTGTTTGAGTTTAAGGTAATTTTTGTTTGTTTCCTTCTCTCTCCGTCTCTGTTGTGAATTTTGAAAGTCAATATGGTGACATTCAATCTCTAGTTTCAGTGTTATCAAATCCATATCTGCAGCTCTTGGTGTGCCTAGCTATATCCATGGCTTCTTAGTTGATTACTTTCAATATTTAGTTTTTCTTTGACATTAGCTCTCATAATTCTTATTATTTGTGTTGTTTGATTCTTGTTTCTCTGATAAGATGAGATCAACTTCAACATCTGACTCAGAACTCTCCTGAGATGAAAACTCCAATATGGAGATGAAGTAGTAATGGTCTCTTATGCATATGTTTCTTCAGTATTTGGTTTACTTCGATATGGAGATGAACTAGTAATGGTCTCTTATGCTTATGTTTCTTCAGTATTTGGTTTACTTCGATATGGAGATGAACTAGTAATGGTCTCTTATGCTTATGTTTCTTCAGTATTTGGTTTACTTCGATATGGAGATGAACTAGTAATGGTCTCTTATGCTTATGTTTCTTCAGTATTTGGTTTACTTCGATATGGAGATGAACTAGTAATGGTCTCTTATGCTTATGTTTCTTCAGTATTTGGTTTTGTGCAAGTAATTACGAAAACTTGGGGTCTCTTTCTTATACTCTTGTGATGATAAATTCACAGGAGACATAGTCTACTTGCTTGCACTTGTTATTGAGGGTTTGTGGACTATCTCTTCTATTTTGTTTTCTATTTCCTTTTCCAAATTGCACGTATAGATGTTTTTTTTTGCAGACATTGATAGAGAAAACAAATGTAAACCCAAGTGAGGCTACTGACATTGTAATGGGTACTGCTCTATGTTTTTCCAGTAAAAAGTTTGTTAGTATGGTAATGGGTCTGTTTCCCAGTAAAGGAATGAAAAGGATCAGTATCCCAAATGTATTATGCCCTTCTTGTTTCTCTCTTCTTTATGGAATGTCTTGAGTAGCTACCTATGTTGATATTTAAACCATTATGTTGTTGCAGGTCACAAAAATTTGAACAAGCACAAAGTTGCATTTCTCCCATGCGGATTACTTCAGCTTTGATGTTAAAAAGGATGAGCAGGATGAAGCTGATGTAACTCCAGTCATATGTTGATTATTTATGGATTATTTTTTTTAAAATTTTAGTTATATTCAGTGTAAAACCAGTTTTATTTCATTAATCAACATTTTTTATTGGTTATTTTTACAAAATTTTAATTGTACTTAATAACAATAAATAGAAAAGAAAAACAGAAAAAAAATTGCATTTACGTCGGTTGATACCGTCTTGTAGTGTTGATTTTAGAGTTTAGGACATAAGGTTCGGGATTAAGGTTCGGGATTTACAATATAGGGTATAAGGTTTAAATTTACAAAATAAAAAATAAAAGTTATGATTGTTCATTTAAAGTTTAGAGCATAAGATTTAGCGTATAGGATATAGAGTTTGACGTATAATTTTTAATGGTATTAACAATAAAAATATAATAAATTTTTATGGATTAATGAAGTTTTAATTTAGGGTATAGAATTTTTAAATTTTGTAAGTATAATCATTTTCTAAATCCTACACTAGAAACCCTAAATTCTAAACCCCAAACACAAACCCTAAACTTCTAACCCTTAATCATAAACACTAAATTTTTAATTTTAATTATTAAACATCAACAACAAAATAATATACCAAAAAATCCAACACTTGGTAAAAAATTTCAAAGCATAATAATTTTGTAAACTTTAAACTCTAAAACCTAAACATAATATATAAACCCAATAACCAAAATCCAACACTTATAAAACAAATTCGAAATAAATTTAATTATTTTTTAAATTCTAAACTCCAAATCATAAATCTTAAAACTTAAATCCCAAACCCTAAATTATGAACTATAAACCTTACACTTTATACTAAACATAAAAATTAAATCAAAACTATAAAACCAAAATATAATTATTTTACAAATAAAGTTGATTGTAAGTGAGATATATTATCAAAAAACATAAACTATATAAAAAAAAGTTATAAGTCTTTGATTAAAAGTTTATTGTATAATTGAATTAATTATGTCTTTGATTAATGTTTCATCGAATATATTTTTAATTAGACTTTGATGACATTTTCCCATAAACCAAAACACACAAACTATTTAATCTAAACCTTCCATTCCTCCACATCATCGATATTAAAACATCTAAATCTAACGGTTAAGTTTTGGTTTGATCCTCCACGTCATCGATCCTCAACCTCCACGACAATATCCACTTTTGACCAAAACAATTCCCCTTTGGTTTTATCGACAAACTTCTTCTTCGATATTATTATAGATTGATTTGTAAATCCATGATAGTATTAACATTGAATTTTTTTTTGTAGGAGGAAGCTGTTATTATTGATGATATCAAAGAAAAGTTTCAAAAAATTGAGGTCCAATAGTGTGGTTTAATTAAAGAGTTGTTGTATGAACTTATCTTTTAATTATGTATTTTTACTTTGTAATATAGATCTTTTTTATCATCATGATTTTATATAATATAATAAAATATGGCATTTTTAAAAAATATATCAATTTATATAAAAACAAAAAAAAAATAGGAAATCATAATTTAAATATAATTAATAAAAATGCAAATGCTATAGAAAATACAAATTATTGGAACAAATTATAGGTACCATTACGTATATCGAATGATATAGTCATATTGAAAAAATACTATGAATAAATTAATTAATAACAATAATCAATTGCTATTGTATTGATATACTATTGCATAAGAAAGAACGCTATATTAAATGAAAACACGATAGCAGTGTCAAAAAATGCTATCGAAAGTACCGGATCTATTATGACGGGAGCAGACAGAGCACTTTCTACAACGCTATGGTATTGTTAGATAGCGATTTTCGACTGCTAAGAATACCCGTTTTTCTGTAGTGCATCAATCAAATTACACTAAAAAGATGTTATATAAAATGCTTTAATATGGATAAAACGACTCCTTTGAGTACTCCAATGGTCAATAGATTGCTTGATGTTGACAAAGATCCATTTAGACCATGTGAAGATAGCAAAGAAATATTAGGTCTTGAAGTACCTTATATGAGCGCTATTGGTGGACTTATGTATCTTGCAAATTGTACTAGACCAGATATAGCTTTTGCTACTAATCTACTTGCAAGGTACAGCTCATCCCCTACGCGCAGACATTGGAATGGAATAAAAAAAATATTCCGTTATTTTCAAGGTACGATTGATTTTAGATTATTTTATTCAAGAAACCTCGAGGTTGGTCTAGTTGGTTTTGCAGATGTAGGCTATCTATCAGATCCGCATAAAGCTTGATCACAAACCGGATATATTTTTACAATTGGTGGAATTACGATCTCAGAAACAGACTTTGGTCGCCACTTCTTCAAATCGTGCAGAGATTATTGCGCTTCATGGAGCATTCAGAGAATGTGTATGGCTCATATCAATGACTCAACATATTCAAGAAGCAAGCGAAATAACCACCATCAAACAGCCGATAATATTATTTGAAGATAATTCTGCATGTGTTGTATAAATTAAAGAAGGCTACATCAAAAGCGATAGATCAAAGCATATTCCTCCAATATTGTTCTCGTACACTCAAGAACTGGAGAAGCACAAGGAAATTGATGTTCAATACATTCGCTCAAGTGACAACGCATCAGATTTATTTACAAAGGTGCTTTTGACAACAATATTCAGAAAACATATTCATAGTATCGGGATGCGTCATCTACGAGATCTATAAAGGAAATACTATATCTATTTTTTCCAGGGGGAGACTGCACTCTTTTTCTCTTGTCATGCTTTTTGTTCCACTGAGTTTTTCCATGATAAAATTTTTAACGAGGCAGCACGGAATATCCAAACGTTAGTGGATATTTAAGGGAAAGTATTATGAATGGATAAATATCCATTATTAAGAACGGATAAATATCTTTTTAAGAATGGATAAATCCATTATTACTATAGTAATATTTTAGCCGACTTACTAAGTGGGTATATATGCTTAGTTTAATAATTAATGTTGCCTATATATATGATCGAATGTTAAGGTAATAAGATAATATGATCATCACTTAGTCTTCTTTTTCTCACTCACTCGTTCCTTCTTAGCAAAACGAACATATATAATATAGTATAGTTTATAATACTTATAGTTTATAACATGTTATTTATCCATTATTAAAAACGGATAAATATCCTCTTAAGAATGGATAAATCCATTATTACTATAGTAATATTTTATTCAACTTACTAAGTCGGTACATAGGCTTAGTTTAATAATTAATATTGCATATATATATGATCGAATGTTAAGGTAATAAGATAATATGATCATCACTTAGTCTTCGAATTATGCAGAAATTATTGCGCTTCATGAAGCATACAGAGAATGTGTATGGATCAGATCAATGACTCAACACATTCAAGAAGCAAGCAGAATAACCACAATCAAATAACCAAAAATATTATTTGAAGATAATTCTGCATGTGTTGTCCAAATCAAGGAAGGCTACATAAAAAGCGATAGGACGAAACATATTCCTCCAAGGTTTTTTTCCTACACTCAAGAACTCGAGAAAAATAAGTATATTGATGTTCAATATATTCGCTCAAGTGACAACGCAGCAGATTTGTTTACAAAATGCGCTTCCGACTACAACATTCAGGAAATATATTCAGAGTATCGGGATGCGTCATCTACGAGATCTATAAAGAGAAAATCATATCTATTTTTTCCAGGAAGAGACTGCACTCTTTTTTTCTTTTCATGGTTTTTTTCCTACTGAATTTTTCTATGATAAGGTTTTTAAGGAGACAGTCTGTAATAAATCAATAAACAATAGATAATTAAGGAAAAAGATTATATTATATTATGTAATTATCCATATGTTCTCTTAAGTCAGTAACTACCGATTTAACAGCCTATAAATATTTATGTAAAAGCCCTTTTTTGTAAGAAATGTGAACAAGATAATACAAATCAAGTGATTTCAATTATTCTTCTTTCGTATCACATATAATAATATTATATTATATTATAGTTTACAACAAAATCCAAATAAAAACAATAAAGCCTAAAGACCCAATTCAAATTAAACTGCAGCCCAAATTCTCATTTCTAATATAACTAAGTATTTCGAGTTCAAATAATGAAATAGAGCTCGTAAAAAGCGGGACAACTAACTCGTGGGTATACAATTTTGGTGTAGGTACTTGATATAACAAATATCCATTTTGAACGGACAAAGTACAAATAATAAATTTAGTTAGAGCGGCCAAACCGAATAGCAAATACTTTACAATTATCGAGTAGTTTGCCTTGTGTCCACTCTTACAAATATATGCCAATATATTGAACTTGTAAGATGTTGTTGATATCTAGAAGACTTGTACTCTCTAAGATCTATAACTTGTATTAAGAGGTTTGTACTCTGAGACAAGTAACTATGGATATCTCAATTAGCATGTACTCCTTGATGGAAAATGGTGGATAATAACGAACAACACCATAAGTCTGATGATAATCCGATGATTACGATTATGATGATAATAATAATGATGATGATATAAATCCAAATTAATTAAATATAAATTAATATAGAAAAAAATTTAAAATATCAAAAAATTAATGTTTGTTCTAAATTTAGCACACTAAGTTTAAAATTCCAAAAGTAGCGCAAAATATTATGTGATAATACTTACTTATCCTAAATAGATTACAAACAAAATTAAAACATTATGTTTATATTTCCTTTTCAAATTTATGGTTTAGATTTTATTTTATTTAGAAATGCATTTTGAGTCATTTTGATATTGAATTTGTGTTATTATTGGAAATTTAAACTAATTGTGCTAGTTTTAGAATAAAAACTTTAAAATGTGATTTTTTAGAGAACTGTCCATTAATATACTGTGAAATTCACAAATTTAAAATTGTAAACTCATTTAAAAGCATGATAAAATAGAAATTATTACAAAAAAATATTGGAATAATCTTTCTCTTCCTCAAATGCTTCAGCTCCTAACAATGGCTTGACTAATTCAAGATAGTAATATGTCTCGAACCTCTTACATGCACAAGACCACTAATCACTACGGATTGTGCAATGACCTTCATTGACGCCCAGCATTCCTTGTGTTTCTATTTAGTGTTGGAGAGATTCGATGATCATGACGATTGATGTTTATGACAAGGGGTAAACAGTTGCAAGTTCGATGAATCATGAAATCGCATTGAAGGCAAAAATAAGGATTTTGGTAATCCTGCATCCCACAATAATTGCAAGTAAATGAAATCAGTCTAGCCAAGAGGTTGAGTTTGTGTTCATCCTTGGGGTACACAAGATCAATTGGTGGTGGGATGTTTGCAAAACTCAAGCATATACTAAAGTTGCAGAATGAACAATGATGAAGGAAGTCTTATAATTTCAAACCACACAAGACACAATATACACATATTGTCAGTGTAACCAAGTGCTCCAGTTGCAAGCAACTTAAGAGGATGTTTATAGTTACAAAGGATAATTTATCTAAGGGGAGTTTGCACATTCCACACAAATCACCACCTTACACTCAAAACATCTACATGCTAGTTGACTATCAACTTTACTCTCGCATATTTTACAAAGGTATGATGTATTCTGTGATGTTGAAAAAAACATATAAAAGTGGATGCTCATGGATCTTTTGGTGTTTAGTAGCAAATGGTGGTGGTACATTTGAACATGACAAATGCAAGTAAAAGTTTTCACATACCGAACAACGATACGCCCAATCACTATCGATGCATTTCTACACTCTCTACACTAATAAAAGAGCCAATTGCGTAGAACTGCTATATGTAGAGGATGTTCATGTTTTGAAGGGTGGTTAATCTTTATCAAAAACTTGCCGCATTCCTTGTGGAACCAAATATCACATTCGATGCAATGGTAACTGTTGTGAATTCGGACGAAAAGAATCAATGAAACACGAAATCAATAAAAGATTTAGAGAGAAAGTGTATTAAGGTGAATACCTCTTTGTCTAGGATTTATTATTAATTGTGTGAATAAATAATTACAAACCCTTATGACCTATGTATAAGCTCTAAAATCCGATACAAAAATAGAAAAAATAGGTAATATTTCTAACCCTAAGATAATACCGTCTTCTCACTCACAGAAAAATATCCATTTGCAATACCTTATAAATTTTAAATTAAAAATAACAGTAACCATCATGAATGTAATCACCTTTCTTGCACCAGTAACACCGAAGAGCAAACCCAAATTAAAGGTTCAACGGAGGGTAGCGAAAGGGTCGTTTAGCAGACCTATCCATGGATTCAAAGTATCTTTTTTATTTTTTTTATTTTGGGTGTATTTTCTTGAGTAGCTCCTTGGAAGTGGTTAAGGTAATTCTTATTAATTAGTATTATTTTTTAAGATTAGTGAGTTGTACCACATTGGATTCTTCATTGTAAAGATAAAGACTTATATTATATACTAAAACCCTTATAAAATGATCCACCAAACACGCGTGATGAGCCCAAAACTAATTAGACTGATGTACATTTATTAGTTTTTTTATATTTAATTTCAATTTTTACAAATTGAATTATTGATATAAAAAAAAAGGGTCGAGTAAGATTGGTGAAAATTATAGTAATTAATTTGTGGAAGTACCATTTGCTAGTTGGTAGGCCTAAGCCATGATAAATTTATCATAGTTTCAAAACCATGATAACTTTAATTAAAACTCTATATATGTATAGTAATTAAGCATGTAATGAAAGCTCTTTATTATAAATTTATAGTGATCTTCGTCCTATCACTAAGCTGGAGGGGATCTCTATTGGAATAAATAAATAAAATCTATTAAAAAGAAAAAAAATGGAAAGCAAACAAAAGGAAATCAAAAAACAAATGAATTTAGAAAGAAAAACCAAGCAAAGGAAAACGAAAACTGAGCAAGGATTCAGAAATTAATGAGAATAACAATTTACTTCTTTTTTTGTTATAAGTTTTGGTACTAAGAGTTAAAAACATCAAGAAAAGAAGATAAATAATTAAAAATGGTTTTAACTAAACTTTTGAACATGGTATAAAGAAGAGAAATAATTAAAAAGTCAAAAATATCATTTATTGTTGTCTTTTTTCAAAATATCACTTTTATAACTTTTTATACAGTTTTATAAAATAATATATAAAAAATGTAGAAATTTTTAAACATTCGTAATAAAATAACTTAAATATAAACACTATATTTTTAGAATCATCTTAATCGTTCTATAAACATGATCTTCGTAATATAGGTTTGTGATTTCCGTCAATTTCAATATGTATTTTTTTAGTAGATTTTCCAACATTTTCTCAAATTTGATTTACGTTACTCATAACCATTTGGTCAAAAAAAAATCTTCGTTTTCTTTACAAGTTTTATGTTTTTAATTTGTTTTAGACACACTGCAAATCTGACCAGAAATAGTGGGAATAATTTTGTAGCCTCATGTGTATAACAAAACTTTGGAAACTTGTGCATTTGAAAACAATATTAAGGTTTGTTATAATAGTCTACAATATACTGACATTTAGTGGAACATTTCTTTAAGACTTGTGAGTTTTTTTTTAATAAAAAAATTACAAAGCAAAAGACATATTCGATGTCCACACCAAAGTAACAATAAAATATTACTCAAAAGAATATAAATATATTAGTTGTACACACTCCACTGGCATTTGTGGGTTATGAGTTCACATTCTTTATTAAACAAATTTGACGAGGAAACCAAAACAAAAGCAAAAACTTAGAGAAAAAAAGCTCAGATCTAATTTCTCACAAAAATGGATCCTTCCATGGAAATACAATCAGTAAAACTACCAATTCACCATCATCCTCTATACCCTTCATCTCGGTTTATCAATGCTCGTTGTGACAGCTGCGGAGTACGAAGTTGCATCCATGGGGGCTACCGTTGCAATGACTATGAATGTGTTCATGTTTGGTTCCACAAGGAATGCGCCGAGTCACCACCAAAGATCAACCACCCTTCCCACCCTGATCACCCTCTGGAGCTCAACCATCCTGGTAGGACAAAGCATTGTGCTTTGTGTACAAAGAATTTTGGGCATCACGTTATTCATAGTTGTTCCACTTGTGACTTCAATGTTGATACAAGATGTGCGACAAACTTATCATATGGACCACCAGATGCTGTTATTGAAGACCCCATGTCTCATATCCATCCACTTGTTCTCACCAATGAAGCGGGGTTTGACCATCCTTGTGAAGCTTGCAATAAGATATGTAATGTTATGGATCTTTATAGCTGTCTTCAGTGCGATTTACACTTCCATAAGGAATGTGTCAACCAATTAGTAGAGGTGAACCATCCTTCTCACCCTAATCATTGTCTCAAGTTTATCACATCTGGATCTCTTCCTCATGATGCCGAGAGGGCATGTCTTCTTTGTGGAGAAGAATTGGTAAAGTCTCTTTATCATTGTGATATCTGCAACTTTAGCATCTGTCTATATTGTTGGAGAAGCCCTCCACCGCTCACTATTGAACATCTCAAAACCCATGCTCATCTCCTAATCCTTCTACCTCGGAAAGTCTCATTTACTTGTAATGTGTGCGGGATGCAAGGCGACCGGAGTCCTTATGTATGTTTTTCATGTGGTTTCATGGTCCATCGAGAGTGTATCGATTTACCACGTGTCATTAATATCAACCGTCATGATCATCCAATCTCTTTTACTGCCCATCTCGGGTCTGAGGAGAATTTGGAATGCCCTGTTTGTTGGCAAGGATTAAACCGCTACTACGGAGCTTACACTTGTTCCATTTACAAAGACTATGCGGTTCATTCACATTGTGCTACGAGAGATGATGTATGGGATGGAATAGAACTCGAAGGGATGCCTGAAGATACAGAGGATATTGCACCATTCAAGGAAGAGGGAGATAACTTGGTAAGACATTTCCTTCATGAAAAACATATTCTAAGACTCAACAAAGACGGTCTTAATGATGATGAAAGCACCCGATGTGAAGCATGCATATCTCCCCTCTATTCTGATCCGATCTACAGTTGTGGACAATGTGATTTTGTTCTCCACGAAAGGTGTGCTAAATTTCCTAGGAAGAAACGACATATGTTTCATGTAAGACCACTTCCACTTGAAGGCCAGAAGTTTCGTGAAAATTCTTCCTTCGAGAATTGGTTCCAGTGCCAAGCTTGCAAAACATTGTCCAGTGGTTTCAAGTACAAAACTAGCGCTTACTTCTTCATGGATGTAATTTGCAGTTCCTTCTCAGAGCCTTTCAAGCGCCACGATCCTTTGCCTCCTTTATTCTTATCTGAAAAAGATGATGCTTCCTCATGTGTGGCATGTGGCAAAGTGATACGAGGAATTAGAGCGATGCGTAGTGATGATGGTAAATTTGTTTTGGATTTTCGTTGCGCTAATTTGCCAAAAAAAGTGAAGCATAGATACGATGAGCATCCTCTTTCTCTATGTTATGGTGAAGATGATGCAAGCGGTAAATATTGGTGTGATATATGTGAAAGAGAAACAGATCCAAAGAAATGGTTTTACACGTGTTCTGATTGTGGAACCACTTTGCATATTGATTGTGTACTTGGAGACTTTTCAAATATCAAGCCAGGATGCATATATAAACATCGGAGTTACTCTGCTATGGTTATTCCAAACAATGAAAGTTTTCGACCGTTGTGCTATAACTGTGGCTCTCGGTGCAAAGGTCCCTTCATTCTACAGGTTTTAACATGGTCCATTGAATACATTTGTTCTCTTCCATGTGCAATGCCTTTTTTCCGCAAAAGTGGATTGGATTTTTATTTTAGTGTGTACCATTTGGTCTAAAGCAATGGTGGGATATCATGTTGCTCGAGATACATATATAGTTATATATTTATACTTATGTATTTAAGTCTTTCAATTATTGTTTTTGCGTTTGCATTTGCTTTTGCAATTGTGTTTGCATTTGTAGGTTACTCCCTCCATTTTATAAAAAAGTATCAGTTATTTTTTTGTTTCATAAAGAGTGTGCTTCTTTTTTTTATCTCTCATTAAAAAAGCTAATAGATATTAAATTTAAATCATTGTTATTTAATTAATAGTGTATTAAATATGACATTTTAATATGTTTAAAATTTTCCTAATTTGTGTAAAATATGTCAAAATGACACTTTTTGTGAAACAAAGACTATTATTTAATACATTTGTTTTCGCATTTACATTTGAAAGTTAAATTAATTGTTATTTTGAGTTTACATTTAAAGTTGAAATTGATTGCCTCTTCGTAAGCGCTCGTGACCCCTAAAACCAACCTCGTAGCTAGCGACACCCTAACGTGAAAGGCTCCCAACCGGTTATCTTACTCCAACGGACGAAGAAATTAACGTCTTTGAAAAAGCAAATCCAAAATCACTTTCTGTAAGAGCATCCTCAAGAGAACAATATAATATTACTGTTACTATTTTATTGTTTTTCGAGAATTCTCAATGAAAACCCCCCAATGAGACGCTCTAACATACCTAAATCTCAAGTAAATAAGGACTATATATATATAGTAGGTGTACAGAAATTTAAATTCAAATTCTTCATATAACAAAAATATTTTCTTTTTTGCTTTTACGTTTACAATTGACAATTTCGTTTTCTTTTTTTTTTTTCCAAAAAAAACAACTTTTGTTTTTTCCAATTTTCAAAAAGAAAAAAAAACTTTTTGTTTTTCCCGTCTAGGTTTCCGTATTATCAAAAAATCAAAGAAATACGATAATGAGAGTCCATAAAGCATAAAGCTAGATGACAAAGGAGATAATAAGGCATGAAGCAGGAGATATGGGATCTACACAAGGAAACAAACAAGATTAGAGTTACAGGTTGAGTTAATATTTTTTTATCCATTTTAATTATTCCAACAAATTTTTTTTTTAAGAACAATACAAGCTTCATATACATATTTTAGCAATTTTTTTTGGGAACCTTAACTCGGAAAGACCAGAATAATGATCACCGTCTGTTGGAATAATTACATCACACCATCTACTTTTAAGTTTTTGGTTAAATATAGGAAGTTTATGTTGTTGTAAGTTTGAAATAACTTAAGACTTAAGCTATGTATATTTAGGAGAATCTAAATATACATATCTAATATGAGAGTTTTCCTTTTAATTTAGGAGTTATCTAGAATAGGGTTTTTGGAGTTATATTTTCCTATATAAGGAGGTGCTAAAGTTGTAGCACAACTTATGAGATTTGTGAGCTTAAGGTTTTGAGTTATTTTCCTTATTAATAAGAGAGTCATTCTTATTAAGCATTGAGTTTATAATCTCGTCAATCTAGATTTGGTATCAGAGCCGTTTTATTTTTTGAGATTCACCAACCTTCGAAATTGAAGATCATCAAGCGAGACATGGTTGACGTGAAAGATGAGTCGGTCAAAGCCAAGGAGATTGGACCTTCCTCTGTTAAGTGTCCTATGCTAAACTCTGCAAATTACACAGTTTGGGCTATGCGAATGAAGATTACTCTCAAAGTAAACAAGGTATGGGAAACTATAGAACCTGGGAACAAAGACGATGAAAAGAATAATATGGCGATTGCTCTGTTATTCCAATCCATTCCCGAAGCCTTGATTCTACAAGTTGGAGAGCATGATACTTCAAAAGGTGTGTGGGATGCAATAAAGGCGAGACATGTTGGCACTGAAAGAGTAAGGGAAGCTAGGTTACAAACTCTAATGACTGAGTTTGATAGAATTAAGATGAAGGATGACGATACAGTGGATGTTTTGCTGGAAAACTTTCTGAAATCTCATCAAAATCGGCAGCCCTTGGAGAAACTATTGAAGAATCAAAGCTTGTAAAAAAATTTCTTAAAGCTCTACCGCAGAGAAAGTTTATACACATCGTTGCATCTCTTGAACAAGTTCTCGACCTTAACGCAACAACGTTTGAAGATATTGTGGGAAGATTAAAAGCTTATGAGGAGAGAATTTGTGAGGAAGAAAAAGAAGAAGAGCAAGTTGATCAAGGTAAGCTTATGTATGCCAATATGGAGTCTAGACAAGAAAATTATCCTCGACAAGAAGGCTATGGGTATAACAGAGGAAGGGGACAAGGAGGACGATATTATTGGAGAGGAAGAGGACGTGGTCGTTTTGTTTCCTTCCAAAACGGATCATATAGACAGGGAAGAGACAAAGAAAGAGAGGCGATGATAACATGCTATCGATGCGATAAACAAGGTCATTATGCATCCAACTGTCCCGATAGGTTACTTAAGCTTCAAGAAGCAGTTGAGAAGAAGGATGATGACACACAAGAAGCCGATGAACTGATGATGCATGAGGTGGTCTACCTCAACGAACAAAAGGTGAAACCAAAAGGCTTTGAAACAAGCCTAGATACTGAAAACGTGTGGTATCTTGACAATGGTGCGAGCAACCATATGAGTGGAAACCGAGGATTCTTCTTTAGTCTCGACGAGAATGTGACAGGAATGGTTAGATTTGGAGATGATTCACGGGTTGACATAAAGGGTAAAGGTTCCATTCGTTTCGTACTCAAGAAGGGTGTGAAGAGAGTATTACACAATGTGTATTACATACCGGAGTTAAAGAGCAACATAATAAGTCTTGGTCAAGCTACGGAAGTAGGATGTGAGGTTCGAATGAAAGGAGATTTGTTGATACTGTATGATCGCTTGGGACAGTTGATGGTAAGAACAACAAGGTCAAGAAATCGTCTTTACAAAGTTGTCTTGGAAGTTGAAGATACAAAGTGCCTACAGTTAACAACTATGACCGAATCATCAAAGTGGCATGCACGTTTGGGTCATGTTAACTTGGAGACAATGAAGATGATGATTAATGAAGAGCTAGTGAGTGGTATACCAAGAATCACGGTGGAAAAGGAGATTTGCGCGTCTTGCCTCTTTGGGAAACATACAAGGAAATCTTTTCCTCAAGCTACCACATATCGAGCCTCTAAACCTCTCGAACTCATTCATGGAGATCTTTGTGGACCTATCACACCTTCCACTGCGGCTCATAAGAGGTACATTTTTGTGATCATTGATGATTACTCACGGTATATGTGGACTATCTTGTTGAAAGAAAAAAGTGAAGCATTTGGAAAATTCAAAATTTTCAAGATACTTGTTGAGCAAGAAACAAAGGCTATGGTGAATACGTTTCGAACGGATAGAGGAGGAGAGTTCGTGTCTCATGAATTTCAAGATTTTTGCGATAAGTATGGAATCAAGAGACACTTAACAGCACCATATTCTCCTCAGCAGAACGGTGTCATCGAAAGACGTAATAGAACTCTCTTGGAGATGACTAGGAGTATCTTGAAGCATATGAATGTACCAAACTATCTTTGGGGAGAGGCCGTGAGACACGCTACTTACTTGATCAACAGAATTGCAACTAGATCGCTGACTAAATCTACGCCATATGAGATGCTTAAAGGGAAGAAGCCAAGTCTCGATCATATTAGAGTATTTGGTTGCGTGGGGTATGCAAGAACAGAGGATGTTGGGAGAAGAAAGCTAGATGACAGGTCGAGAATGCTGGTACATCTTGGAACAGAACCCGGTTCGAAGGCTTACCGGTTGTTTGATCCTATGACAAAGAAGATCGTAGTTAGCCAAGACGTAATCTTCGATGAAAGCAAGAATTAGAGCTGGAACAATATTGAAAGGGAGAAAGGTAGTGACTCTGGAACGTTTGTCATTAATTTGGGAGAGTGTGGTCATAAGGGGATTGAAGCTCAAGAAGAAACAGAGGAGAATAATCATGACACTCAAACGATAAATGAGAATGTGATGGATGAAGAAGAAGTAGAAAACATTGGAGATGGAGATGGAGAGAGTGAAGATGATAGTGTGAATGAGTCCATGCCATTACCACAGCCGAGAAGATCAACGAGACCACGTGAAAGGCCAGCATACTTAGATGATTATGTTCTCATCGCAGAGTATGAATGCGAACGTCTTTTGTTGACATTGAATGATGAACCGTGGAGCTTTAGCGAAGCAAGAGAGTTAAAGGTATGGATAGAAGCGTGTGAAGATGAACTCTCTTCAATAGAAAGAAATAAGACTTGGAAATTGGTAGATCTTCCCGCTGGAGTCAAGCCTATCGGTTTGAAATGGGTATTCAAGATAAAACGCAATTTTGATGAGAGTATCAACAAATACAAAGCTTGATTAGTGGCGAAGGGGTATGTTCAGGAACACGGCATTGATTATGATGAAGTGTTCGCTCCCGTGGCACGCATTGAGATGATTCGTTTCATCATTGCGATAGCAGCCTCAAGTAGTTGGGAAATACATCATCTTGATGTAAAAACCGCGTTTCTCCACGGTGAACTGAAGGAAGAAGTCTATGTCACCCAACCGGAAGGATTTATACGCTTAGGAAGTGAGGACAAGGTTTACAAATTGCAGAAAGCTCTTTACAGTTTAAAGCAAGCACCTAGAGCTTGGAATGAGAAGCTTAACAAAATCCTTAGAGAATTGAAATTTCATAGATGCTTAAAGGAGCCATCGTTATATCAAAGGAAAGAGAAAGAGCATCTCCTTATCGTGGTCATGTATGTTGATGATCTACTTGTCACAGGTTCATCTTTGAAGATGATTCTCGAGTTTAAAAGGGAGATGGCAACCAAGTTTGAGATAAGTGATCTAGGGAAGTTGACGTTTTATCTTGGAATTGAAGTGCGAAATTTTGAAGGAGGTATCGTTCTCAATCAAGAGAGATATGCGCAGAGAATACTAAGAGAAACTGGAATGGATGGCTGCAACTCGTGTCAAGTACCGATGGAACAAAATCTGAAGCTATCAAAGGCTCAAAAGGAGAAAAGCATTAATGAAAAGGAGTATAGAAGAAGCATTGGGTGTTTAAGGTATCTACTTCATACTCGTCCAGATTTATCTTATAGTGTTGGGGTTTTGAGTAGATATATGCACGAGCCAAAAGAATCCCATGGAGCGGCACTAAAACAAGTTTTGAGGTATTTGCGAGGAACATCTTCTTTTGGTCTTGTGTTCACACGATCGAATGATGAAAGACTCATGGGCTATAGCGATAGCTCACACAATGTTGATGAGGATGATGGTAAAAGCACAACAGGACATATGTTCTATTTCGCCGATTGTCCAATCACTTGGTGTACACAAAAGCAAGAGACTCTGGCTTTGTCATCTTGTGAGGCCGAATTCATGGCTGCTACAGAAGCTGCCAAACAAGCTATTTGGCTTCAAGAGCTCTTTGCTGAGATAACAGGGAAGGAACGTGAGAAGGTGACTATTCGGATCGATAATAAGTCGGCCATTGCACTAACTAAGAACCCGGTGTTCCATGGTCGAAGCAAGCATATACACAAGAGATATCACTTCATTCGTGAGTGTGTCAGGAATGAACAAGTGGAGGTTGAGCATGTTCCGGGAAGTGAGCAGAAGGCAGATATATTAACAAAAGCACTTGGAAGAAATAAGTTCAAGGAAATGAGAAGTCTTATTGGAGTTCAATATGTGAAAGAAGATGCTTTCAAGCTTAAGGGGGAGAATGTTGTTGTAAGCTTGAAATAACTTAAGACTTAAGCTATGTATATTTAGGAGAATCTAAATATACATATCTAATATGGAAGTTTTCCTTTTAATTTAGGAGTTATCTAGAATAGGGTTTTTGGAGTTATATTTCCCTATATAAGGAGGTGCTAAAGTTGTAGCACAACTTATGAGATTTGTGAGCTTAAGGTTTTGAGTTATTTTCCTTATTAATAAGAGAGTCATTCTTATTAAGCATTGAGTTTATAATCTCGTCAATCTAGAGTTTAAAGCTTGAAGCCATAAATAATTTTAAAATACTAGAGGTTTCTATAATTAAGAAAATTAATATCCTAGTTGATCAAATAAAGTATTGCTAAAATATGTTTTTTTGTACCTTAAAATATCATGGTCTTGTGAAAAATACAGATTAATGATGGTATCTTGGTTTGAGGATTAGTGGGCTGTAACCACATCAGAATAATACAAATCTCTTGATTACAAATTGAAAATCTCAATCTGAATAACAATCGAAGCACAGTAAAACAATCAAAGAAAAATAAAATAAAAAAAAATTCTAATATTTATCCACTCCTGTTAATCGTCGAGCAGCTCTCATAATCTTTGTATAGACATGGAAACAAACTTCAGAACAAACAAACATTTCCCGACCACAAGCTTTTAGAACGAAGGGGACTTTGCATCGGAGTCCACATCCTCTACAGAATGGTCGAGAACTATGATTGTTCGAAATCACTACAAATCTTTCTTCTCGAAGTTCGACTACACATCCTGGTTTAAGACGAGAGAAGTATCCAAGCACACACTTCACATACAAAGTAACCCCACAATCATTGCAAGTATAGAACCATTTATTAGGATCCATCTCTTCTTCACATATATCACACCAATATTTTCCACTTGCGTTTTCATTGCAAGATAGAGAGAGTAGATGCTGATCGCAAATGTGCTTCACTTTTTTGGGCAAACTCGCGCAATGGAAATCCAAGTTATAGTCACATGACTCACAAGAAAATGCTCCTGATTCTATCCATCTGTGACACGCATCACACTTGCCAATATATGTTTTGTTGTAATGCAAAGGATGTGGATGGTTTTCATGGGAGAAAAACTCAGAAATCATAATGCATCATACGTCTAGAACCACATCATCAGACTTGTACCTGAAACCATTGAAGAATTCTCCACAAGCACTACAAGGAAGAACCTTGGGGGAGTCCATGTCTCCAACATGTAATGTAAATGGTTTGTTGTGAAACATATGCCGTTTTTTTCGAGGAAGATTTGCGCATATTTCGTGGAGAATAAAGCCACATTGCTCACAACTATAGACTGGATCGTAGTAGACAGGACACATGCATGCTTCACAACGTATGCTTCCACCATGACTAGTACCATCTTTGTTGAGTTTTAAATCATGTTCTTCATGACTAAAATGACTAATCATGTTATCACCAACCTCCTTGAACGGTGTTATATCTTCGGTTTCTTCAGGAATCCCTTCGAGCTCTATCCCATCCCATACATCGTTTTTTGTTGCACATTGTGAATGAACAACATAGTCAACGCACACTGAGCAATAATAAGCCCCGTAGAATCGGTTAACACTTTGGAGACAAATCTTACATCTCCAATCTCCAAAACTGAGTTGATGAGTATGAGAGATGCGGTGATCATGACGATTGATATTTATAACGCGGGGTAAGCCGATGCAACTCCGGTGGACCATGAAATCGCATTGGAGACAAAAGTATGGGCTGCGGTCGCCTTCCATCCCACAAGCATTGCAAGTAAATGAGATTTTTCTTTCCATGAGTGTGAGTTTATGCTCATGAGTCTTTAGATGTTCAACATCTAAAGGTGGTGGAATGATTGCACAACCCAAGCACACACTGAAGTTACATATAGAACAATGATAAAGCACGCCTTCCAATTTCAAACCACACATAAGACATGCATTATCAGTGTAATCAGGTGCTCCAGATGTGAACAACTTGAGAAGGTGTTTAAGGTGACAAGGATGATTTACCTCTGGTGAATTTGCACATTCCACATGGATGACCACCTTGCATTTAAAACATCTATAAGCTGATTCGCCAACGACTTTTTCCTTACATACTTCACAAAGATGCTCCATGTTTCTTGAAACCGGAAAAAGCATAAGTGGATGATCATGGGCTTGAGGATTTTTAATGGTAAGAAGTGGTGATTCTATAGCACAAGACACAAGTAGACTGAAATGTTTACATATGGAACAATCATAAGCCCAACCATTATCGATGCGTCTTCTACACTCTCTACACCAATGCGTCATCCAGTTAGCCAGGCTGGTTTGACGGAGAAAATGTTCGGGATGAGAAGTGTGATTGATTTCCCATAATAAGTTTCCACAATCCTTATGGAACCAAAGATCACACTCGGTGCAATGATAACCGTTATTGATGTAACCACCACTTTTGCACCAATAGCACCTGAAAGCAAACCCAGATGAAGGGGTCAAAGGATGGAAGTGGCGGTTTAGTTTAACTGGTGTTTCCATGGCGGATGTGTGTAAATCAAAGCAGAGCTTTTTTTTTTAGTTTTAGTCTTTTGGAATCTCTATTCGGTTATAACAAAATGGTGTAGATAAGTCTAAAGACTATATAATATTCATTTGTCAACTTTTTTGTGGTCATTAATATTATTTTAAGAGTGTAATTAGCTGTACCACATGTTGGGGTCAGTTTTCACCTCGTCGAGATCAACTGCTGATAAGACTAAGTATGGAGAAAATGCTAGCCAAGCAAGCACAAACTCTTGGCTCGGCGACAGAAGCAAACAATGACGAGCCAATGTTTGGCTAGGTGATGAGCCAAACTTGGCTAGGCAGGAAGAAATGGAGACGAGCCAAACTTGGCTAGGCAGGAAGAATTGGTGACGAGCCAAACTTGGCTCGGCATCATGGAGAAACGGTGACGAGGCAAACTTGGCTCGGCAGCATGAAGCAGAAGGAGACGAGGCAAACTTGGCTCGGCATCATGGAGAAACGGTGACGAGGCAAACTTGGCTCGGCAGCATGAAGCAGAAGGAGACGAGGCAAACTTGGCTCGGCAGCGTGAAGCAGAAGGAGACGAGCCAAACTTGGCTCGGCAGCGTGAAGCAGAAGGAGACGAGCCAAACTTGGCTCGGTAGCATGAAGCAGAAGGAGACGAGCCAAACTTGGCTCGGCAGCATGAAGCAGAAGGAGACGAGCCAAACTTGGCTCGGCAGCATGAAGCAGAAGGAGACGAGCCAAACTTGGCTCGGCAGGCGTGAAGAAGTGAGTGACGAGCCAACACCCCTGTTGGCTAGGCAGCAGGAAGAAGTGTGCGACGAGCCAACATCTTGGCTAGGCAGCAGGGTGAAATGGTGACGAGCCAACATCTTGGCTAGGCAGCAGGGTGAAATGGTGACGAGCCAACATCTTGGCTAGGTAGCAGGAAGAAGAAGTGACGAGCCAACATCTTGGCTAGGCAGGGGAATGAGTAGGAGATAAGCCAAATACTTGGTGACGAGCCAACATGTTGGCAAACCAGCAGAACGGTGACGAGCCAACATGTTGGCGAACCAAAACCCTCAGCTCGGCATCAAGGAGAAATGGGCGACGAGCCAGCCCATCGATGATCCAACAAAGCAACAAGCCCAAACGTCTTAGAGAGAATGAGGCAATGAGCCGCAAGACATTGGTGGGCCGAGGCGATGAGGCAAAGAAAGAAGCCCATGAAAACCACAGAGGAAATTCCGAAGAATAAGGAAGTTTTCCTTTCTCGTTTAGGAAGAAACCTAGCCGACCTATTTGTGTATAAATAGACAATGTACCTCTTTGAAAATGGGATCCGAAAATTGACCTAGCTAAACGCTTATTACTTTACAAACAGCTTTCGGAACAGCTTGAATAAAATCTCCATCTTTGGATCTCAGTTTCTTGGTTTCTTTACATAGAAGTTTGTCGAATCCCTAAATCTCTTTACAAGTTTTGGTTGTGCGAGTTTCGACTCTCACAATTTGGCGCCGTCTGAGGGGAGCTACTCAAACTTTCTGACACCTTAGAACCACTTAATACGAGATCTGAAGCGATGACTACCGACGGAGACCGAAGCGGTGATGATGCGAGCAACACCGGCGTCGATCCTCCTAGGACATGAACCAATCTGCCTCCAGCGAACACGGAAGGCACCACAGAAACTCTAACAGAATTGAAGAACATGATGACCGCGTTGCTGAAGAAGGCCGAGGAGCAAGACAAGCTGAACAGCTCGCTAACAGAGAGAATGGAGTCGCTGGTAACCGATAGCCGAGCCAGAAACACACGATCTGGAGTAGTTAGCTCAACTATGAACCCACCTGTTAGCGGAATAACCAGGCGGCTTGGCCTAAATCCGACGACCCTGGATTTTTCAACACCACGCGACGCACCAAGGACTTTGGGAGGACTACCACCGCCACATCCAACAAACGAGCAGGCGCCCGCGGTGACAAGATCAAATATCACCGAGCTACCCCGGCTGACCCGAGGCGCAAGAGGAACCAGTGATGGATATGACCTACGCACCGACGTTGGATCGGCTACAGCAATCGTTCTTGATGAAGAAGGATTCGCACCAGCAATAACAGAACCCCGAACCAGCGAAGGCAATATTAACCTAAACCGAGCCAGGAATTCAGCAGAGGAAGAGGAAAATCTCCTCTGGGTCCAACGAGCGCAGTTTGTTGATGAACCAAGAACGACGAGCCGAGCCCAGAGAGAAGAGTTGGACGAAATCCGAGCCTCATTGATTCGAGCCACTGCTGAGATGAAAGCCGTCCGATCCCAGGTGCACAAGGCAACCAGTAAAGTCCCAGAGATTGACCGCGTATTGGAAGAAGCGCACAATACACCGTTTACAGTCCGAATTACCAAGGCAAGGGTCTCCGACCCAGGAAAGATCAAAGTCCCAATTTACGAAGGGACAACCGACCCAAAGGAACATACGAAGGGACAACGGTGTTTATCATAGCAATGGGCCGAGCCAATTTCAGAGAAAAGGATAGAGATGCCGGTTTTTGCCTCATATTTGTGGAGCATCTGAAGGGTGCAGCCCTCCAATGGTTTTCAAGATTAGAGCGGAACTCCATTGATGATTTCCAGCAGCTGTCTGCCGCCTTCTTGAAGCACTACTCTATGTTTATGGATCGAAGAGCCTCAGATGCTGACCTATGGACATTGACTCAAGGGCCTACGGAGACATTACGAAGCTTCATAGGAAGATTCAAATCAGTGATGTCAAAAGTTGAAGACGTAAGCGACAAGGCCGCTGTGCTCGCTTTAAAAAGGGCTCTGTGGTACGAATCCGAATTCCGAAAAGAGATTGCTCTGAACACACCACTATCAATCCAGGACGCACTGCATCGAGCCTCGGATTTCATAGTCAATGAAGAAGAGATGAAGGTTTTGTCTCAGAAATATGGAGTCGCAAAAGCGACGAACCGTTCCTTCCAAATCCCGAGCCAACCGCCTCATAAGAAGAGTATTCAAGGAAACGGGTATGTACACCATGAGAAACCCAACTTTGGAGGAGCCCACAACTACCAGGTGGGAACGAGCCGAGGCAAAACACCCTGGAACACCTGGACACGGAGTCAAAGTTCGTACGACGAAAAAGCTTACTGCAAATTTCATCACATGCACGGTCATTCAACTGCCAATTGCCGAACCTTGGGAATGAAGCTTGTGGCAAAGCTGGTAGCCGGAGAACTTGGTAGCGCAGTCAGCTTAAAGGACTTCGAGCATGAAGGCGAAAAAGATCAGCCGAACCAGATAAGTCAAAATGATGATATACCCAAGCGAGGAAGACGAGATGACGAGGCGACGCAGTCAGGTTCTCGAAGGAGAATAAATATGATAATGGGTGGATCATAATACTGTTCGGACACGGTGTCTTCAATCAAAGCTTTCCAGCGGCGAGCCGATGCGAGTGTAAACTGGTCAGCACCCTCCAAACTTCCCAACGATGTTATCTCGTTCGAAGAAAGGGAAACCACCGGCATCGACCGACCACATAACGACCCCCTCGTGATAGAATTGATCGTTGACGACTGCGACGTCGCCCGAGTTCTGATAGACACAGGAAGCTCCGTAGATGTGATCTTCCGGGAGACTCTCAGAAGGATGAACATAGACCTGGACAAAATCACAGCCACGCCGAAGCCTTTAACTGGATTCTCGGGAGAGACGACCATGACCCTTGGAACAATAAAACTCCCTGTCCGAGCTGAACAGGTAACCAAGATAGTGGAGTTTTCAGTTGCAGATCATCCTGCGATCTACAATTTGATCATGGGCACACCCTGGATAAACTCGATGCAAGCTGTACCATCGACCTATCACCTCTGCATCAAATTTCCGACCCCTGGGGGAATCAAAACAATATGGGGAAACCAAAAGGAATCTCGCATTTGTTTCCTAGCCGAACACAAACTTAGGAACCCCGTCACAGAAACTACCACCATGAGAAAGAAGATGAAGACTGACAGGGAACCCGAGAAGGAGTTGGCAAAACTCTTGTAGCAATTACAGATCACGGAGGATCGCGAGAGGGAAGGCAAACCAACTTGCGACCCCGTCGTCTCGGTGAACATAGATGGCGATCACCCAGAACGCTGTGTCGAAATAGGGGCCGAGCTGAAAGATCCAATAAGGAGAGAGCTGATTTCTTTCTTTAAAAAGAACCTACACACCTTCGCATGGGAAGCTGAAGATATGCCCGGCATCAGCATCAACGTAACGTGCCACGAGCTGCACGTGGACCCAACCTTTAAACCCGTCAAACAGAAAAGGCGAAAACTTGGTCCGGACAGAGCACAAGCAGTGAATGACGAGGTGGAACGATTACTACGTGTGGGATCAATAGTCGAAGCAAAGTATCCGGACTGGCTCGCTAACCCTGTGGTGGTTAAGAAGAAAAATGGGAAATGGCGTGTATGCGTGGACTTCACCGACTTGAACAAAGCCTGCCTCAAAGACAGTTTTCCACTGCCGCATATTGATCGATTGGTGGAAGCGACAGCAGGCAACAAACTCCTTTCATTTATGGACGCCTTCTCCGGATACAACCAAATCCTAATGAACCCAGACGATCAAGAGAAGACGGCGTTCATCACAGACCGCGGGATATACTGCTACAAAGTCATGCCATTCGGTCTAAAAAACGCTGGAGCCACTTACCAGCGATTAGTAAACCGAATGTTCGCTGGCCAACTGGGGAAGACAATGGAAGTATACATAGACGACATGCTGGTGAAGTCTTTAGAGGAGGAGGATCACATAGCTCACCTAGAAGAATGTTTCAAGCAACTGAATCTGCACAACATGAAACTGAACCCAACCAAGTGCAGATTCGCGGTCACATCTGGAGAATTCCTTGGATATCTGGTCACCCACCGTGGAATCGAAGCCAATCCGAAGCAGATTGATGCGCTCATACAGATGGTGTCACCGAAGACAAAACGCGAAGTCCAGAGGCTAACTGGACGGATCGCCGCGCTGAATCGTTTCATCTCTCGGTCAACTGACAAGTGTTTGCCTTTCTATGATACGCTACGTGGGAACAAGAAGTTTGAATGGACAGAAAAATGTGAACAGGCGTTTCAACAGTTGAAAGAGTACCTAGCCAGCCCTCCAGTACTTACGAAACCGGCGGAAGGCGAGCCACTGTTTCTATACACGGCCGTTTCGGCCACGGCGGTGAGTGGTGTACTCATCAGGGAAGAGCGCAGCGAGCAGAAGCCAATTTTCTATGTTAGTCAAACTCTCACCGACGCTGAAACACGGTATCCACAGATGGAGAAGCTGGCATTGTCTGTGGTAATGTCCGCTCGAAAACTGAGACCATACTTCCAGTCACATTCAATTGTAGTTTTGACTACCTTCCCACTGCGATCCGTCTTGCATAGCCCTAGCCAGTCTGGGAGATTGGCAAAGTGGGCAATAGAGCTGAGCGAATATGACATCGAATATCGAAGCAGAACTTGCGCCAAATCTCAAGTCCTAGCCGACTTTTTGATAGAACTCCCAGAAGAAGTGATAAAGGAGCCGGCTCCGAGCACAATATGGAGGCTTCACGCGGATGGATCATCATCAAAACAAGGATCCGGAGTGGGAATACGGTTAACCTCTCCAATAGGCGAAATCCTCGAGCAGTCATTCCGCTTGGGTTTTCGCGCATCCAATAACGAAGCAGAATATGAGGCCTTGATAGCTGGAATGAGACTTGCTCTTGGACTCAAGGTTTCGCACATCCACGCCTACTGCGATTCACAGCTGGTGGTCAACCAAGTTAGCGGCGAGTACACAGCCAGAGACGATCGGATGGAAGCTTATCTAAAGATTGTCAAAGGACTGGCTGCACAGTTCGAAGAGTTCACATTAACACGGATACCACGCGGGGAAAACACTTCGGCAGACGCGCTAGCAGCACTCGCATCCACCTCCGATCCGGATTTGAAAAGAATAATCCCAGTGGAATTCATCAAAAACCCAAGTATCAACCTCTCTGGCACCGTGATCGCGGTCACTCGCTCTCAAACAGCCGTTCGAGCCGAAGGAATATCTGGGCCAAGTCTCGCAGAAAAGGGCAGCACCGACACAACCAATCTAGATGACCAGAACATGACATCATCGGTGGAGGACAAGGTAATTGAGATAGAGGAAGAACCTGAAACGCCGTCTCCGGCCGAAGGTGAAGTAGTGGACATGGAGGAAGATCCACAACAAACAGAAACGGACTACGGATGCGACAAAGAATGGATGGGAGCAATTCGCGTATACATCATGGACAGCGAGACACCATCAGATAAGTGGGCTGCTAGAAAACTCAGAGCTCAAGCTGCTCGGTATGTTCTCCTAGATGGAAACGTCTTCAAGTGGAGATTCTCAGGACCTCTGATGGCTTGCGTCGAATGCGCCGAAGCGAGAAACATCATGGAAGAGGTCCATAGTGGCTCGTGTGGCAATCACTCCGGCGGAAGAGCCTTGGCGATCAAGATCAAGCGTCATGGATACTATTGGCCAACGATGGTGAAAGACTGTGAAAAGTTCTCTGCCAGGTGCGAAAAATGCCAACGACATGCCCCAATGATTCATCAACCTACAGAGCTGCTATCATCGATCTCAGCGCCCTACCCTTTCATGCGCTGGTCAATGGACATCGTCGGGCCTCTCCATAGGTCCAAGCAAAAGAGGTTCTTGCTGGTTTTGACAGATTACTTCTCAAAATGGGTAGAAGCAGATTCTTACGCCAACATAAAGGATGCCCAAGTCGAAAATTTCGTCTGGAAAAATATCTTATGCCGACATGGAGTTCCCTATGAAATTGTTACGGACAACGGCTCGCAATTTATCTCTACAAGGTTTGAAGCCTTCTACGAAAAATGGAAGATACGACTCAGCAAGTCTACGCCACGCTACCCACAAGGGAATGGACAAGCAGAGGCAGTAAACAAGACCATCCTGGATGGCTTCAAAAAACGCCTTGATGCAAAGAAGGGACGCTGGGCAGATGAACTCGAAGGAGTATTATGGTCACACCGAACCACTCCGCGGCGTGCCACCGGTGAAACACCTTTTGTTTTTGTCTACGGTACAGAATGTGTCATCCCAGCCGAGGTTCAATTTCCTGGAGTCCGCCGCAGACTTCTTTCAGGCCAGGAAGGATTGAATCATCTCATGTTACTCGACGAGTTCGACTTGGTTAATGAACGAAGAGATCAAGCGCTGGTTCGGATTCAAAATTACCAACAGGCAGCAGCTAAGTATTACAACACCAACGTCAAAAGTCGCAAGTTCAAAGAAGGTGATCTGGTTCTCCGCAAAGTTTTTCAGAACACAGCCGAAACAAATGCTGGCAAACTAGGAGCGAACTGGGAAGGACCCTACAAAATCACCAAGGTAGTTCGACCAGGAGTATACGAGCTCTCCAACATGTCTGACATCCCGATACCAAGGTCTTGGAACGCAATGCACCTAAAGAGGTATTACCACTAAATCACTTCATATGAACTACGGGACGACTTGATCCCTGAAAAGGGTACGTAGGCAGCTCGTCTTCGGATGGGTTCAGTTGTCCCCCTCCTTAAAAAAAGGAGGGGAGTGGGTACGTATACATGTATACTCCCATACCTCGCATCACACTTTTCAAACAACAGTTTAAACTCTTTCAAACACAACTTGCTTCGACTTAGTCTACACGATTCACAACATTACATCTTTCACAGATATTCTATCACCTCGTCTGTTGCTGGCCACAACAGACGGACAACCACATCCTTTATGGATTTTGACCACTATCTCTATACAGGATAGGGTTCTCAACACCCTCTTACGGGTACAAAAGCGCGCTATACAAATTCCGGTTGGGTATATCCTAATCTAATATCCGAAAGGTATATCCTGGACGATATTCTTACAAGTTTATCTTTGAGAGGGACCCATAAGTCGAAAACTCGCAAGTCTTAACACTCAAACTAAACTCTGAAACCCAGTAAATACCTCTTGGTACACTGGTCATAAACATCTCGGAAACATAATACTAAACCTAAAAAGTTAGTATGAGATTTTAAACATGCTTCTCTGTCAAAGGAACGGGAATGTAAGCCAGAACACCGCAACTCCTAAACTGACACTAAAAAGACAACCACACTTTTATTAAACAAAGATGGTTCGCAATATCATCAGAGCACAAGTGAAAGATTACTCGAGCAAAAACAAACAGAAAAATCAAACAAAGAGTCACGCTTAAAAACAAGCAATCACTACAAAAAGGTGGATAAAGCCATCCAGGCACTTAGGTTCATAAAACAAAAGAAGAGTTTCGAGTTAACGGAGCACGATCAGTTGAGAGGATCCAGCTCGGTAGCTTTCTCCTCGGCAAGAGCAGCAACTCCCGGCGTACCGACATTGGAGCCGGCAAAATCCACAACTCCAACTTTTGATGCTGCATTCTCTACTGGCTCGCTCCCAAGGAGCGTGTCCACAGAGTCGGAGGAAACCGGCGAAAGCATCAAATCCTTCTTCAGCTCGGCCTCAATCCTCTCGAATTCATCAGTCGCATAGGCCAAATCGACCCTCCACCCTGCCAACTTTGCCGCCTCGGAGTCCAGAGCAGGCGCATCATCTTTTTGCAGTATCTCGAGCAACTGCAGATTGCTGTCAACTTGGGCCAAGTCAAGTTCTTTCTCCTTTGCGGCCTTTAGCTCCTCGATACTCTTCTCAATTTTGGCTAGCCGCTCCCGAAACCTCTCTGACGTCTCTCGCCTCGCTGCCTTCTGGGCCTTTTTAACATCTGCCTCGTGCAGGGCTCGAGAAGCAACGAGCTGCCGTTTCAGGGACTCAATTTCGGCAGCTTTTTTCTGCTTAGAGCGGTCTAGCCTCATCGCCAGGTTACCTGTTTTGTCCCACTCATCCTTGAGATACGCCTTCTCCCTCTCAAGGGTTTCGATCCGAGCTGAGGCCATTTCCAGTTCGTTAGCATGCTTTCCCTCCAGCTCGGCAACCTTATCTTTAAAGAAAGATGCGTCCTTGCGGGCGTCTTTGATCCGGCGCCTGTCCTTCAGTATGTCATGCTCGAAAGCGGCAACGATTTTGTTGATAGACGCGACGAACTGGTCACGGGAAGAAATAATCAGTACTTAGTCATTGTACTCAAAACGAAAAGAAATAAGCAGTCTCGAAACATACCTTGGTGCCTCGGAGCGACATATCAGCGTATAGGTCACCGTGAGAGAGCACATCAAGAGGTGGTAACCTATCTCCCGAGCAACGAACCTGGGAGAAGAGAGTCGCTGAGGCTGCCTCGTCGTTACATATCGGTTCGGATCCGTCGTGTGTAAACGTCGGCGTTGGCTCGTCAAGAATAGGATTGGCAGGCTTATGACGTTTTCTTTTCTCCTGCTTCTCCCTAGCTTTTCCTTTATCAGCCTCGGGACGTTTACTGGGAGTTTGCCTCTTGCTCCCATCATGTTGAGATAGGACCAAAGCAGAAGGCCTGATAACCGGGACGATAGCAGAGACCATTTCCCTAGGCTCGGCGTCAAAAACTGGAGGCTCGGGAAGGAGGTTTTGCTTCACCTCAGCAACAGTCTGGCCAACCGTCTCTACAGTTGGCTCGGTATTTTGTTCAAATACACCAGGCGCTTCGTCGGCTCGGGTTGCTGCTTCTTTCGCTTTCTCCTCTTTCAGTGCCTGCCTGTCACGGATCGTCAATCTTTTTCCCATATTGCTCCTCGGAGGACTTGGTAATGAAGATTCAGACTCCGAGCTGTCGGACACTTCGACACCGGCGAAAATAGCTCGGGATTTTTCGACTCTTCTTAGGGAAAAATGTCTTTCCCAATGGCACTTCCTAGCGGCTAGTGTATTCCGGAGCGTAAGCGTGTCTTCTGGGAAGCGTGGTAGAATCTGCCGAACTGCGAAAACACAGAAGAAAATGGTGGTCAGCTCGCTACAAAGCAAAACTTAGTAAATCTCCTGAAGGGTCTACGGCTCGCCCACCAATATCTCCCCACTCTGACATGATGTAATGGATGCTTTCGGCTTCTACCGTAGCATCATTAATGGGAACAAAGAAGAAATAGTGTCCCCAGTCGCCATCCTTGCTTCGGAAGCCTTCGATTATTTTTCTTTGCTTCTTATTGGAGATGTAGTAGGCTCGGGAATTCTTAATCTTTCGAAACTCGAGGAATTGCCGAAGATGGGAGATGCGAACCGTCGCATCACACTCGTAGCTCCGAACCAGAATCCCAACTAAGTGACGCATCCCACGAGGCGTGACTTGGCTCGACGCTAACCCATGTTTGTATAGGAAACGGATGATCAAGCTAGGGATCGGAAACCAGAGCAGACAACCGTAGAAGAAACTCTCATAGAGAGTAAAATACCCGGGTGGAGGAGTTTCGGCTCGGTCAGTTGGAGCTGGGACAACCAGTTCGACACCTTCTGAAATGTGGAATCGATGCCTTAACGCCTCCAAGGACTCGGCAGTACATAAGGACGAACCAGGTGGGTCAGGTCGTCTCTTTGGAGCTTTTTTCTTAGGCTTTCGCCTCGTCGACGTGCTAGCCTGGTGGCTCGCAAACAATCTCTCCAAATGCATTTTTTCTGCCTCGTCAATAACGTATTCTGTCGGCTCGGCTTTAAACTCTTCGAGAGCCCTTTGTATCAAGGCTGCCTCGGCATCCGCCTCGGCATCCGCCTCGGCATCAAATGCTTCGTCTATCAGAGATGGGACAACAATCTGCAGTCGACCCCGCGGAGAACTAGGCCCAGCTGGCTCGGAAACCTCTGGAGATAAAACCATCTTTCGACCCAGCAGTGAAGCAGAAGTTGCCGAACCAATAGAATCTTCCAGCTCGGCGATATGAGACATTGAGGATTTTGGCTCGGCGATATAAGATCGAGGAATTTGGCTCGGAAACAAACTGAACACTTAGCAAAAATTTGGAAATAATTTTGGCTCGGAGACACACTCGACACGAGTAATTTTGGCTCGGAGACAGAGAAGATCAAAACAGCAACGCGATACGAATAAGGACGGGTCGGAAAACTCAAGCACCCACCGTGGAAGTTTGAAGATGGCTCGGAAAATGCAAGATCTCGCCGGAAGAATTTGAAGGTGGATCGGAAAATGCAAGAAGACGCCGAGCAACGTTTGAAGATGTGTCGGAAAATTCAATAGTGGCGGCGGTGGAACAGAAGAATCGATGAAACCCTAGCCAACTACTTAAACAAAAAAAAGAGAAAAGAGGAGAGAGAAGAGAGCTACCTGATTTTTCGGAAATGAAGAGAGGTGAGTTATGAGGAAGTGAGACAAAGATCTGAATATAAAGAAGCATGGAATTACAGCGCGTGACGCCACGCAGCCTCGGGAACATGCGAAATGCTTACAGTTCCCAATAAAGTTGTAATCATGAACAGAGACACTTCAAGCCAACATTACTGCCGAGCCAAAAACACATCACTTATTGGGATGGTTTGGCAGCATATCAGAAGAAGACGGCTCGGTGAAATAACAATCTAAGCAATACAGCAAGATAACGAGCCAGAGCAGCTCTGTCAAACTAGTGATAATTTGGCTCGGCAACATGATAAAGGTGTTGGTTCGGCGCAACGAAAAACAAATGTCACATGCCAAAGTGGCTCGGCAATGCAATTGAAAATACCTCGGCAGTACGTCAATGGGTTGGCTAGCCGGTAAGACACTCCAGTGTTGGCTCGGAAATAAAACACCTCGGTAAAACTCTCAGTTTGGCTCGGCATGTGTCAATGCCCGGGTGACAACTTCACCACAGATCTGGCTCGGTAGCCCAAAGATAGTTGATCTCGGTCTTGACTTCTCACCTCGTCACTATTATTAATAATACTACCGAGCTGGGGGGCTAACTGTTGGGGTCAGTTTTCACCTCGTCGAGATCAACTGCTGATAAGACTAAGTATGGAGAAAATGCTAGCCAAGCAAGCACAAACTCTTGGCTCGGCGACAGAAGCAAACAATGACGAGTCAATGTTTGGCTAGGTGATGAGCCAAACTTGGCTAGGCAGGAAGAAATGGAGACGAGCCAAACTTGGCTAGGCAGGAAGAATTGGTGACGAGCCAAACTTGGCTCGGCATCATGGAGAAACGGTGACGAGGCAAACTTGGCTCGGCAGCATGAAGCAGAAGGAGACGAGGCAAACTTGGCTCGGCATCATGGAGAAACGGTGACGAGGCAAACTTGGCTCGGCAGCATGAAGCAGAAGGAGACGAGGCAAACTTGGCTCGGCAGCGTGAAGCAGAAGGAGACGAGCCAAACTTGGCTCGGCAGCGTGAAGCAGAAGGAGACGAGCCAAACTTGGCTCGGCAGCATGAAGCAGAAGGAGACGAGCCAAACTTGGCTCGGCAGCATGAAGCAGAAGGAGACGAGCCAAACTTGGCTCGGCAGCATGAAGCAGAAGGAGACGAGCCAAACTTGGCTCGGCAGGCGTGAAGAAGTGAGTGACGAGCCAACACCCCTGTTGGCTAGGCAGCAGGAAGAAGTGTGCAACGAGCCAACATCTTGGCTAGGCAGCAGGGTGAAATGGTGACGAGCCAACATCTTGGCTAGGCAGCAGGGTGAAATGGTGACGAGCCAACATCTTGGCTAGGCAGCAGGAAGAAGAAGTGACGAGCCAACATCTTGGCTAGGCAGGGGAATGAGTAGGAGACAAGCCAAATACTTGGTGACGAGCCAACATGTTGGCAAACCAGCAGAACGGTGACGAGCCAACATGTTGGCGAACCAAAACCCTCAGCTCGGCATCAAGGAGAAATGGGCGACGAGCCAGCCCATCGATGATCCAACAAAGCAACAAGCCCAAACGTCTTAGAGAGAATGAGGCAATGAGCCGCAAGACATTGGTGGGCCGAGGCGATGAGGCAAAGAAAGAAGCCCATGAAAACCACAGAGGAAATTCCGAAGAATAAAGAAGTTTTCCTTTCTCGTTTAGGAAGAAACCTAGCCGACCTATTTGTGTATAAATAGACAATGTACCTCTTTGAAAAGGGGATCCGAAAATTGACCTAGCTAAACGCTTATTACTTTACAAACAGCTTTCGGAACAGCTTGAATAAAATCTCCATCTTTGGATCTCAGTTTCTTGGTTTCTTTACATAGAAGTTTGTCGAATCCCTAAATCTCTTTACAAGTTTTGGTTGTGCGAATTTCGACTCTCACACCTAATACTACACCAACAAATTATATATTATAAAATGACCGACCAAATGCCCGAGGTCATCCCAAATGACCTTTTATTTATTGCAATTTATATGTGCAACCAAAAGGATGGCGTCTGATTGGGAGACAATGACCTGTTTAGATTGGGTAATTATAATCATTAAAGGTTGTACATATTTTTTTATTATAAACTTTCTAGATCATTTAGTGCTTTAGTTAGATTAAAACAATCCGAGCTTGTAATCTAATGACTAGTTGTTTGTATTATTATTGTTGTCGTATCATAATTTGGATTTAAATATGAAAAATTGTTCATGAGTGGTTCCTACACATGGCTTAATGCAAAAATCAAACAATGATCTAATATAATGAAAACACTAGTGAAAGGAAATAACCTCACTGGTTTAAAAGTGAGCAAACGACAAATGAAAGAGGAGAAAAATTAAATTTAGTTTTGAAGTTTATTTATCTTAGTAAAGTTATTAGTTGGATGGAAGTAACGAGAGGTTAAGTTTAGGGAAAATTGTCAAAAATAACATTTTATAGTGGATCACTAGTTTTTTGGCACTTAATGTGAAATAGTGTTTTTTAGCACTTTCCAAAATATTTTGGATTGTTTTGTCTCTGAAACGCGGGTAAAAGATCTGGTGCGAGTGGTCGAAGTACATGAAAATATACGTACATGTGTACATAATGTAAAGTAATAGAGTTTACGTGTACATATATTTATAGATTATATATATGTTATATTCGTACATGTGTACAACATATCACACTAATTATATATATTATTCACATTGTATGCGTACATACGTACATAATGTTGATTAATGGAGTAAAAACTATATATGTACACATAAACGTACACGTATATATATACATATATATATATATATGATGTGTTGTACATACGTATACATATATACGATGTGTACGACATGTGTAAGACATGAGGTATGTGTATGTAGACTTACATTTTTTACAAGATAAGTAATTACAAGTTTTTAAATAATTAGCATGTCTAATATATATAGTAATATGGATGTCAAAAGATGAAGATAAAAAAATACATATAGAAATTAGTGAATTCAATAATTTTTTGATCAAAGAAAATAAATAAAATAGGAAACAAATTAAGGATGAAAAAATAAAGCAAAATAAAATAAAAATATATGATTATGTACTTCGTCTACTCGCACGAAAATCGTTGTATACTGCGCGTGAGGATAGTTCGGTTATCTTTTACCTAAAAATATCAAATGTACTAAGGAAATTTAGAAAGTGCTATTAACCATATGAAAAATTGAAAAAGTGTTAGATGGACCAATTATTCCTTAAGTTTACTTGAAAGATAGAAAAGACATATAGCCATATAAAAATGTGTTGTTCTCAAAAAGTGTTTAGAAGTATTAATAAGAGAGAATTGTCAAAATATCACTTTATCGTGGATCACTATTTTTTGGCACTTAATATGAACTGGTGTCTTTTTAGCACTTTCCAAAATATTTTGGATCATTTTGTCCCTGAAGCGTGCGTGGACGATCTGGTGTGAGTGGACGAAGTACATGGA
>OVBL01001071.1:0-101004 GCA_900406555.1 Pseudoturritis turrita | reverse complement strand
GGCTTTCTTTAACGCTTGCAGTGCGGCTTCGTCACTTATCCCTTCTACCTTCGACAGTACTGACTTGAACCGTCCGATGAATGTTCGCAATGTCTCGTTCTATCCTTGCCCCATGGTCCACAGATCCGCATCGGATGTTCGGCGTTCCATGAATTTAGCATAATATTTAAGGAACGCCGACGACAGCTGATTGAAATTGTCGATCGAATTTCTTCCCAGCCTGGGGAGCCATTGGAGAGCTGGGCCTTTAAGGTGCTCAACGAACAAGAGACATTGTCCAGCGTCTTCTTCTCCTTCTCTGAAGTTTGCTCATCCCATTGCTATTGCGAAGGCGGTCAAGTGCTCCTTTGGATCAGTTTTACCTTCGTAGACTGGTATCTTCATCTTCCCCGGATCAGAAACCCTTGCCTTAGTGATTCGAGTCGTGAATGGGGTGTTCTGTGCTTCTTCAAGCACTCGGTCGAGTTCGGGAGCCTTGCTAGTAGCCTATGCATCTGAGATCGAAAGAATTTCATCTCGGCGGCAGCTCGCTCCATGCCTGCTCGGATTTCGGCCATCTCCTCCTTTTGGGCTCGGATTATCGCTTTGCGCTCTTCCTCGATCTGGGCTCGCTGGGCCCAGAGGATGTTCTCCTCCTCTTCGGTGAGGTCCTGATCATGGCCAGGGTTGGTGTTGCTTCGTTCATTTCGAGTTTGGGTCGCACCCATGAGTTCAGCTTTGCGGCGGTGTTCCGAGTCGTGTTCACCCTCTGGGTTGTCCTCTAGGTTGATCACTAGATTCGTTTCGCCCATAGTTTGCGTGTTTGCCTCCTGCAGTGTCGCGTTCAGTCCAGCGGTCGTGGTTGGTTGATTTGTAGGGAGCAATCCGCCTTGGGTTCTCGGCACATGGTGGGGTGTTGAGAAGTCGAGGGCCGTTGGGTTGAGACATCGAAGAGGGCGCCTCATTAGGTCAACTCCTGAGCCTCTACCACGGGCTCGGCTCACCGTTGTAAGGACTTCGAGCTTATCGGTCATCGTTGTGTTCAGCTTGTCCTGCTCCTCCGCCTTCTTGAGCAGCGTTTCCAGCATCGTATTGATCTGTGATACGGCCTCTGGGCTGGTCTCCACGACTGCAGGCGTTGGTGTATCTGTTGCTCCAGATCCATCGATCCCCATGTCCTGCGGGTCATCGGTTCGTCCATCGCTGGTCATCTTCTTCGAATCGTTCGTGCGGTGGTTCCTTGGAGTAAGAAAGTTTAAAATTCCCCCTCCTTCTAGCGCCAAATTGTGGGAGTCGAAATCAACACAATTAGAATTTGTCGGAGGTTTGTTAAGAGGGATGAAATTTCTGCTGATGAACCACAAACGGAGAGATCCAAAGATGGTTTTTATTAAGCTGTGTCGAAAAGCTTTCGTACAAGAGTTTGAGAGCAAAAAAGTCTAGGTTTTTTTGGTAAGTAAATTGCGGATCCCCTTTTTCAAAGGTGTACATAAATATATATACTAGTTTCAGTCGGCCAGGTCAATCCTAAAGAGATAAGGAAAACTTCCTAATCCTTCGGGATTTTTGTTTTAGCAAGTCGGCTTGCCTTCGTGGGCCTTTGCATCGTTGTAGGCTGAAGATGGGCTTGTTGCCTTCGTACAGCAATGACTTCGGCCGCGTCGTCTTCAGGCTTCGTCTAGACTTGACTTTGCCCGGACAGCTCAGTATGGAAATGACTTCGGCCAGACAATTTCGTATAAAAATGACATTGGCCAGGCAGCTTCGTATAGACTTGACTTCGGCCAGGCAGTTTCGTATAGATTCGACTTCGGCCAGGCAGTTTCGTATGGTTTTGACTTCGGCCAGACAGTTTCGTATAAAAATGACTTCAGCCAGGCAGCTTCGTATAGACTTGACTTCGGCCTGGCAGTTTCGTATAGATTCGACTTCGGCCAGGCAGTTTCGTATAGATTCGACTTTGGCCAGGCAGTTTCGTATGGTATTGACTTTGGCCAGACAGCTTCGTATAAAAATGACTTCGGCCAGGATTGTCTTCAGCAGCTTTGACTTCGGCCAGACAGTTTCGTATAGACTGGACTTTGGCCAGGCAGTCGCGTATAGATTTGACTTCGGCCAAGCAGTCTCGTACAGATTTGACTTCGGCCAAACTATCTTCGTATAGAAATGACTTCGGCCGAAACAAGCTCGTATCGTGCCTAAGTGGATTCGTATCATGGCCGAAGCGAGCTTGTTGGCCAAAGTGGAGCGCGGCCGAAGTGGAGTTTGGCCGAAGTGAAGCGCGGCCAAAGCGGAGCGTGGCCGAAGTCGTTTGGCCCAAGTGGATCGTGGCCGAAGTGAAGCGTGGCCGAAGTGGATCGTGGCCAAAGTGGATCGTGGCCAAAGTGGATCGTGGCCGAAGTGGATCGTGGCCGAAGTGGAGCGTGGCCGAAGTGGATCGTGGCCGAAGTGGAGCTGTTGGCCGAAGTGGAGCTGTTGACCGAAGTGACTGTTGGCCGAAGTGGCTGTCTGCGTGTGCCGAAGTGGATCTGTTGACCGAAGTGGAGCTGGTCGAAGTGGATCGTGGCCGAAGTGAAGCGTGGCCGAAGTGCATCGTGGCCGAAGTAGATCGTGGCTGAAGTGGATCGTGGCCGAAGTGAAGCGTGGCCGAAGTGGAGCTGTTGGCCGAAGTGGAGCTGTTGGTCGAAGTGGATCGTGGCCGAAGTGGAGCTGTTGGCCGAAGTGGAGCTGTTGGCCGAAGTGACTGTTGGCCGAAGTGGCTGTCTGCATGTGCCAATGTGGCTTGTCGCGTGTGCCGATGTGGCTCGTTTGGCCGAAGTCTAGCTTGCCGACGTCTCTCCCTTCTTGCCGAAGTGGCCTTCGACCGAAGTGCCGAAGTCTCTCCCTTATTGCCGAAGTCTCTCCCTTCTTGCCGATGTGGGGTTAGCTTGCCCGAAGTGAGTTGTGCCTAAGTGGACTTGTACACGAAGGACTTAGGCACAATGTCTGGCTTAAGTTTTGCCTAAGTGGAGACAAGGCTTGCCTAAGTAGAGACAAGGCTTGCCTAAGTGGGGACAAGGCTTGCCTAAGTGAAGACAAGGCTTGCCGAAGTGGAGGCTTTCCGAAGCCAGGGCTGTGCCGAAGTGAAGGCTTGCCGAAGCCAGGGCTGTGCCGAAGTGCAGGCTTACCGAAGCCAGGGCTGTGTCGAAGTGGGTTTTTGCCGAAGCCGTGGATCATTGCCGAAATGGATCGTTGCCGAAGTGAAGCGTGGCCGAAGCCAGGCCTGTGCCGAAGTGGAGGCTTGCCAAAGCCAGGGCTGTGCCGAAGTGGAGGCTTCCCAAAGCCAAGGCTATGTCGGCCGAAGTTTCCGCGTTTGGCCGAAGTCCCCTGTTTGACCGATATCTCATTGCCGAAGTGGAGGCTTGCCGAAGCCAGGGTTGTGCCGAAGTGAAGGCTTGCCGAAGCCAGGGCTGTGCCGAAGTGGGTTTTTGCCGAAGCCGTGGATCGTTGCCAAAATGGATCGTGGCCGAAGTGAAGCGTGGCCGAAGCCAGGCCTGTGCCGAAGTGGAGGCTTGCCGAAGCCAGGGCTGTGCCGAAGTGGAGGCTTCCCGAAGCCAGGGCTATGTCGGCCGAAGTTTTTGCGTTTGGCCAAAGTCCCACGTTTGGCCGATATCTCCTTGCCGAAGTGGAGCTGCGTGTGCCGAAGTCTCCGCTTGCCTAAGTCTCCGCATTTGCCGAAGTCTCCACGCTTGCCGTAGTGGAGCAGAGTTTCACCGACGTGGCCATACTTGCCGATGTGGCCCTGCCTGCCCGTGTGGCCACGCTTGCCGAAGTCCCAATCTTTTGCCAAAGTCTCCACGCTTAGCCGAAGTGAAGAACAAGCCTTGCCGAAGTGACGACCAAGCTTGCCGAAATCTCTCCCTTCTTCGCCGAAGTGGAGCAAAGCTCTGCCGATGTGGACCAAAGCTTGCCTAAGTGGAGACAAGGCTTGCCTAAGTGGAGGCAAGGCTTGCTCAAGTGGAGATAAGGCTTGCTTAAGTGGAGACAAGGCTTGCCTAAGTGGAGACCAGGCGAGGAAGTGGTGCCATTGCCGAAGTCCTCTTTTGCCGAAGCGGAGCTTCCTTGGCCGAAATGGCCCATCTTTTGCCTAAGTGGATTCGTACAGCAATGACTTAGGCACAATTTCGGCCTTGTCCGATTCTTCGTATTTTCATACTTAGCCATTTTCCCATTGATCACAGCTGGGTGGGTTTTGACCCCAACAGTTAGCCCCCCAGCTCGGTAGTTTCAGTGATGATAGTGCCGAGGTAGAGGAAGTCCAAGCTGGGATCAATGTGCCGTGTCGATTGGTACGAGCTGAGCCGACATGACACTGAGTCCGTTGTTTTTTATATCTGCCAGGTTCTCTGTCTTCAGACTGATAATCTTTTTTCCAGTAGAAATTTCTTCATTCAACTGTGTTTTGGCCCGATTTCCAATGCATGCTGACATCATCTTTTGCTTTATGAGCCTATATATGCTCCCCCTTCTCCTCACTTCCTCTTCACTTCTTCACTTCTCAAAAATCTCAAGGTAACTTCTCTCCTCCCTTCTCTCTCCTTCTCTTGAAGATTTTGTTTTTTAGGTTGTTTTGTGTTTTTTTTTTGTCTCTGAAATCGTTTTCGGCCGAAGTCTTTTTTGCCGAAGTAATCTTTTGCCGAAGTGGTGCTCGGCCGAAATCCTTTTTCGCCGAAGTGATTTCCTTTGCTGGGCGAAATGGAGAGTCCTTTCAATGTAAAAATCGAGATTGAGAATTGGAGTTCCGATTGTGTTAGGATGAGGCAAGACGCGAGTCTTCGGGCGTGTTCTTCAAAACGGCGAGTTTCTAAGGGCGGATATAAGCACGAGGCACCTGATCCGCCAGGATCTACCCTCTCCACTGCTGAATCTTTGGAGACCCTCAGGAACCGGTTTAATATTTCCGAAGAAATTGAATTCATCCTTCCATCGCCATCAGATCGGGCCGGTGAGCCTCCAAAAGGGTGTTTTACCTTGTACGAGAGTTGTTTTTATATGTGCTTTCTGTGGTTCCCAATACTAGGGGTCATCCTTGGGTATATGTGGAAGCATAGACTGGCCCTGGCGCAAATAACTCCACGGGGAATTCGACACTTGGTTGGGATCGTGGTCCGCAGCTTCGAATGTGGTGAAGAAGTCACCGTGGATCACTTGCTGAACCTGCTATCCTTCCGGACATTTCGCTCCAAGGATTCACTTCTTTACTCCCTTTCGAACAAAGCTCACCGCAAAATTATCGGAGGATTCCCAAGTAAAGACAGATATTGAATGGATTATTTCTTCTTTGTGCCCATTTTCGAGGCTTCGGTTGGTGCAGATTGGGTTAACAAAATTAGGACCACATGGAGAAAAATCGGTAGCCGATCTATAGCTTTACGAGCTTTTCTGTCTTGTTGAACATGTCATGACTTTCCGGATGTTCCTCGTCGATACAAACTGATATTACGGGGTCGCAGGGCTGTTCAGCTGGTTCTTCTTCGCGATCCTCCGCAATATGTAATTGCTATAAGAGTTTGGAGAGTTGTTTCACTGGCTCCCTATCTGTCTTCATCTTCTTGCGTTCTGAGTTGGCTATTGGATCGGTGACAGGATTCCTGAGTTTGTGTGCAGCTAGGAAGCATACGTGAGACTCCTTCTGACTTTCCAAAATCGTTTTGACTCCGCTTGGTGTTGGGAATTTTATGCAGAGATGGTAGGTCGAGGGTACGGTGCGCATTGAATTTAACCAAGGTGTTCCGATGATGACGTTGTAGATTGCTGGGTGATCGGCTACCAAAAACTTGACCAGCTTGATGACACCCCCAGATTGTACATGTAGTTTGATCGTCCCGATTGTCATCGTCGTTTCTCCGGAAAATCCAGTCAATGGTTTAGGGGTAGCCACTATGTCGGACAGATTGATGTCCATTCTTTTGAGAGTTTCTTTGAAGATTATGTCCACTGTGCTGCCCGTATCCACCAGCACCCGGGCTATGTCATAGCCACTGATGATCAACTCGATCACGAGAGGATCGTCATGCGTATTATCGATTCCAGCTGTTTCTCTTTCTTCAAAGGAGATTACGTTGTCAGGAAACTTGGAAGGTGCGGACCAGTAGACGCTGACATCGGCTCGTCATTGAAAAGCTTTAATCGACGAGACGATATCAGAGCAATAGTGAGATCCACCCATTATCATGTTGATCCGTCTTCTTGGTCCAGATTGTGGGGCTTCGTCATTCTGCCTCCCTCGCTTAGGAAGATCTTCATCCGCCTGCTCGGGGCGGTTGGCGTTGATATCCATGTCGAAGTCCTTGAGGCTGATCTCCCCTTTGAGTTTGCCAGCCGCCAGTCTTGCAGCGAGTTTCAAACCTAGGATGCGGTAATTTACACTCGAGTGTCCGAAGATATGGTGATGTTCGCAATAAGCCGCTTCATCGTAAGTTCTTTGGCCCCTGGTCCACGTGCTACTCCATGTACCTCTTCCTCGGCCTTGGCCTCGTCCTTGCCCATAGCCTGACGAATCAACTTTGTAGTTATGGGCTCCCTTGAATCCTCCTTCGTGTTGGATGTATCCGGAACCTTGGTTGGCCTTTCTGTTGTTCGGTGGGTTCGGAGTAGAGGGAGGATAGTTCGTGGCTTTCGCCTTTCCGTGCTTCTGGGCTAGGTTCTTCACTTCTTCTTCGTTGGAGGCAAAGTCCGTTGCTCGATGCAATGCATCCTGGATCGTGGTTGGTGCGTTTAGCGCAATCTCCTTCCGAAAATTTGAGTCGAACCACAGGGCTTTCTTCAATGCTTGCAGCGTTGCTTCGTCACTTATCCCTTCTACTTTCGATAGTACAAACTTGAATCGTTCGATGAAAGTTCGTAGAGTCTTATTTTATCCTTGTCCCATGGTCCATAGGTCCGCATTGGATGTTCGGTGCTGCATGAATATAGCGTAATGTTTGAGGAATGCCGATGACATCTGATTGAAATTGTCGATCGAGTTTCTTCCCAGCCTGGAGAACCATTGGAGAGCTGGGCCTTTAAGGTGCTCGACGAACAAGAGACTTTGACCAGAGTCTTCTTCTCCTTCTCTGAAGTTTGCTCATCCCATCGCTATCGCGAAGGCGGTTAAGTGCTCCTTTGGATCAGTTTTTCCTTCATAAACTAGTATCTTCATCTTCCCCGGATCAGAAACCCTTGCCTTGGTAATTCGAGTCGTGAATGGGGTGTTCTGTGCTTCTTCAAGCACTCGGTAGAGTTCGGGAGCCTTGCTGGTAACTCTATGCATCTGAGATCGAACAAATTTCATCTCAGCGGCAGCTCGCTCCATGCCTGCCCGAATTTCGGCCATCTCCTCCTTCTGGGCTCGGATTATCGCTTTGCGTTCCTCTTCGATCTGGGCTCGTTCGGCCCAGAGGATGTTCTCTTCTTCCTTCGTCAGGTCTTGATCGTGGCCGAGGTTGGCACTGCTTCGTTCGACTCAAGTTCGGGTCGCCCCTGCGAGTTCAGCTATGAGGTGGTTGTCCGTGTCGTGTCAGCCCTCTGGATTGTCTTCCAGGTCGATCACTGGGTTCATTCCATCCACAGTTTGCATGTTTGTTTCTTGTGCTGCCACATTCAGTTCGGCGGTTGCGGTTGGTTGGATCGGAGGAGGTAGTCCACCTGGGATTCTCGGCGCGTGGTGAGGCGTGGAAAAATTGAGGGCCGTTGAGTTGAGACGCCGGAGGGGGCGCCTGATTAGGTCAACTCCAGAACTCCTACCTCGGGCTCGGCTTGCTGTTGCGAGGACTTCCAGCTTGTTTGTCATCGTTGTGTTTAGCTTATCCTGCTCCTCCGCCTTTTTGAGCAGCGTCTCTAGCATCGTCTTTATCTGAGTCAGTGCCTCTGGGCTTGTCTCCGCGACTGCAGGCATTGGTGTATCCGTAGCTCCAGATCCATCGATCCCCGTGTCCTACGGGTTGTTAGTTCGTCAGTCGCTAGTCATCTTCTTCGAATTGTTCGTGCGGTGGTTCCTTGGTAAGAAAGTTTCAAATCCCCCTCCTTCTAGCGCCAAATTATAAGAGTCGAAATCAACACAATTAGATTTGTCGGAGGTTTGTTAAGAGGGATGAAATTTCTGCGTATGAACCACCGAAGCGAAGATCCAAAGATGATTTTTATTAAGCTCTTTTCGTAAAGCTTTTCGTAAAAGTGTTTTCGAGTAAAAGAGTCTAGGGTTTTTGCTAAGTAAATTGCGGATCCCCTTTTCAAAGGATGTATATAGATATATATACTAGTTTGAGTCGGCCAGGTCAATCCTAAAGAGATAAGGAAAACTTCCTAATCCTTTGGGATTTCCTTTTTAGCTAAGTCGGCTTGACTTCGTGGGCCTTTGTATCGTTGTAGGCCGAAGATGGGCTTGTTGTCTTCGTATAGAAATGACCTTGGTAAGACAGCTCCGTATGGAAACGATTTTGGCCAGGCAGTTTCGTATGGAAATGACTTCAGCCAGACAGCTTAGTAAAGATTTGGCCAGACAGCATCGTATGACTTCGGCCAGACAGCTTCGTATCACTTCAGCCATACAGCTTCGTATCACTTCGGCCAGACAGCTTTGTATCACTTTGGCCAGACAGCTTCGTATTACTTCGGCCAGACAGCTTCGTATCACTTCGGCTAGACAGCTTCGTATCACTTCGGCCAGGCAGTCTCGTATCACTTCGGCCAGGCAGTCTCGTATGACTTCGACCAGGCAGTCTCATATGACTTCGGCCAGGCAGTCTCGTATGACTTCGGCCAGGCAGTCTCGTATCACTTCGGCTAGGCAGTCTCGTATGACTTCGGCCGAGGCAGCTAACAACACGCGCCGAGGCAAACAACATCATTCGCCGAGCTGTGATCAATGGGAAATGGCTAAGTATGGAAATACGAAGAATCGGACAAGGCCGAAATTGTGCCTAAGTCGTTTCTGTACGAATCCACTTAGGCACAAGATGGGCTCACTTCGGCCAAGGTGGCTCCACTTTGGCAAGGAGACTTCGGCACCCCACTTTGGCAAAGTCTCCGCTTAGGCAAGCTCCACTTTGGCCAAAGTAGCTCCACATCGACAGGGAAACTTCGGCACGGAGGCTCCACTTTGGCACAGCTTCAGCCAGACATTGTGCCTAAGTCATTTCTGTACGAATCCACTTAGGCAAAGAGGAGACCTCAGCAAGAAGCTCCACTTAGGCAAGGGGAGACTTCGGCCAGGCAGTCTCGTATCACTTCGGCCAGACAGCTTTGTATCACTTTGGCCAGACAGCTTCGTATTACTTCGGCCAGACAGCTTCGTATCACTTCGGCTAGACAGCTTCGTATCACTTCGGCCAGGCAGTCTCGTATCACTTCGGCCAGGCAGTCTCGTATGACTTCGACCAGGCAGTCTCGTATGACTTCGGCCAGGCAGTCTCGTATGACTTCGGCCAGGCAGTCTCGTATCACTTCGGCTAGGCAGTCTCGTATGACTTCGGCTTGGCAGTTTCGTATGACTTCGGCCAGACAGCTTCGTATCACTTCGGCCAGACAGCTTCGTATGACTTCGGCCAGGCAGTCTCGTATGACTTCGGCCAGGCAGTCTTGTATGACTTCGGCCAGGCAGTCTCGTATGACTTCGGCCATGCAGTCTCGTATGACTTCGGCCAGGCAGTCTCGTATGACTTCGGCCAGGCAGTTTTGTATGACTTCGGCCAGGCAGTCTTGTATGACTTCGGCCAGGCAGTTTCGTATGTCTTCTGCCAGGCAGTCTCGTATGGACTTGCCTTCGGCCAAACTATCTTCGTATAGAAATGACTTCGGCCGAAATGAGCTTGTATCATGCCTAAGCGGATTTGTATCATGGCCGAAGCGAGCGCGTTAGCCGAAGTCAAGCGTGGCCGAAGTGGAGCTTGGCCGAAGTGGAGCATGGCCGAAGCCGTTTGGCCGAAGCGGAGCGTGGCCGAAGTGGAGCATGGCCGAAGTGGAGCGTGGCCGAAGTGGGCTTGTCGAAATGGAGCCTCCATGCCGGAGTGGAGCGTGGTCAAAGTGGGCTTGCCGATACGGAGTCTTCGTGCCGAAGTGGAGCGTGGCCGAAGCCGTTTGGCCGAAGTGGAGGCTTGCCTATACGGAGCCTCCGTGCCGAAGTGAAGCGTTGCCAAAGTGGAGCGTGGCCGAAGTGGGCTTGTCGATACGGAGCCTCCGTGCCGAAGTGGAGCTCCCTGGCCGAAGCCGTTGCCGTGCCGAAGTGGGGCTGTGTAGAAGCTGTGGCCATGCCGAAGTGGATTTCCCTCTGTGCTGAAGTGGAGCTTCTTGCTGAAATCTCCCCTTGCCTAACTGGAGCTTCTTGCCGAGGTCTCCTCTTTGCCTAAGTGGAGCTTCCTTGGCAGAAATGGAGATTGCCGATGTGGAGCTCCCTGGCCGATGTGGGCTTGCCGAAATCTCCCCTTGCCTAAGTGGAGCTTCTTGCCGAAGTCTCCCCTTGCCTAAGTGGAGCTTCTTGCTGAGGTCTCCTCTTTGCCTAAGTGGATTCGTACAGAAATGACTTAGGCACAATGTCTGGCTGAAGCTGTGCCAAAGTGGAGCCTCCGTGCCGAAGTTTCCTTGTCGATGTGGAGCTACTTTGGCCAAAGTGGAGCTTGCCTAAGCGGAGACTTTGCCAAAGTGGGGTGCCGAAGTCTCCTTGCCAAAGTGGAGCCACCTTGGCCGAAGTGAGCCCATCTTGTGCCTAAGTGGATTCGTACAGAAACGACTTAGGCACAATTTCGGCCTTGTCCGATTCTTCGTATTTCCATACTTAGCCATTTCCCATTGATCACAGCTCGGCGAATGATGTTGTTTGCCTCGGCGCGTGTTGTTAGCTGCCTCGGCGAATGCTGTTGTTTGCCTCGGCGCGTGCTGTTAACTGTTGATTTTTCCCATTGTGGAAACTGACCCCAACAACAATCACATTTTATGAAATAAAGACCTAAGTTTTCTTCAGCAGAAAACACATCCGCCTCCTATCTTCTTGTGTGCGACTCCTTGAAGCTTGGAGCATAGACTTATCATAGAGCTCTCACCTTCTGTGTGGCGTCTCTCGATCCTTTGATTACTGAGTTCATTATCGTTCATCATACCATCGCTATTATTTTCCTAGAGAGAACCGTACGGCCAGCTAGTAATTCACCATCTATTCCCATCCTTGTAAAAGCATACCAACGTCCATACATTACATTTGATCCATTTCGTTTAGGTTGCTTAGTTTAGAACTCAAAAACCAAAAACATCTTTTAGCCTGGCTTCTAAAGTTTTTGTATTCTTAGTGAAACCTATTCAATATCCTTGTGATTCGACTCTTGATTACTACTCCGTAGACTTTGCATTTGGAGTATTAGTTTAAGGAAATTTAAAACTCTCTTGCATTCACATTGTATATTTGTCTATATGATAAAGTTAATGGTTTGGATCAAAACTTCGAGATATTTTAAAACACACACTAGGTGGAGCTTTAGCATGGAAGGATTTGCAATAAAGGGTAGAACTGTATATGAACTTGAATGCGAATGGGATGCTTATTTTAATGGACATTAAAAACAACGATGAAGTTTTAATATGAACGATGGACTGCATGTTGCTGCATTAGAGATTGGCCATTTTTTTCCAGGCAAATTTTTTAGAGTTATTAAAGATGGTGACAGATACGGAGGATTGACTCGCTTTTTTCATTTTACTCGTCCGAGTTTTCAAACTTGAAAGCATGATTCCGATTTTTTCTCTATTTTCCATATTTCATGGTATGTGTGGGAGTGTAAATCCACGCCAATTGAATTTGTCGAAGGTTTGTTAAGAGGGATGAAATTCCTGAGTAAAAATCACTAAACGCAAACAGAGATCCAAAGTTGGTCTTTTATTAAGCTGCTTAGAAAGCTTTTTGTATGAGAGCAAAAGTATAGAGTTTTGCTAGGTAAAATTGCCAATCCCCTTTTCTGAGGGTTTACATGAGTATATATACAATGTTAAGTCGGCTAAGTTGATGTCTAAAGAGATAAGGAAGATTTTCTAATCCCTCGGGATTTTCTTTTAGCAAAGCCTGCCACTACCATGGACTTCGATTCATGGGCTTTAACCTTGTCATATCTCTTTGGTGGGCTTGAATCCATGGGCTCGTTGTCTCGGCCCAATCTCATGTTGTCGAACCTTGGCTTGAGTGACACCATGGTTCATGGTTCGGGTGACACCCTGGTTCAAGGCTAGGATGACACCACGGGTCATGGTTTGGGTGACACCATGGTTCACGGCTCGGGTGACACCATGGTTCACAGCTCGGGTGACACCATGGTTCACGGCTCGGGCGACACCATGGTTCATGGCTCGGATGACACCATGGTTCACAGCTTGGGTGACACCATGGTTCATGGCTCAGGCGATACCATGGTTCACGGTTCGGGTGACACCATGGTTCACGGCTCGGATGACACCATGGCTCACGGCTCTGGTGACGCCATGGTTCATGGTTCGGGTGACATCATGGCTCACGGCTCGGGTGACGCAATGGTTCATGGTTCGGGTGACATCATGGCTCACGGCTCGGGTGACGCCATGGTTCATGGTTCGGGTGACATCATGGCTCACAGCTCGGGTGACGCCATGGTTCATGGTTCAGGGTTGCTTCGTGTCATGGTTCGGGTGGCGACAACTTCTGTGTCCTTGCCTTGACCTTGATCCATTTGGCTTGACCCCAATCCAAGTTTTCCTTCATGGTTAGGGATCCCGATCCAACTCTTCCTTCACGGTTAGGGATCTCGATCCAACTCTTCATGGTTAGGGTTCCCGATCCAACTCCTTCACGGTTAGGGATCCCAATCCAAATCCTTCACGGTTAGGGATCCCGATCCAACTCCTTCATGGTTAGGGATCCCGATCCAACTCTTCCTTCGCGGTTAGGGATCTCGATGCAACTCTTTCACGGTTAGGGATCCCGATCCAAGTCCTTCACGGTTAGGGATCCCGATCCAATTCCTTCATGGTTAGGGATCCCGATCCAACTCCTTCACGGTTAGAGATCCCGATCCAACTCTTCCTTCACGGTTAGGGATCTCGATCCAACTCCTTTACGGTTAGGGATCCCGATCCAACTCCTTCACGGTTAGGGATCCCGATCCAACTCCTTCACGGTTAGGGATCTCGATCCAACTCCTTCACGGTTAGGGATCCCGATCCAACTCCTTCACAGCTAGGGATCCCGATCCAACTCCTTCACGGCTAGGGATCAAGCTGCTAGTGCTTTTTCATACTTAGCCATTTTTCAATCGTTGATTCTCTAGAGGTGGAATCTGACCCCAACAGTTAGCCCCCCAGCTTGGCTGTATCAGTGATGTTATTGCCGAGCTATAAGTGGTCGAGTCTGAGATCAACGATTCTCCTGGTTGCCCCGAACCATCTTTTTGATGATTATCCTGAATCATCTTTGGTAAGGACCCCGAACCGTTGTTTGCAGAGGACCCCGAACTGTTGCTAGGTGGTATTGCCGTACTTATAGTATTATCAGTTTGGGTTTGCTTCGTCACACAAACTTGGCTCGGGGTTTTCGTCATTCTGATACGTCCTCACCTTTATCGGGGAGTGCAAGCATTTCTGCTGATTCCCGAGGCGAATGACGTCATCATTTGCCTATATATTTTGCGATACTTCTCATTTCCTCACTACTTCATTTCTCCGAAAAATTCTTCATATCAGGTAACCTATCTCTTCTTTCTCTCTCTAGTTTTTGCTTAAGTTATTTTTGAATAGAGACTCCGTTGTTCTTCCTTCACCGCCGATCCGTTTGAATTTCCCGATTCATCTTCAACCGGCTCCGTCGCTGTCTTTGAGTTTCCCGGTAGTTTGTTTGAAGATTTGGATCTGACTCGATCCTCTTAAAGGATTTCAACTTGTTCTTCAACTTTCTAAAGGCTTTGATCTGTTTTGATAGGCTGCTGAGAAACCCGACCTGTCTTCTGAATCTTAGAAAACCTAGATTTTCTTTCGCGAGCTGTTAGGGATTCCAATCTGTTATATCTTCCAAAGATCCCGATCCGTTCCCCAATTTCAAAAAGGATGTCTCGGTCATTTGCTTCTGCATCCCCCCGATCTGTATACCCGCTTGTTTGGCATTTCAGGGCAATCTTTACTTCCCAAACCATCTTCCTCTTCCGGTCCGTTCCTTGGCCAGAGATATAGCCGGGAATATTCTTCTGGTGCGCATATTTCAGAGGATTTGGATGATCCAAGTGGTTCAGGGGTAGGACCCTCTCTCCTTGGCAGAAAAATGGTGCTCTCTGAATCCTCAGGAGCTGGCAGCAATTTCGGGAATCCTTTGGATTTGAAGTGCCTCAACTTCATGACTCTCCTTTCGACGAGGCGGTGAACCCTTTTACTGATGTAATAGATCCCGATCTGCCAAAAATTGAACCAGAGGATTGGTTCTTTGACCCAGCTGTGGCTAGGCAGGAATTGAAGCGTTTGATGGGCCCTAACCGTCAAACTCCAAAGAATAAGAAAACCAAGAGGCGACCCGATCCACCTGGTTCGACTCTCTCAACCTCGGATTCATTATCGGCTCTTAGGCATAGATTTGGCATCTCGGAGGAAGTCGAGCTTGTTCTTCCCTCACCATCAGACCGAGCCACTAATCCTCCCCCTCATCATTTTACTCTCTACGAAAGCTTCTTCTACCGCTGCTTGTTGTGGTTCCCGATCCCTGAAGTTATTCTGCGATTTCTTTGGAAGCATAACTTGGCTATTTCCCAAATCAATGCTCGGGGAATCAGGCATATGGTTGGCATTCTAACCAGGAGTTACGAATGCGATGTGGAAATTGGCGTCGAACATCTGATGCACTTGCTCGAATACAGGCGTCGTAACAAGAGAAAACTGAAGTATTATGTGTCGGGTAAAGCCCGGAGAAATATTATAAGAGGTTTCCCGACCAAAGACGACAACTGGGAAGAGTACTTCTTTTTGTCCCTATCACCGAAGCGTCGGTGGGTCCGACGTGTCTTCAATTTGTCAAGTCTGGCTGGGGAGAAATTGGTAGCCAATCCGTTGCTCGACTTGGACCACGGCTCGGGTTTCTGTTATTTATCAATTTTTCTTTTTAGGTTTTTCTTACCTTGCATAAATATTTGTTGTTTTGCAGTGCGTCATCTCCGCCTTTCATTGCCTCCCGATCTGTCTGAGGTTCACGAAACGCTTTCGGCTCGCAAGTGCAATTGATTAAGAGATTTCAATCTTCGAGGAGTGGAGAGAGCCCGAGCCCTTTCCGAAGGACAATCAGTTGAGCAATCCTATCCTTCACATTCCTCGATAGACACCATGGGAATACCCACTTTCAAGGACAGGGCAGCTACGAAAGCCAAAGTGGAGGCGGAGGCAAAAAAGAGAGCAAAGCAGGCAAAGGCGTTAAGTCAATCTCGTCCCCCGAACCCTCAACTTGCCCCTGCCATTGTCTCCAAACCGACCCCTGCTGAAAATCTTCCCGAACTGACTTCTTCCTCTTTAGCTCCGGGAGGGGTCATCCTGGGGCTTCGTCCAGCTGATTCCCAAATTTTTCCCCACAAGGACAAAGGCAAAGGAAAATCCAAGGAGAAGAAATCCCCGAGCAAAAAAACGACAGTCATCAGTGGATGACAAGGACGAGGGGGCGTCGAAACGACTACGACGCGCTGAAGCAACTCGAGCTATCCCCGAAGCAATTCCTCTCTCCACCATTCCCCTAACTTCCAAAGGGGCTTACAATGACGCCTCAGTATCTACGGCCATCTTCTCGAAGATCACCTGTCCGGGTGATCGTTTTCCGCCATCCGACACCCTGCTTAGGGACAAGGCCTACAGTGAGATGTCTCTCTGGGGCGTCAAGGTATATGTAATGTTACTTGTTTCGTTCTTGCGACCCGAACCATTTAAACTTGTTTAATAACAGTATTATTGTTGTCTTGTAGTTCATCTCCCATCTTAATAGGATGGTCATTGGATATGAATCTGACGCCCGTAAGGACCGCGAGAAGGTTGAAGATGCTAGGCGGAAAGCCATTGAGCTGGATGGAAAGCTCAAAGAAGCCGAGGCAAAACAGGCTGCCGAACAGGAAAAAGCTGTCAAGAGGATCAAAGATCTTGAAGCTGACGCAGAGGGGTGTAGAAAGCACATTAAAGAAGCCGACGAGCGGATCATGCGGCTGGAGTCTGGCAAAGCGAGACGGGATGCTCATATAGCTAGCTTGACAAGGTAGCTGGAAGCAGCGAATGAACTTCATGAAAGTAAAGTCGAGGAAGCCATTCTAGAGGCCAAGCGTGAGACCATGATGATGCTTGAAGGCAAAGTTTCCCGAGCCTAAAAGCTTCTTGGCCGGATTGATGGTGAGCCAAAGGAGAACATGCTTGACCTTGCTCAGATTGAAGGAAATCTCCAATTCATTGAGTTGCTTCAAGGTGACGAACCACCCTCTCTTGATGCCGAGGCAAAGAGTCTAGTTGAGCAGAAGGCGGATTTGGTGGGAGCTCAAGAGGCATTTGCTCGGCTCGTGGCAGAAATGAGAGGAGTCCTGAGACTGTCTCCAGTCCGTTCTGATATACTTAAGGAGCTCAATGATGGTGAGCCCATGGAGACTGTTGCTGCAAGCGTCGGGATCCAGGATTTCTCCAGCTCTAACAAGGGAACACCCGATTTAGCTGAGCTTAGTTTAATGGAGATTGCCGAGGAGACAGTCCCCGAACCACCTTCTGAGAAAGCTCTCGAGGCCGCTTTAGAGGAAAAAGTCGCAGAGTTTGCTGAGGCGCTGCTCGAGGAGGAAAAAATGCCGGGAGGCGATATAGCTGAGCAAATGGTGGAGCCGGAGCAGAGGGTGGTCACGACCCCTGAGATAACAGAGGATTACGATCCTCTTTTCTTTGTTTAGTTTAAAACTCTTTTCTTTTTGTTTAATGCCTGGACGGCTTTATCCAAGTTGTGTAAGAACCTATTGTTATTGCTTGGTTGCTGATTAGCTATCTTGCGGTTGATGAATATATGTCTTTTGTTCGACAAACTTCTAAGTGCGGTGCTTTCATACGATAGATTCGCAAACGCTTTGCTTGCATTGTCTTTGTTGAGAAGCAGTTGTTCCGACGAACGGATACGAGTTCATGTTTGCGTAGTTATGAGATGATCAGTCTCGAGATGATCATTTCGGTTCACAGATAGGTTACCATAAACTTATCTGCTCCGATGATGAATATTTGTTTGCATAGTTTAGTTTGAACCTTTCGGTTTACGGATGTGTTACCACGAACGCTTCCGCTCCGATAATGGACATATGCTTTGTGTAGTTTAGAACGAACATTTCGGTTTACGGATGCGTTACCATAAACGTATCCGCTCCGACAATGAACGAATATTTGTATAGCGAGCTTTTAATCCTGAGGCGGATGTGATAATGTAAATCCGAGATGGATACAAGATTTCATTACTGTGGCCAGCAGTAATGGAGATGTGGCGTAATGCCCATTGTAGCTTGATTTGCTCGAATATGTCTGTTTTGTTAAGACTTGGTGATCCTTGAAGGATGTTTAGGTGAAAACTGTGTTTAAAAGCAAAGCTTTGATAGATCATAGAATCTGTTACAAAGATGGGAGTATACGAGTATGCGTATACGTACCCACTCCCCCCCCCCTTTGGAAAGGAGGAGGGCAACTGAACCCATCCTAAGACGAGCTGCCTACGTACCCTTTGCAGGGATCAAGTCGCCCCGTAGTTCATGTAAAGTAGCTTAGTGATAGTACTTTTTGAGATGCATTGCGTTCCATGATCTTGGTACTGGAACATCCGTCATGCTGGCAAGTTTGTAAACGCCAGGTTTGACTATCTCTGTGATTCTATAAGGTCCTTCCCAATGTGCTCCCAATTTTCTGGCATTCGTCTCTGCTGTGTTCTGGAAAACCTTCCGTAAAACTAAATCGCCTTCGTAGAATCATCTTTCTCGAACATTGGAATTGTAGTATTTTGCCGCTGCATTCTGATAGTTCTGGATCCTGATCAAGGCTTGATCCCTTTTTTCGTTGATCAAGTCCAATTCATCAAGCATCAATAGGTGATTAAGCCCTTCTTGTTCTGGTAGTAGTCTGCGGTGAATTCCTGGGAAATGTATCTCCGGTGGGATGACACACTCTGTTCCGTACACGAGGGCGAATGGGGTTTCCCCCATTGCTCGTCTTGGGGTGGTGCGGTGAGACCAAAGTACTCCTTCCAATTCTTCAGTCCAAATTCCTTTTTTCTCATCAAGACCCTTTTTCAGGCCGTCGAGGATTGTTTTGTTGATTACTTCGGCTTGTCCGTTCCCTTGTGGATATCTTGGAGTAGACTTGCTGAGTCTGATTTTCCACTTGTTGCAGAAGCCTTCAAAACGATTTGAGATGAACTGTGATCCATTATCCGTCACGATTTCGTAAGGCACTCCATGGCGACATATGATGTTTTTCTAGACGAAGGCTTCCACTTGTGCATCTTTAATGTTGGCATATGAGTCGGCTTCAACCCATTTTCAAAAATAATCTGTTAAAAAACCAGCAGAAAACGTTTCTGCTTTGAGAGATGCAGCGGCCCGATGATGTTGATCATTGTTGGCCAATAATAACTGTGACGTTTGATCTTTATGGCTAGTGCTCTTCCTCCAGAATGATTACCACACGAACCGTTGTGAACTTTCTCAATAATCTTCCTTGCGACCTTTCCTTCTACGCAGTTTAGCAATGGTCCTGAGAATCTCCATTTGAAGACATTTCCATCAAGTAAAACGTAACGAGCTGTCCACTTTTTAGTTGGTAAGACTCCGTCGTATATGTATTCTCGGATTGCGCCGAGCCATTCCTTGTCGCAGCCATATTCTACTTCGTCGTTGATCTCGTTTGCTTCTTCGTCGGATCGTGGTTTGATGACGGGGTCACTGCTGTTTTTTATTACTGGTGACTCTTCAAGGCTGTCTTCTTCCATTGGAGCTATTTTCGGCTCAGCGGATGGCAGATTTGCCAATTCCTCATGTATTTCATCTACCTCCTCTTGTCTGATTGTGACTTGTGTCGGTTGCGTAGCGGCTTGTGAGCGAGTTATGGCATTCACCGTGTCGGACAGATTGATGCTTGGGTGTTGGATGAACTCCACTGGGATTACTCTCTTTAGGTCCGGATCGGAAGTTGATGCTAGGGCTGCAAGTACGTCGGCTGGGGTGTTCTCCCCTCGTGGGACACGTGTTAGGATGAATTGTTTGAACTGCGCAGCCAATTCTTTGACGATTGTCAAGTAAGCTTCCATTCGATCATCCTTTGCTGCATATTCGCCGCTAAACTGATTCGCGACTAGTTGGCAATCGCAAAATGCACGGAGTTGCTCGATTTTTAGGCCATTAGCAAGTCTCATCCCGACAATCAAGGCTTCGTACTCTGCTTCGTTGTTGGATGCGTGGAAGCCAAGGCGGAATGATTGTTCCAGTAGTTCGCCAGTTGGGGAAGTTAGTCGTGTCCCTACTCCCGAGCCATTTTTGGAGGATGAGCCATCAACATGGAGTTTCCAGAGCTGTCTTTGCATTTCGTCGTCAATACCTTCTTCAGGTAGTTCGATAAGGAAATCGGCCAGGACTTGGGATTTTGGCACATTCGTCCGCGATACTCAATGTCGTACTCGCTCAGTTCTATCGCCCAATTTTGCTAGTCTTCCTGATTGACTTGGGCTGTGCAGAACGGACCTTATCGGGAAGGTGCTTAAGACGACGATCGAGTGAGACTGGAAGTACGACCTTAGCTTTTTTGCGGACATTACAATGGATAGTGCCAATTTTTCCATCTGCGAGTATCTCGTTTCGGCGTCTGTAAGGGTTTTACTGATGTAAAATATTGGATTATGTTCTCCACGCTCGTCTCAGATCAATACGCCGCTTACTGCTGTGGCAGAAACAGCGGTGTACAGAAAAAGCGGCTCCCCTGCTTCTGGTTTGGTGAGGACTCGAGGGGTAGCCAGGTAACTTTTCAGTTGTTGGAAAGCCTCCTCGCATTTCTACGTCCATTCGAACTTCTTGTTCCCACGCAACGTATCGTAGAAAGGCAAGCATTTGTCGGTGGATCGTGAGATGAATCTGTTATGTGCAGCTACCCTCCCGGTAAGTCTTTGCACTTCCCTTTTTGTCTTTTGTGTAGTCATATGGATGAGCGCATCGATTTTCTTAGGGTTAGCCTCAATGCCGCGGTGAGTTACTAGGTATCCAAGGAATTCTTCCGAGGTGACTGCGAATCTGCACTTGGTCGGGTTTAACTTCATGTTGTGAAAGTTCAACTGTGAGAAGCATTCCTTGAGATGAGTGACGTGGTCCTATTTTCTTAGTGATTTCACCAGCATATCGTCTATATAGACCTCCATTGTCTTTCTGAGTTGATCGGCGAATATCTTGTTTACCAGTCGCTGGTACGTTGCTCCGGCATTTTTCAGACCGAATGGCATCACCTTGTAGCAATATATTCCACGATCCATTATGAAAGCGGTCTTCTCGCGGTCGTCGGGGTTCATCAAGATCTGGTTGTAACCTGAGAAGGCATCCATGAAGGATAGTTGTGCATTCCCTGCCGTTGCTTCAACTAGGCGATCGATATGCGGAAGGGGGAAGCTGTCTTTTGGACAAGCTTTATTCAAGTCAGTGAAGTCCACGCATACGCGCCATTTTCTATTCTTCTTCTTGACCACCACTGGGTTAGCCAGCCAATCCGGGTACTTCACCTCAGTTATTGAACCAACGCACGCAGGAGTCTTTCTACTTCGTCGTTGACTGCTTTGGTTCTATCTGGCCCAAGCTTTCTCCTTTTCTGCTTCACTGGTTTGAACGTTGGGTCAACGTTCAGTTCGTGGCTTGTTATGCTGATGTCGATGCCAGGCATCCTCTGCTTCCCACGCGAAAGTGTTGATATTTGTCCTCAAGGATGTAACGAGTTCTTCTTTGATATTTTCATCTAACATTGCTCCAATTTCCATGCATCGCTCCGGACGTTCATTTTCGATGCAAATTGATACTACGGGGTCGCAAGTTGGCTTAGATACTTCTTCCTCGTGATCCTCCACAATCTGTAATTGCTATAATAATTTGGAAAGCTCCTTCACCGGTTCTCTGTCAGTCTTCATCTTCTTGCGTTTTGAACTTGCCGTCGGATCGGTCACCGGTTTTCTAAGCTTGTGTGCGGCGAAGAAGCAGACAAGAGACTCTTTTTGGTTTCCTCTAATCGGTTTCACTCCGTTTGGTGTAGGGAACTTGAGGCAGAGATGGTAGGTTGAAATGGTGACGCGCATGGAATTCAACGAAGGGGTTCCCATGATGACGTTGTAGATCGCAGGGTGATCAGCTACAGAGAATTCGACAATTTTTGTAACTTCGCCAGCTTGGACAGGCAGTTTGATTGTTCCAGTAGTCATGGTGGTTTCTCCAGAGAATCTAGTTAGGGGTTTGGGAGTAGATATCACTTCGGACATGTCCACATTCATTCTTCTGAGAGTCTTCAGGAAGATTATGTCCACAGTGCTCCCCGTGTCCACCAATACACATGCTACGTCGCAGTCGTTTATAATTAATTTGATCACGAGAGGGTCATCATGTGGTCTGTCGATTCCAATCGTCTCCCTTTCCTCGAATGATATCACGTCGTTTGGAAACTTTGATGGTTTAGACCAGTTGATGCTGACATCTGCCCTTCGCTGGAATGCTTTGATTGACGAGATGGTATCTGAGCAATAGTGAGATCCTCCCATTATCATGCTTATCCTTCTTCTTGATCCGGAGGGCGGCGCTTCGTCATCCCTTCTATCGCGCTTGGTGTGATCTTCTTTTGTCAGGTCGGGTTTGTATGTGTTCGCGTCCATCTCGAAATCCTTGAGGCTGATGTTTCCTCCAAGCTCGCCAGCTGCTAATTTTTTAGCAAGCTTCAAACCTAGAATTTGGCAGTTCGCGGTGGAATGTCCATAGATGCGATGGTGTTCGCAGTATGCTGTTTCATCGTAAGAGCTTTCGCCTTTGGTCCAAGTGCTCCATGAATCTCTTTCGCAGCCGCGGCCTCTTCCTCTATCATAGCCGGGTTCATCGATTTGATAGTTATGGGCTCCTCGAAAACCGCCCTCGTGCTGCACATAGCCAGAACCTTGACTATTCCTTTTAGTGTTAGAAGGGTTGGAGACTTGGGGAGAGTGGTTCACTGCCTTTGTCTTCCCATACTTCTCGGTTAGGATCTTCATCTCTTCTTCTTCGGTGATGAAGTCTGCAACTTGATGCATTGCATCATGTATCGTTGTGGGCGAGTTTATCTCGATTTCTTTGTGAAAATTGGAGTTGAACCATAGTGCTCGCTTCAGGGCCAGTAAGGCTGCTTTGTCGCTCAGGCCTTCCACTTTGGACATGACGGCTTTGAATCTTCCAATGAAACTCTGGAGTGTTTCATTCTGCCCTTGAGCCAGGGTCCACAGATCGGCGTCGGATGTTTCGGGATCCATGAATATGGAGTAATGCTTTAGGAACGCCGCTGACAGTTGGTTGTAGCTGTTGATGGAGTTCCGTTCGAGTCTGGAAAACCACTGGAGCGCCGGTCCCTTGAGATGCTCCACGAAGAGAAGGCACTGTCCGGCGTCTCTTTCGTTTTCCTTGAAATTCGAACGTCCCATGGCTATAGCGAAAGCCGTCAGATGCTCCTTCGGATCGGTTTTTCCTTCATAGATCGGGACTTTCATCTTTCCAGGGTCTGGAATTCTTGTGCTAGTAATCTGTGCTGCAAACGGGGTGTTCTGTGCTTCCTCCAGTACACGATCTATCTCTGGCACCTTGCTAGTCGCTTTGTGCATCATGGATCGGTCAGCTTTTATGTCGGCAGCTGCTCGATCCATATCTGCTCGCATCATAACCATCTCTTCTTTCTGGGCTCGGACTCCTGCTCTGCGTTCTTCGTTGATCCGTGTTTGTTCAGCCCAGATTATGTTCTCTTCCTCCTCGGTTAGCTCTTGATCTCCTTCAAGGATGACCTCGCATCTTTCAGCTCAGGTATGGCCAGCTACTAAGAGTTCAGGGTTATCACGGCTCTCTACGTTTTGCTCCATTCGATTCTCCTCCTCCAGATTGATGATTGGGGCAGGCTCCTCCTTGATCGGTGTGTCGCTTGCTTCTTGCATTCCGGAGGCTAGGTTTGCTGAGCTTTGATGGAGTGGCGGTAATCTTCCACGGGTTCGTGACGGTTTGAGCGGGGTTGAGAAATCTAGGGCCATTGGGTTGAGGTGCCTCCCGACTCGTCTTGTTGGATCCAGACCTGAGCCTATCCCACGGGTTCGACTCGCCGTTGTCAAAGCCTTCAGCTCGCCGGTCATCGTGTTGTTGAGTTTGTCTTGCTCCTCCGCCTTCTTGAGCAGTATCTCCAGCAAGGCCTTCATCTCCGTGAGTGCTGTTGAAGTCTCCCCAGCATCCTTGGATTGGTTCGTCTGATCCTCCATTACGACGTTCCAAACATCAGTAGCGTCCTGCTCTCCGTCGTTGGCCATCGTCCTTCGGATTGGTTTTACGGTGGTTTTTCGGTGTAAGATAATTCAACCCCCTCCTTCTAGCGCCAAATTGTGGGAGTGTAAATCCACGCCAATTGAATTTGTCGAAGGTTTGTTAAGAGGGATGAAATTCCTGAGTAAAAACCACTAAAAACACAAACAGAGATCCAAAGTTGGTATTTTATTAAACTGCTTAGAAAGCTTTTTGTATGAGAGCAAAAGTACAGAGTTTTGCTAGGTAAAATTGCGGATCCCCTTTTCTGAGGGTTTACATGAGTATATATACAATGTTAAGTCGGCTAAGTTAATGTCTAAAGAGATAAGGAAGATTTCCTAATCCCTCGGGATTTCCTTTTAGGAAAGCCTACCACTACCATGGACTTCGATTCATGGGCTTTAACCTTGTCATATCTCTTTTGTGGGCTTGAATCCATGGGCTCGTTGTCTCGGCCCAATCTTCTGTTGTCAAACCTTGGCTTGAGTGACACCATGGTTCATGGTTCGGGTGACACCCTGGTTCACGGCTAGGGTGACACCACGGTTCACGGTTCTGGTGACTCTATGGTTCACGGCTCGGGTGACACCATGGTTCACGGCTCGGGCGACACCATGGTTCACAGCTCGGATGACACCATGGTTCACGGCTCGGGTGACACCATGGTTCGTGGCTCGGGCGACACCATGGTTCACGGTTCGGGTGACACCATGGTTCACGGCTCGGATGACACCATGGCTCATGGCTCGGGTGACGCCATGGTTCACGGTTCTGGTGACATCATGGCTCACGGCTCGGGTGACGCCATGGTTCACGGTTCGGGTGACATCATGGCTCACGGCTCGGGTGACATCATGGCTCACGGCTCGGGTGACGCCATGGCTCACGGTTCGGGTGACATCCTGGCTCATGGCTCGGGTGACGCCATGGTTCACGGTTCGGGGTTGCTTCGTGTCATGGTTCAGGTGGCGACAACTTCGATCTCCTTGCCTTAACCTTGATCCGTTTGGCTTGACCCCAATCCAACTTTTCCTTCATTGTTAGGGATCTTGATCCAACTCTTCCTTCACGGCTAGGGATCTCGATCCAACTCTTCAGGGTTAGGGATCCCGATCCAACTCCTTCACGGTTAGGGATCCCGATCCAACTCCTTCACGGTTAGGGATCCCGATCCAACTCCTTCACGGTTAGAGATCCCGATCCAACTCCTTCACGGTTAGGGATCCCGATCCAACTCTTCCTTCACGGTTAGGGATCTCGATCCAACTCCTTCACGGTTAGGGATCCCGATCCAACTCCTTCACGGTTAGGAATCCCGATCCAACTCTTCCTTCACGGTTAGGGATCTCGGTCCAACTCCTTCACGGTTAGGGATCCCGATCCAACTCCTTCACGGTTAGGAATCCCGATCCAACTCCTTCACGGTTAGGGATCCAGCTGCTAGTGCTTTTTCATACTTAGCCATTTTTCAATCGTTGATTCTCAAGAGGTGAAATCTGACCCCAACTGTGAATGATAAGATAGATTGTCAACTGACATGTAGTGCTAGATCTCGTTATTTATATTTATATATGTAAATTTTGCAACTCCAATTTGATTAACCAAATATTGTGCTTACTATTAATTACTGTTGAAAAAAAATCTATCGAAATTTTAGTGAGTAAAAAATAACAGCTCAGAGATTCTTAGATTTAACGAGTTCTCTGGATTTATCTATAGCTTTACTCTATCACATCATCACTATGTGATTCCTATTTATTATTGTTTTTTTTTTTTGACATCATGTGATTCCTATTTATAAATGGTATTCGAAGGAAAAAAAATGTAAAGTTAAATTATAAGTAGGGGTGGACAGTTCGATTTTCGGTTTGGTTTCGTTCAGTTTTTACGATTTTACGGTTTATCGGTTTTATAAAACTCAAACTATATAAAAACCATATGTATTTCAATTCGGTACGATTCGGTTTTTTCGGTTTACGATTTATCGATTATATAAAAATTGAAACCATATAAAAACTATATGCAATTTGATTTGGTTCGGTTTCAGTTTTGTTTTGGTTTATTGCATGATTTCAAAAAACAATTGCTACGTAAACACATTATTTTAAGCCCCATAAAAAAAAACAGAAAACGTGTGAAGCAAAAAAAAATAGATTTCGAAAGTATTGATATGCCAAATAACACTTTGATTCAAGAACACTTTTGATAAGAATCTACCAAGGATTCATTACTCTAAGTTGGCAAAGGGGATAATCCTTGACTCAAAGAAGTTGTTACATTTCAAGAACAAGGCGGTGGATTGTTTGATCGCACAGAAGCTGCGGAAGACTCCTGATATACCGGTTGATCCATTGTATGACGCACCAAGACGGATCGGTTGATCGAATGGTCTCACAAGAGTTGCGGAAGGCTCCTGATTTACCGGCTTGATCAATGGATATTACGCACCAAAGATCGGATCAATGGATATTACAGAAATGAGAAACACTCTCAAAGGTTCCAAAAATAAAATAAAAGGTTCTCTACTTTTATTCATGAAATAAACCTCATTATATAGAGGAAATACATCAAAAACGTCCATAAAATAGCTTAACATGCAAAGCATCTAGGGAAACAAAATTCAAACTATAAAATGCATGTAAGAGAGAGAAAAACACTTAAATAAATACTGCTTTGAATCTGGACGAAATTCTCTCTTTTCTTGTTGTTTATGGACTACAAATACTCCAATTAAGATTTACTCTTCTTAAATCCAAGCCCATGAAGTTGCAAGTCCTGATTAGATGTTTTGCTCCCACATTCAGATTTGATGTCCTCATCATATAAACATGTCTTGTCTTTGCCGCTACCAATGATCATATCAACTTTGAAGCAAAAAAATATGAATGGAAACACATTAGTTTAGGGTTTTATTTATTCTATCGATTTAGTTCTTTTAGTTTTCATTTTTAAGCCTTCGAGATAAGTCTAAATTAAACAAAGAATGAAAAAATATATAATTATCTCAAATTTAATTTTAAAACCGAAAAAACCATTCGATTTTACGATTTTTAACCAAATCAAACATAAACCAAAAACTTTTAAAAAATGAAAACCAATGAGTTTTTAGGTTAAACCACGATCAAACCAAATCGCTTATTTCGGTTTGGTTCAATTCGGTTTTTCGGTTAAGGTTTTTTTGCCCACCCTAGTTATAAGTAAAAAATAAACAAAAACAATTTAATAACATTACCTTAAATAATAAACATGTACGTGTATACTAAAGTCAATTGGTGCAAGTAGTGGGGGCATTTATGTCATTTGAATAATGGATTGCCCAAACTAACACGACAGGGCAACTCAATAACAACAAGGCTCATGAGCGAACGATGACTCCAGTTGATAACCTCGAATAGACAGATATACCCTTTTTCGTATAGAAATGGGGTTAGGAGTGAATTTCGAGTGAACCAACGATAACTCATACGCTAAACTTATTTGTTATTTTCATAGTTTAAACAAAAAAATAAAGTATGTGATTAGTGAAAAATCCCATTAAAATATTATTTTATGATTTTGTACTTGTTCAGTCCAGCCAAATTGTTTTGTTGGTATATTATACTGGGACAAAACAAAAATAATATTTTTTTAATGGTGATTTAGGTAGATTTCTATATTAAGGGCCAAATTTACAAAAACAAATACGTATAATTTTTTTTGAAAAATGCTATTTTTATGATACCACTTTTTAAAAATATCACTGTTCATTTTCAAAAATAACTTTTATAAGATTAAAAACTCAAATTTCTAAGAATTTATAAAACATGTTTATAAGAGTTTTATAATGTTTTAAAAGAAATATTATAAATTTTTATAGGGTTTTATAAAGTTTATAAGGTTTATACATTTCTTATAAACATGTTTTATAAAACTTTATAAATTTAAGTTTTCATAAACATTTATAAAAATGGTATTTTTGAAAATGAACAACAAACAATGGTATTTTTCGAAAATAGTATCATAAAAATAGTATTTTTAAAATTCCTCCAATATTTTTTGCGCATAATTTAAGAAAAATAGTGTGATATCATGTAAAATAGAATGTTAAAATAACATGATATTTTTTAAAATTATGTTTTAAATTCATGCTATTAAAAATATATATGATAAATAAACCACATTGTTTATTTAATTAGGTAAATAATCTTACATTTAAAAAAAAAGATAAATTACTTTTGTGAAAGATTATAAATACACTCTTATAATCTCAATTTGTTGAGGATTTTGCGCGATTTTTTTGACAAATATCATACTATTTTACTCCATATTACGATATGTTATTCGATATCATTTTTTCGGTCTATTAGTTCATTAATCTATATTTGCTATCCGATGATACACTACTTTACATTAGTGAATCGTTGTTCAATAAAATAACACAAAAACGCAAATGCAAAATAATACTTTCGTCAAATCGCACAAAATATGTTTTTTTTTTACCAAATTACCACCAAAGTTATAAAAAATATACTATCTACTTACTTAATCCTAAATATTTTTTAATTATATATACACGATATTTTTATTTTGGAAAGAATATTATGTTAAAATACATTTGAATATTAAATTTACAAATAAATTGCTCAAATAAAAATACTCTACATTTAAAAAAAAATCATCATTCTTTCTCAAGTGACCAAGTCTATGAACAACAGTAACCTCTATACAACCATGGACTATATAATTTTCTCCTACTCCATGTATACGACGACATTTTTATATATTTTTAATTAAACATATTTGTTCTCTATTTGATTAATTCAGATTCAATTTGAGAGAAGGAAAGTCAAACTTATAAAATGTATTGGATTGCATTATGGTTTGCGGTGAATGCGGCTAGAGCGGTAAAGGTTTTAAATGGAAAAACATTGTAATGAGATGACATATAAATCATATGCTTTAAAACCATGTCCCTATAAATTAATCATATGATTAGACATATAAATTAATCATATGTTATCTCATTACATTGTGCATAAAAACCATGCCCCTATACTTTTGATGCGGTCAATATTTTTTCAATTTGTTTTAACGAAATTTGAAAAAATATTGGGAGAATTTTAAAAATACCACTTTCATATACCACTTTTATAAAAATTAATGAGGTGTGGGTCATATACCACGGTAAGATTTGGTTTTTTCGGTTTACGATTTATCGGTTATATAAAAATTGAAATCATATAAAAACCATATGCAATTTGGTTTGGTTCGGTTTCGATTTTGTTTTGGTTTATTGCATGATTTCAAAAAACAATTGCTACGTTTAGCCCCATAAAGAAACAGAAAACGGGTGAAGCAAAAAAAAAAAAAATAGATTTCAAAAGTGTTGATATGCCAAGTAACACTTTGATTCAAGAGAAGCAAAAAAATATGAATGAAAACACATTAGTTTAGGGTTTTATTTATTATATCGATTTAGTTTTTTTAGTTTTCATTTTTAAGCTTTTGAGATAAGTCCAAATTAAACAAAGAATGAAAAAATATATAATTATCTCAAATTTAATTTTAAAACCGAAAAACCATTCGGTTTTACGGTATTTAACCAAATCAAATCTAAACCAAAAACTTTAAAAAAATGAAAACCAAATGAGTTTTTAGATTAAACCACGATCAAACCAAATCGCTTATTTCGGTTTGGTTCGATTCGGCTTTTCGGTTAAGATTTTTTGTCCACTCTAGTTATAAGTGAAAAATAAACAAAAACAATTTAATAACAGTACCTTAAATAATAAACATGTACGATTATACTAAAGTACGCATTTATAATCGATCATTCTGGAAAATATATTACAAGTCAATGGATGCAAGTAGTGGGGGCATTTATGTCATTTGAATAGTGGATTGCCCAAACTAACACGACAGGGTGATTCAATAACAACAAGACTCGTGAGCGAACGATGACTCCAGTTGATAACTTCGAATAAACAGATATACCTTTTTCGTATAGAAATAGAGTTAGGAGTGAATTTCGAGTGAACCAAGGATGACTCCAGTTGATAACTTCGAATAAACAGATATACCTTTTTCGTATAGAAATAGAGTTAGGAGTGAATTTCGAGTGAACCAAGGATGACTCATACGCTAAACTTGTTTGTTATTTTCATAATTTAAACAAAAAAAACAAATTATGTGATTAGTGAAAAATCCCATTAAAATCTTATTTTATGATTTTGTACTTGTTCAGTCTAGCCAAATTGTTTTGTTGGTATATTATACTGGGGAAAAACGAAAATAATATTTTTTTAATGGTGATTTAGGTAGATTTCTATATTAAGGGCCAAATTTACAAAAACTAATATGTATAAATTTTTTTGAGAAATGCTATTTTTATGATACCACTTTTTAAAAGTATCACTGTTCATTTTTAAAAATACAACTTTTATAAGATTAAAAACTCAAATTTATAAGAATTTATAAAACATGTTTATAAGAGTTTTATAATGTTTTAAAAGAAATATTATAAATTTTTATAGGGTTTTATAAAGTTTATAAGTTTTATAAATGTCTTATAAACATGTTTTATAAAGCTTTATAAATTTAAGTTTTTATAAACATTTATAAAACTGGTATTTTTGAAAATGAACAACAAACAATTGTATTTTTTCAAAATGGTATCATAAAAATAGTATTTTTGAAATTCCTCCAATATTTTTTGCGCATAATTTAAGAAAAGTAGTGTGATATCATGTAAAATAGAATGTTAAAATAACATGGTATTTGTTAAAATTATGTTTGAAATTCATGCTATTAAAAATATATATATGATAAATAAACCACACTGTTTATTTAATTAGGTAAATAATCTTATATTTTTTTTAAAAAAGATAAATTACTTTTGTGCAAGATTACAAATACACTCTTAGAATCTTAATTTGTTGAGGATTTTGCGCGGTTTTTTTACAAATACCATATTATTTTACTCCATATTACGGTTATCCGATATCATTTGTTTCGGTATATTAGTTCATTAGTCTATATTTGCTATCCGATGATACACTACTTTACATTAGTGAATTATTGTTGAATAAAATAACACAAAAACGCAAATGCAGAATAATACTTTCGCCTAATCGCACAAAATATGGTTTTTTTTAACCAAATTACCACCAAAGTTATAAAAAATATATTATCTACTTACCTAATCCTAAATATTTTTTAATTATATATACACGATATTTTTATTTTGGAAAGAATATTATGTTAAAATATATTTGAATATTAAATTTACAAATAAATTGCTCAAACAAAAATACTCTACATTTAAAAAAAATCTTCATTCTTTCTCAAGTGACCAAGTCTATGAACAACAGTAACCTCTATACAACGCATTCCAATGACCATGGACTATAATTTTCTCCTACTCCATGTATACGACGACAATTTTATATATTTTTTTAAACATATTTGTTCTCTATTGAGAAAAGGAAAGTCAAACTTATAAAATGTATTGGATTGCATTATGGTTTGCGGTGAATGCGGCTAGAGCGGTAAAGGTTTTAAATGGAAAAACATTGTAATGAGATGACAAATAATTAATCATATGCTTTAAAACCATGTCCCTATAAATTAATCATATGATTAGCCATATAAATTAATCATATGTTATCTCATTACATTGTGCATAAAAACCATGTCCCTATACATTTGATGCGGTCAATATTTTTTCAATTTGTTTTAACGAAAATTGCAAAAAATATTGGAGGAATTTTAAAAATATCACTTTCATATACCACTTTTATAAAAAATATTGGTTGTTGTCTATTTTCAAAAATATCATATTTATAGAAGGGTTAATTAGCTGAATATTACTTTTGAGAGAGATAATTGGGAAAGTAGCAACTCTATTTTCGGAATTAGGTAAGTAGCAGAGAGGAAAAAAAATGAACAAAATTACCCTTGTAGATGTGTTTTAGGTAATAAATAAATAAAAGAAATCTCTAAAAATCTTCTCTTGATCTCATCTCTGAAAAAATTGCTCATGCAGTTGTATCTCTGCAAAAAGCAGATATGTGTTTTGCACAACTGCTCTGGAAAAAAAAATGGATCAGAAGATGACAAAAAAAAACAAATATGTTGTAACAGTTAACTATTTAATAATATAGTTGACTATTTTTGAAACTACATATCCTACTAATCTCAGAAGATAGTTAGCTACCTCACACTATTTGGTAACTATCTAAAACATAGTTAACTATTTTTCAGAAAATAGTTACCAATTTAAAAGCATAGTTAATTATTTTCAGAGCATAGTTGTCTACTGTACCGATTTCAAAACATAGTTGACTACATGAAAATGTTGTTGTAATAGTTACTTATTTAAACAGACATAGTTAACTATGTTCAAAACGTAGTTACATATTATAGTTTGCATAATGAAAAAGAATAACATAAATAGTTAACTATTATCAGAAACATAGTTACTTATTATAGTTTGCATAATGAAAAAGAATAACATACATAGTTAACTATTATCAGAAACATAATTACCTATTATAGTGATTTTCGAACATAGTTAATTATATCGATCTCCAGCGGCTGCTCAGTTTGACTAGGAGAGGGGACGATAGGGGGGGCGTTTAACGGAGGAGAAGAAACACAATCTTAATCCATGATTGGAGATTTTTGATTCATAGCAAAGAGATAAGACAAAGTGATTGAGAGTTGATTTTGTGTTTCACCAGAGAGAGACGGATCGATTATGGTGTTTGTGCAAGAAAAAGAAGAAGAAGAAGAAGAAAAAAAAAAAAACCGGCGGAAGAAGGAGAAGAAGAAGAGGCGATGGAGGAAGAAGAAGAGGAAAAAGAAGAGACAATGAATTAGGGTGTTTTTTTTTTTTCATTAAAGGTAAAAACGGAAATCAAGACCTAATATTGTTAGTCACTATATTTTGATTTATTGTATGTTAAATAATGAATTAGATGTCCATTAGGTAATATAGAGTGCAATTTCCTTTTATAGAACTCAAATTTATAAAAAAAAAAAGAATATATATAAACACTAGGTTAGGACCTGCATAAATGTGAGTTTATGATTCAATATTTAATAACCCGTGAAAAAAAATGGAAAGCAAAATTAGATCACCTGTGAAAGAAAATAAAATAAGATTGAGAATGACGACACGAAACTACCGAGAGAGAAACAATACAGTTATTTATTTATTTTGATTCTCCTGTTTTGTAATTACTTGTTTTACAATTAATTTTTATTGTCCACAATTAAATTTTGTCATATATTTCCAAATATTTATTTTTCCTATTTTTATTTGAATTAAGTTTACTTTTTATTATTTATCTACTCATATATCTATCTTTCCAAAAACCTTGACGAATTGATTCTACTAATCCTATTTGAATTAAATTTATATTCTTACAATATTTGACTTTCATTTTTTTGTTTGAATCGACATAATATCATTGTTCTTATCATAATTGAATTATGGGAGAATTTTAAAAATGCTACTTTTGGTGTGTCAATTTTCAAAAATGCCACTATGAGTTGTCCATTTTCAAAAATGCCACAATGAGTTGTCCATTTTCAAAAATATCACTTATTAAGGATTTTTAAACCCTAAACCCTAAAATCATAAACCTTAAAAATGATTTTGACCCCTAAATCCTAAACCCTAAAAACTAAACCCTAACATAAAATAGTTAACCCAAACATAAATGATATTTTGAATAAATGATATAATTTTAGTGGCATTTTTGAAAAGATTTTAGAAGGGTGGCATTTTTGAAAAGTGGCATTTCTGGCATTTTTCAAAAAAAATCTTGAATTATAAGTATTTCATCACTTTGTTTCTTATTTTTCTATAATTTTCACAACACGATAAATTTTCAATTTTCAATATAACTTTTTCTCAAACAGATTTTTTTCTTAATAATTCTTTTTTGTAATAAGACTCTTTTGACATGTTGCTAAATCTAATTGGAAAATATTTTTTACACTTGTCAAAATATGATCATTGACTGACACGTGTCACGATCGTTTTAATTACAAAATAGACGTATCAAGCTTTATATAATAAGATGATTCAAAAATATAACAGTATCAGATTTTTTTAAATAGTTAAGACTCTTTTGACATGTGGCTAAATCTAATTGGAAAATTTTTTTACATGTGTCAAAATCTTATCGATTGACTGAAACATGTAACGTTCGTTTTAATTACAAAGTAAACGCATCAAGCTTTATATAATAAGATGCGTATAAGAGTTTATAAACCTTATAAAATTTATAAAACCTTATAATATTCTTTATAAAATATTATAAAACTTATAAAATCCTTATATACATGTTTTATAAACTCTTATAAATTTGAGTTTTTTATAAAAAAACTTTATAACATTTATAAAAATTGTATTTTTGAAAATAGACAGCAAATTGTGATACTTTTGAAAAGCGATATCATAAAAATAGTATTCCTCACAATTTCTCAATAAATATTAATTTTATCAATCTGAATAATATTTAATTTTGTATATCTATCATTCGAAATTCAAATGAAAAAATAATAACATCCTCTTTCTACAAACAAAATGCTCTTTTTCTCTCCTTCATTCTTTTTCTTTTTGGTATCATGACTTGTCATATGATCTTTGTATTAGAAAATAAATATAGAAATATCATCTTTATCAAATAGATGAAAGCAGACACAAATATTTTTAGGAAAATTTTATCAACATCTATTAATCTAACCACTCTAATGAATAAAAGGGTTCGGTTTCTACTGTCAACACACCAGCTGAGCCTTGGGTTTATCAAGCTCAAAAGAAGACAAAGAAAAATATGGGTCAAACACAACGAATACACCCCATCTCCTCTTCCTCCACTATCTCTGCAGTCAAACAGAATAACGATAACAAGAGAGCACAAGGTTGTCGTGACACTGGTAGAGAAATGACACTTCACCAAAATCCAGCTTTCAAATAGATTTGATTCTCTTAGGTCATATCCAATCATGTGTTAATGATGATAGCTAACACTAAATGACAAATTTAAATTCATATATATGATGAAACGTTGTAATCGACTATGTTAATAAAATAAGAACAAAGTTTATCTTCTTCAAGGTATCAATCTTTCTCCTTTCGTCTTTCATTGTATCAGAGCCATGAAAGGCTTTTTCTGAATCTTTCTCAGCTCCTACGCTCACTATGTCTCAGTGCATGATCCTCAAGCTCAATGAAGAAAACTATATGCCCTGGAAGCTCCAGTTTGAGCAATTTTAATCCACTCTGATGCTTCTCGGTTTTTTATTGGTGCTATACTGCATCCTCCTCCACCAACCATCTTTGTTCGCAATGGAGACCAGGTCACAGAAGCAAGCAACCCTGATTTTGTGAAGTGGATACACTCAAATTAACTTGTCATGGCTTGGTGATATGGATTTCTCTCAGAAGATGCTCTCGAGTCTGTCTATGGCCTTCACTCATCTCAGGAGGTATGGTTCACTCTTGCTAAGAAGTATATTCGTGTTTCTGTAACTAGGAGGCTAGATTTATAAAGGCGTATCCAAACTACTACTAAGATGCATAAATTTATGGTTGAATACTTGTCTGAAATCAAGACATTTGTGACCAGCTAGACTCTATAGGCTCTCGAATCTTAGAACATGAAAATATCTATGGTGTTTGAATGGACTATGGAATGAATATGAATCTAGTATATTTACATTGTTATTGGAAACTTTATGGAATCCTATCATGGTATTTGCTTTGAAGATATTTTTTTTAAGCTCATTGGGTTTGATGATAAGCTTGAAGTTTATACCTATTCTAGTGAGGTTACACCACATATGGATTTTTACACTAATAGAGGGGGCTATTCGATTTCTTATGTCAACAACAGATGTGGATACTCTAGTCGTGGTCGGGGTCAAACTAGAGGAAACTACAGAGGCAGAGGCTCCTACTCAACTCGTGGTCGGGATTTTTATTAATAGTTTGCTTATGGATTTTCATTGGAGTCTAACCAAAAACCTACGTGCCAGATTTGTGGAAAATATGATTACTCTGCTTTCAAATGTTTCAATAAGTTTGATCAAGATTATCAGAATCATGATCTTCTTAATGCTTTGGATGAAATGAGGATTTCTGATCAAGAACAATAAAATGGTAACAAGTGGTATCCTGATACTGGTGCTACGACACTCATTACCAACTCTACAACTTAACTCCATATCTCTCAGCCCTACTCTAGTGATGACTCAGTCATTGTGGGCAATGGTGACTTTTTGCCCATTACTCATGTTGGTTTCAGAGCTTTTCCATCTTTGTAAGGTACACGGTCTATATAGGATGTTCTAGTTTGTCATGACATCACCAAATCCTTATTCAAATTGACTATTGATTATCCTTGTTCCTTTACCTCTGATTCTAATTATGTTCGAGTAAAAGACAAACAAACAAAACAGTTGTTTACTCAAGGAAGCAAGCGTAAGGACTTGTATATGTTGGAGAATCCACAACTTTTGGCTTCGTCTCCACTAGGCAGCAGTCAACTAGTGATGAGGTGTGGCATCAAAGGCTAAGATATCCTCACAAAGAAATTCTCCAAAAACTCATAAGGAATAAAGCTATTGTAATTAATAAAACAAGAACGCGTATGTGTGATGCTTGTCAAATGGGAAAAACTTGCAAGCTTCCCTTTTCTGCTTACTAAACCTCTTGAAAGGATTCATTGTAACTTATGGGGCCCTTCACTTGTCATTTTTGCTCAAGGATTTTGCTTTTATGTCATTTTCATTGACAATTTCTCTAGATACACCTGTTTTTATCCTTCGAAACTGAAATCTTATTTCATTTATGTGTTTCTCACAGTTTTAACAACTAGCTGAGAATCAATCCAGCAGAAGATATCTTTGTTTCAGTGTGATGGAAGGGGTGAATTCACAAGTAATGAGTGTGTCTCTCATTTGGCTCGCTGGAAAATTAAACAACTTATTTTTGCCTTCACTCTCCCCAACAAAATGGCATTACTGAAAGAAACAAAGGCATCTAAGTTGGGATTGTCCATGATGTTTCACAGCAAAGTACCTCAGCAGCTGCGCGTTAAAGCATTTTCACATCTAACTTCCTTAATAATTTGCTACCATCATCTGTGCTACAAAACAACAAAAGTCTCTATGAGCTTTTGATGAAAAAACCACATGTGTACACATCACTGCGAGTATTTGGCTGCTCTTGCTATCCTTATCTTTGACCTTACGCTCAGAACAAGTTTGATCTCAAAATTGTGTTCTGTGTGTTTCTTGGATAGTGAAGTTTTGCAGCCACAACATACATATGTTTAAGGTAGAAGAGTAAAATCTGCATCTGTCTTTCAACAATTTCATGTTGCAATTCCAAATCCTGCAACTAATTATGAGACAAACTCAGATGCAACAGTAAGTGATTATTCTTCTACTACTACAAGTGTTGAATCTTCACTATTTTCAACTGCAGATTTTCCTCCTCTGCAAAGCTTAATTGTAACTGAAATTGCTAAACCATCTCATCCAATGACTACTCAAGCCAAGGCTGAAATCTTTAAATCTAATCCTAAGAATGCTCTTCTCTCAGTCAAGACCAACTATCCTGAGCTAACACAGTAAAAGAAGCTATCAAAGATCCTGGTTGCAATGGTGTTATGGGAGAAGAAATGGGCACTCTTCATGTTACAAAGACATTGGACTTGGTTCCTCAGAGCCTGAAATGACTTCTCTAAGCTGCAAATGGGTATTTAAAACAAAGCTAAACTCAGATGGATGTTTTGACAAACTCAAAACTCGATTAGTAGTAAAAGGATATGAACAAGAATAAATAATTGATTATATAGAAACTTACAGTCTAGTGGTCAAGACATAAACAGTGAGAATGGTGTTACTTGCTACAACCATACATAAATGGAATATCAAACAGTTGGATGTGAAGAATGCATTTTTACATGGTGATTAAAATAAACAATTTACATGATCCAATCACTTGGGTTTGAAGATCTGGATAAACCTAATTACCTTTTTCATCTGAAAAAGGTTATCTATAAATTAAAGCTAACTCCTCGAGTAGGTTTGATAAGTTCAGTTCGTATATGTTGAAGTTTTGATTTATCTGCAGCATCCCTGATCATTCACTCTTTGTCTACATCAAGAGTAATGATGTGATGCTACTGTTACTCTATGTAGATGACATGTTATTGACATGCAACAACAACACTTTGATTCAAAAGCTTCTATCATGTCTCAATGCCAACTTTAGTTTGAAATATATAGGTCTTCTTCCACTACTTCCTTGGGATCCAGACTCATTTCCACAAAGATGGATTATTTATGAGCCAAAAGAAGTATACCACTGATATTCTAGTGAATGCAAGTATGGCATATTATGTACCTATGCCTACTACTCTGCCTTTACAATGCCTACTATATGGTCTTGTTTAACCCTTACAAGACCATATATACAATTTGCAGTCATTTTACGTGCCAAAAGATGCATTCACCTACCATTTCAAATTTCAATCTACTGAAAAGGATTCTCAAGTGGTTACTGCACATATGGGAATCAACTTGAATTATGATTTAGATTCTACTATTCGGGTTTATAGTGACAGTGACTGGACAGGGTGTAAGGAAACAAGAATATCAACTGGTGGTTACTGCACTCTTCTTGGTTCAAATATCATTTATTGGTCTTCTGAAAATCATCTTACAGTCTCCAAATCTTCAAATGAAGTTGAGTACATAACACTATTACTTGCTGCTTTTGAGCTAACTTGGATCACATCTCTACTCAGAGGAATTGGTATGTCTTAGACTGAGCTTGCTGAGTTGTATTATGATTATCTTTCTGCTGTATACCTCACTGTCAATCCAGCCTTATGCTCCACGTCAAAGAACTTTTACATCGATTATCACTATGTACGTGAAAGGGTTTCAATGGGATCTTTGGTCACTAAACACATTCTCGCTTCTCTTCAGTTGGTTGACATCTTCACCAAATCTCTTCTCAACAACCATTCATTGATCTCAGGTACAAATTTGGTGTTAACTTGCCACCCAACACAAGTTTGACGGGTGTATTAAGTCAAATACTCTAATGAAGAAAGAGGGTTTGGCTTCTTTTTCAACATATCATTAGGGCCTTCGGTTTATCATGCCCAAAAAAAAAGAAAGGAATATATGGGTCAGACACAACAAACACATCACATCTCCTTTTCCTCTGCTCACTCTACAGTCAAACAGAGTAACGATAACAAGAGAGCACAAAGTTATCATGATACTAATACATAAAAGACACCTCACTAAATCTAGCTCTAAATAGATTTGATTCTCTTATGACATGTGCAATTGTGTGCTAATTATGACAACTAGCAGTGACAAATTTAAATTTCTTTATATAATGAAACATTATAATCGACTATGTTAAGAAAATAAGACAAAAATTTATCTTCTTCAAACATTCTTCTTTAGTCTTGCAATCTCATGATCATAGTTTTCAATAACCTATAAAAAACATTAAAACGGTTTTTTTTTCCAACCGCTTATAATAAATTAAACCGGTTTAGAAATCCAAACCGGAGAAACAGTGTTTACATACAAAACATCATGCGGTTATCGTCGAGCACTACGTACCAACATGTCCGCTTTTGTGTTACTAAGATGAGGGATGTGGGATAGGGTAAAACGAGAGAAAGCTTGCTTACTGCGCTCCAATTCTTCCAAATAGACAGCGAACGCGGGCCATTTCATCGATTCTTTCCTCATTTGTACTAGCTCGGCGCTATCGGTGGCGAACTCCACTTTTGTCTTCTGTTGGGCAATCAAGCAATGCATGGTCCAAATAAGAGCCTCCAACTCCGTGTGTAGAGGTGAAAGATTTCGACGTAAATTTCTTGCCCCTATCAACTCTTCTGATTCAGTATCCTGAAAATAGAACCATCCCGACCCAGAGAAGTTATCATCAGCTTTCCACGATCCATCGATATGACATCGTGGTCCCTTTCCCCCCCCCCCCCCACCGCAGTTACCGGGGTAGGTAATGGTGGTACAGGTTCTCCCCCGTCTGTATCCACTTGTGCCAAAAACCAAAGCTTAGCTTCGGTATATGCCATCTGTAAAATTCCTCTTAGATCTTTGTCTACATTATTAAACATCTTATCATTACGGACTTTCCAAATATACCAAATGATTCAAGGAAACTCTGACAGAATGCGTGGTATATGGCAAAATAAATAATCGATGTTAACATCAAAACGGTTTAATATCTATTTATAAAAACTATTTAATATTATTTTCATCCCTAGTAATTTTTTATAAATAGATATTAAATCGTTTTAATATTTTTATATTAGTTTTCAATATCTATTTATATAAACTATTATTTTTTAATTAAATCATTTTGAACTATATTATAAATATTATTTTTCATCCCTAGTAATTTTTTTTGCTGTCACGATCTAAAATGTAACGACCAATATATTAAAAAAAAAATTACTCTATTCAATCAAAAGTTTGGGTTCTAATTGTTATTTTTTTACCAAGTGGCAAGGATCTAGTTGTTTTGAAAGTAAGTATTTAACGTCACTAGTTCAATTCTATTTTTTTGTTTTAAATAATTTACGCTTTAAATGCGATATTATCAATAACCGATCTTGAATACGGAAAAAAATAATGATCGAAAATCCAAAATTTTTACAATTTATAAAAAAAAAGATTATAAAGAAAATTACAAATTCAGCATTTGAAGGGCCGACGTGGCTCCGAGATTAGAATATAAGATGCTGTTTTTCGTCTTATCTTATATTGTCTCTGTGTTTATGTTTATATTCTATCATTTTAGCTTGCTTTATGCCTTTAAAAATGTCATTTTTGAAATATTATTTTGTAAAAATGTCATCATGAGTTATCCATTTTTCAAAATGCCATAAATAAATTAATGATCTTTTAATACTTAAATTCTAAAATTTTAAATTTTAAAAAGAGTTTTTTGACCCTAACAAATCCTAAACCCTCAAAATTAAACCTTAACGAAACATAGTTAACCCAAACATAAATAATATTTTAAATAAATAATATTTTGAATAAATAATACAATATTAATAATATTTTTAAAAAGATTTTGAAAATATGATATTTTTAAAAAATAATATTTTAAAAGTGATATTTTAAAAAATTTGTCGAAAAACGAAACTACTTTGAAAAATGTTATGCTGTCCACTCACACACGCATCAATAAATAAAGAAAAAGCTCAAGCCCAGTCAAAGATTTTCCCAATTGCTCGTTGACCATGAAAGGGTATATCCGTCATTCGAAGACTCTTCCCACTCATTTCCCAAGGGCGTTTTCGTCTTTAAAGAAAAAAAGACCCACTCGGCACGTATCTCCTTCGTCTTTAATTTCGGATTGTTTCTTCGCATTTAGGAAGATCACCGGAAAATTCAAACGGAGACGCGATTTTCCGATCATTAGCAATCGAATTATTCGCCGGAGAACAGATAATTCCAAAGTTTACTTTGATTACCAGATACCGTTTAATCTGAGATTCTATAATAACTGAAATCGCTGCCAAGAAGATGAAGAGAAGCTCAGAGAGGAAGAACAAAGCTCAGAAAGGTATTTTGATTTATTTATTTTTGGATGATATTCTAAAACCCTAAGTTAGACTCTATAATTTCGGCCATTAATGGAGGAATCAATTTCTCTGTCTTTCTCTCTCTCTAGTTTCTATGTGTATTTATTTGGTTTGTACCGTTGGGAGCTGAAAAAGATTTAATAGCTCAACTAATTTCCAACTGGTTTCAAGGTCTTAGGGTTTTAGCTCTTACTTGTCTGATTTACAGGATTTGTTTTCCAGAATTGATGATTGGAGACGTTTTATTCTGACTTATGTTTCCAGGAAGGTGATTGAATGTTGAGATCGATTCTATAAAACGTTCACGAAGATGTTGAATTTGATTTTGGTCATAATCGTAATCGGAGGATCCATTTGCCGAGTCTCTTCTTCCTCGTCTAATTTCACCCAATCTTGTAAAGGATCATGCGGTCGATTGACTCTGTCTTATCCTTTCGGGTTTTCACCCGGCTGTCCGATCCGATTTAATTGCTCCACGGACGGAAGACCGGAGATCGGAGGCTTTTCCGTCCAAAACGTGACGGAAGACAGTATATTCGTCGGCGTCCTACACGATTGTAATCGGAGTATTGGAGACATGAAACCGCTTTTCGGCGACCACTATGCGCCTACATCGGAGAACAGTTTCCTTATGGAGAATTGCACGCGTCCAACCGATGGCTGCTCCATCAAGCAGAAGTTCTTGGAGACTCAGCTGAAACTTCAAAGCTGTGATTCCAAAGGAAACATAAGCTGCTTTTCTCCAGATACAAATTCGAGTTCAACAAATTCAGCCAAGTTTTTCAGTTTGGAGGATTTGAAGAACACCACTTGTAGTTTATTGTTCTCGTCGATAGCTTTCGAGCCTGTAGGTGCGAATGCGGGAATAGCGCTAGAGTTTGAGCGAGTTAGGTTAGGTTGGTGGCTAAAAGGAGTTTGCAGAAACGTAACTTGTGCGGAAAATGCCTATTGTACACACGTAGACGCACCTGGTGGAAGCGCAGGACACCGGTGCTCATGTATCGAGGGTCACCATGGAGACGGATTCATCAATCCTTGTCGGAGAGGTTAGTCAATCTTTTTATTTTTTCCTATTTCTTGATGCTGGCCAAATGGACCAACAAGTAAGAAAAATTCTTGATGGCAATCCAAAGATCATACATGCTTAATGAAAATTTGTGTTCTCTGGGAACAAAATTGGAATAACTTGTTGAAGCTCTTGTTTTGAATCTAGTATAATGTTGATATATAGATTATTTCTTTGAATGTCTGAAGAGTGACAGATGATGTTCATGCCTCTTGTTTACGAAATTCGCATAGCTTATTTTTGCTAACTGGTTTCCTCTTTACGCTTTGCAGTACTACCGGACTGCCGTGGTTCCAGACTTGTCTGGGGACATTGTAGATCTAGTCTTGGTATCATTGTAGGAGGTAACTGTCGCTTTAGTGTTTCTTTGGCTTTTTTAAGTTTTGTTCTTTGTTCAATTTTGTGGATCTTTGACTCTCTGTTAATTCATTTGCTACATAGGAACTGTTGGTGGAGCATCTTTGCTAGCTGGCTTGGCTCTTTTGTTCCTTTGTAAGCGGAGGCGGTCTGCTTCTTTGAGAAGCCATTTAAGCGCGAAACGTCTTTTTTCTGAAGCTGCAGGCAACTCAAGTGTAGCCTTTTTCCCTTACAAGGAAATCGAGAAAGCAACAAATGGTTTCTCGGAAAAGCAGAGACTAGGAATAGGCGCATATGGTACCGTTTATGCAGGAAAGCTTCAAAATGATGAATGGGTTGCTATCAAAAGACTCAGACACAGAGATTCAGAAAGTGTTGACCAAGTCATGAATGAGATCAAGCTTCTTTCCTCTGTGAGTCACCCGAATCTTGTCCGCCTCTTAGGATGCTGTATAGAACAAGGCGATCCGGTTCTCGTTTATGAGTTCATGCCAAATGGAACTCTATCAGAACATCTACAAAGAGAGAGAGGGAACGGTCTTCCATGGACCATACGCCTCACTGTTGCCACTCAAACAGCTAAAGCAATCGCGTATCTCCACTCTGCAATGAACCCACCGATCTATCACCGTGACATCAAATCCAGCAATATCCTTCTCGATTATGATTTCAACTCCAAAGTTGCGGATTTCGGACTCTCTAGACTGGGAATGACAGAAACTTCCCATATTTCAACGGCTCCTCAAGGGACTCCTGGTTATCTTGACCCGCAGTACCATCAATGCTTCCATCTTTCTGATAAGAGCGATGTCTACAGCTTCGGAGTCGTCCTTGCTGAGATTATAACGGGATTGAAAGTTGTTGATTTCACTCGCCCACATACCGAAATCAACCTAGCAGCTCTTGCTGTTGAGAAAATCGGGTCAGGTTGTATCGATGAGATTATAGACCCGAGTCTTGATCTGAACCTTGACGCATGGACTCTCTCATCGATACACACTGTGGCTGAGCTTGCATTCCGATGCTTAGCCTTCCACAGTGACATGAGACCAACAATGACTGAAGTAGCGGATGAGCTTGAACAAATACGGCTCAGCGGTTGGATTCCAAACATGAGCTTGGATTCACCAACCGGTTCTCTCAGGTCATCTGATCACGGAAGCGAAAGATCAGTATCAGTTAAAAAATCATCAGCAGGAAGCAGAAGACTCGTTGTCCCTCAGAAACAACCCGATATCCTCGCTTCTGTCGAAGAGATTAGCGATAGCTCACCCGTCTCAGTTCAAGATCCTTGGTTAAGTGCACAGAGTTCACCTTCTACAAATACATTGCTCGGTAACATTCCCAGGTGATAATGATCTCAAAACACTTTTTACCACTTTCTTGTTCATAAAGTCCCGCTTTGTGTAGCCTTTCACATTATTCAGTGTTCATAATGCTAAGTAGAGAGATTAACAATGGAGAAAACAGGTTTATACATGAGTTAATGTAAAAACGATCTTGAAACAAGATCTTTCAATCAATACCACATTAAATTTAGTATTCTAATCTAATTTTTTTTTTTTTTTGTCAACAACTTCTAATCTAATTATATACTATCAATTTGCTAAAAGAACAGGGAAAATTCTCCACTGAATTTTTCTCCATCATTTTTCCCTACTTACATCGGCCATCTAAAATATTATTTTCTTTCTTTTCTGATCATTTTAACCATTAACAAGAGAGAGATTAACCTACGCTTCTAATCTAGTGATTTATATTAGAGTTTAAATTGTATACGACTAAAAACAAATTTAAGGTTATATATAAATGTTTTTTTTGGGTTGACGAACGAAACAGATTAATTTAATGTTAAATTGTTATGATTAGATTTGAAATAGGATTTGAACGCGTTTTCAGCTATTATTGTCTGATAAGTTGTTAACGAACTAGCAACTCTTGTAATTATACACCTTTATAAAAAAAAACTCTTGTAATTAATTAATTATACACATCGTCCTCTGTTATGTGGGTTAAGGCTATTCATCATTTAAGATCTCACATTAATTTCTTTAATTGACAACTAGAGTTATCAAAACAAAAAAGAAAAAGTCTAATCGACAAACGAAGAACAAAGTTAATGAGGATTTATGGTCATCGTGTTTATACATCCGTATAACATGGTAAGAGTTTCAGTTTCATCGTATTGACGTTCTAGAATTTATGCTCTCGAAAAGGCCGATCTGGACACGAATTGGCCTCTGGTTGTTTTGTGGCGGTTGAATGAACGTTGTCGAGAAGAAGACATGTTCGCTGACTTTTTCGGTTCTCTGTAATGATGCCACGTACAATTAGACTGTTAACAGTGGCATCCAATCGTCGCCTTCTCAGCTTAAAGCTATCTCAATCCTTTATACAACTTCGTCGGCTTTGGAGCAGCACATGTTTGCTTCAGGGAGGTCGGCTTAGGGCTAAAAAGGTTCGAGAAAGAGTGGATCAAGGAAGTCGATCTGAAAGGTGGTTGAGCCCTGAACTGCTACAGATCCGACTTGATCCGTACTAAATCGGTTGGGTCAAGGAAGTCGAGCAGCCGTCTCAAGAAACCTTATGCTACTGTAGAAACCCATAGAAGATTTTACCACCATTTGTTTCCAGAAGCATTACAAAAATTGGCTTATGTGAATCCATCAAATCTTCTCTTCTTGAAAGTCGGGTTATGTAAGCTTATGGCATATTTCTTTCATGGGTATCACCAATGTTTACTTTGTGTGCGTCTTATGGTTCCAACGTTTCATACTTGGGATGATTCTTCAGGTTACATAGATATAGCATGGCTTCAATCTCAAAGTTAGTTGCATTTGTTATTCTCATCATTTAGCTTAATATTTGTATCTAATAATATGTATGTTTTCCGTCTCAAGATTTGGACCACTTGGAGCAAACAAGTCTATATGTGACTACATGGTCTTAGGCCGATGGACTGAGGTAGATAATTTTCTATGGTTTGAAATTGCATGAGCTAGGTAAAGTAGTTAATATCGACTAATTGTATGCGAATGCATCAGATTGTTTAGTATTGTCTCAATTCTAGCCGATGAAGTGGTTAATAGCGAATATTTATATATTAGAGCAAATATAAGTGGTTAATTGCAGGCTGCAACTTGCAGGAATAGTTGCAGGTCAAAGAAGAAAATATACTATCAAATCGTATGGATTTACTGTGGAGATTTTTCTTCTATCCGAAAGTAAGCCAACATTCATAACATGTGAACAATACAAATAGATAAAGAACCATTAAGCAATATTAGATTTGGCTATTTGATATTCAATTAGACAAAATGACAACATAACAGTTGGTAATTGTAAAATGACATGAGCTTATTGATAAGATGGAACATAATCTCTTAATTATTTATTACGCTTTTTCCATGTTAAGATTAAATCTGGAACCACTTCATCCGACTAAGAGATTAAGAACTAATCATTCACTAAGATTGGAAATTTGGTCCACAGTTGATAACTTCATATGTCATGGCTTCAATCACAAAAAATCATATTGTAGAGTTTTATAGGAAAATTGGGTTCAAAATATTCTTTAAGCTTCTTACTTTTCTGAGAACTTCTTACAAAAAAAAAAAAATTGGAGACATTTTATACAAATGTTTATTATAAATTGTCTCAAACGTTACACAAACTATTGAAACTATTGTAAATTTATGCGAAAACATTTAAAAACTTAAAAAGATACAAAATCGTGAAAAACGTTCAAAAGTTTATCAAAACTTACAAAAGTTTCAAAACATTTCAAATTTTATTTTGAAAATTTAAAACACATTTGAAAACATTTAAAAACTTAAAAAGATACAAAATCTTGATAAACGTTCAAAAATTTATCAGAACTTACAAAACGTTTCCATTTTCAGTTGAGAAAAAATTATAAATTTTAGAAAAATTTCTTTTGAAAATTTCTAATTTTCTTTTGAAAATTTAAAACACATTTGAAATTTTTTAGAAACAAACCCAATTAGTTTCCATTAATATATACGTGTTATCAGAAATTAAATTTCACCACATTATTTTTTTCTCCAAAACGTAATAAACACTAGAGCTAAGGTATTTTAATACAAAAAAATAATAAAAGGAATATTTTCTTAATATATAGTCTAAAAATACTATTTCAACATAAAAGCAATGTTCTTCGTTAAATTACTACATTTTTATTTTGTCAAAACAAAATATATCATATGTAAGAAAACGTTATGCGAAAAAATCCGCGCGTATGCGCGGGTACTAGCCTAGTAACTTATTAATTTTCTTAGGAAAAATGACTAAAAAAACACCTACTTTTGACGTTTAATTATTATTATTTTTTTTTTTACCGACTTTGATGTTTAATTAATATTGACTTTTTAAAAAATTGTTTAATTCTTCTAAAATAAAATTTTTCACAAATAAATATCAAAGGTTTTAAAATGTTCGTTTAAAACCTCATATGTTAGTTCCGTTAAATCAAAACGCTATTTTTATTCCGTTAGAAGATGATGTGGTACATGCAATTGACGAAATTGAATAAAACTGATTCGTTTTATTTTAACCAATTCTACTTTTCTACCATAAACCATGGTAACTTGAAATTAAGCATTTGGATGATAAATCATAAGAGATAAAATGTCATTCTCTTCTAGTCTCAGTTTGATTTTAAGAATAAAAATGAATCATAGATATCGACAACAGAGTCATGTAATGAAGAAAAACAGCGAAGATGATCGAAAAATCCATATGACCAATATTTATTAACTTTCCAAACTTATAGACTTGGAATGATAATATACATTCCAATGAAATCGCATAATAACTTGCGATAAATAGAATGCTTAGATTTACATTTTCTGAGTCTTTTTTTCAATGCTTTATACTCAAAGATATTCAAATACAATTGTTCATTATCCTCTCTAAGTTTCTGTTTGTAGCATATATCCTCTGAAACTCGTCTCATGCTTCTATCACTGACTAAAACATACGCAATTTATAAATTTTAGTGTAATTCACAGAAATTTGGAAAATTTTGGTCGAGGATGTTATGACAAATACAAACTCCAGTGACACACAACGATTACGCTAGGTTATAGCCTAAGCCCACCAATTTCAGCACTTAAAAAATAGAAAGAAAACATAAAATGGAAGTGAATCGACCGGAAACGAAAACCCAATTCGAAAACTAGTAGTCATATTCCCAGATCCAATAAACGCATCGATGTGAGAAAGAGCGGAAACTAAAAACCCTAGAAATGACTACGCAAAGAAAGCCGAGGAAATACATTTTAGAAACAGTGGAGTCTTCTGCTTCTAGACGGGCACTGTATTACTCCGGCGAAGAAAGTCGGCGAGGCCAAGTAGAGGAGAAAAGGCTCACCATCGAGAGACAAGAAGACCTCTCTGAATCTCGGATTCAACGATTTTATCTCAACCATTTTCTCTTCTCTTCTTCGCTAACGGAATGAGAGAGATAGAGAAACGCATAAAGTCGATCCCTCTCCGAATCTCGGATTCAGCAATTTCATCATCGCTGAAAAAAGCTCCTACCTTTCTCTCATCGATTTCATTAAACTAACTCTCGGTGCACTATTCCCTTTCTCTTTGCCTAGGTGAATTATCGGAAGAAGAAGAGAAGGAGATTTGAGGAAGAAGAGGGACAAGAGGATAAAAGTTCTGGACAAGGAAGAGAAGAAGTTTCGACTAACAAACACTCACTTTGTGAAACCCTAATTTGACGAGGATAGATGTGGACAGGGGAGAGAAAGCATCTCTTGGGTATGAGAATGGACTAGTGGAGGCTCGTAAATTCTCCTCTTTTGACCAATAAAGGATATTGATAAAGACTAAAAAAATGAACGGACAAGATTGGCTGTCTCCAAGATTTGAACGGATAAGATTGGCTAAGCAAGATTGCCACGTCATTGATCTTAGTGATCTTTTTTAATTGGCTCTCATTTTCTGTATTTTCTCATTGTTTTGTTAGATGTTTTTTAAATGTTTTATTTAATTTATAATAATATTTTAATATATACGAGTTTATAAATTTTGTAATTCTTCTGCTAATTTTTTATTTTGTAATTGAGAAATAGAAAAATATTTTTCAAGTATGAAACCATAAACCATGAACTATAAATCCTAAACCATAAACTTGAAAACCCTAAATCAAACTAAATCAAACACTAAATCTTAAATCAAACACTAATTTATTCATATTAACATATATAAACCCTAAATCAAACACTAATATTTATGATTTGAAATTTCAAAAAAAAAAATTAAGTGTTGGATTTCGGGTTTTGGGTGTATATATTAAATATATATTATGTTTATGTTTTAGAGTTTAGGATTTAAACATGGTTTAAAATTTGTTATAAGTGTTGGATTTTTTGGTATATTATTTGATGTTGATGTTTAATAATTTACAAATAAAAATTTAGTTATGATTAAGGGTTACTAGTTTAGGGTTTTTGTTTGGGGTTTAGAGTTTAGGATTTAGAAAATGATTATACTTAATTTTTTTAAAAATTCAATACCCTAAATTATCTCATTAATCTATAAAAAATTATTATATTTCCATTGTTAATAACACTAAAATTTATGTTTTAAATCCTATACCCTAAACCCCAAATCATATGCCCAAAATTTTAAATGACTAATCATAATTTTTACTTTTTATTTTGTAAATCTTAATTATTGATTGTATGTTAATAATGTTCTTTTTATTGATTTTGAATAGAGATTGATAAGATAAGACATGATCAATCCAAGTTTTGACATCAATAACTTTTTTGACAAAAAAAATCATTCACAAAGCATATAATAATAAAAAAAGACACAACGAACACATATACACTCATACATGTCCGAACCAATACGAGAGGTAACAATAATACCACCATTGATCAACGAATTGAGAAATCTGTGTTAAGTGTTATCACTTTGCCTATGCCATTTGTTTTGGAACTCAGATGTCTCATATACACGATCAGTATTGTTTACAGAGACCGAAACAATGAAGTCCGTGTTGGTAGAGACTGAAATGGCATGGACCGCATCCTGGTGGCCATGGAAGGTATGGACGCAGTTTCCTAATAAGCTGTCCCAAACGCTCACTGTACCATCTGCGTAGCCCGTCGCTAAGTACTTGGAGGTTTCTATCCAAATCAGGCATGTCACACCTTCCTGTAATTACAAAAGAGAGAAGGGCTTGTTGTTTAAGTTTTGATCTCTGTTTTGATTCTATCTCATCAGATTAACTACAAGGTTCGTACCGCATGGTCGCAGATGAACCTCGGAGTTGAATGCTGCAGATCCGAATGCTGCAGATCCGAGACACCGGTTGCAGCCAAAGGAATGGTAGCCGAACTTGGTGAAAACTTCACACCACATTCGACTGAATCTGTATGAGAAGTCAGAGAGCTCACAACTTGGTGGTACGATAGTGCACAAGTCAGAAGCACAAAGATGATTTAAAAGATGTCTTTGGGGATATAAAAGGTTTCATCTCGCAAGTCCTAAAATGAAAAGTATTTGGTACAGAGATAAGCAGTAACACTTGCTAATTGAGATAATATAAGATCATAAACCAATCTTGTATAAAGCTTGATAACAGAAGTAAAGCATATGAGACAATAGGACAAACCTTTCCGGTGACTAATTCACAATGTAAATAGAACCATCTTTTGAGCCACTGATAGCGAGGCTTGAGTTCAAGTTAATGTCCAAGCATGTCAACCCTTCCATATGATAAGGATGACCTACAATAAATCAGAGGTTAGAGTTTCACACCAGTCACAACAGTAACATGTAAACCGAAAGAGTGAGTGAGTTTTGCTTACCTTTAACCACATGAATCACATACTTGTGGTATCCCCACAATATTATAACATGCCTCAATCCACTGCATCACAAGAGGCCGAGAAGGTGCTGCAAAAACAATGAGTTATGTACTGCTGCTACATTCAATTTGTAACAATGCTACTACATTCTATTTGTAAAAAAGTAGATGAAAGTAATTAACTTATTCGAGGATTGTCGATCATTCGTTGGTAATCTGAAATATGAGTGTCGATGGTACCAATATGTACACAACAAATAGCTCTTGAAAGAAACCTTCAAAGCAAACCCAAGACAAAAAGCCAGAGTAACCAAGAATGACACAATCAAACGCAGAGCTCCCTAAAGAGGAATAAAGAATCACTAACAGAGGAACAAAGAAGCAAGAAAGCACGGATTATACATACAACAAGAGAAAAAACTCAAGAAAGACTCCAACTTAAACTTAAGAGCATCTCTAAAAACCCTAAATCCTAACCACAAACTCGACCAAAAATCTGTGAAAAACCAAAAGCTACGAATGATATCTTTAATCGAAGTTAATAGAAAACAGAGACCAATGGAGGATTCAGGCGAATGATATCTCACAACTAGAATCAGATATCAAAACGGTATTACCAAAATATCATATGCAAAAACTGAAGAGAAGAAAGAAATCATAGAAAACAAAATCTGAAGCTTCCAGGTAATCGAGATCTCACCCCAGAAACAGAAAATCCTTGGCTTAAGAAACCAAATCCTTTAATTTTATAATCCAGAACTTTATTTCATCTAAGACGAAGAAGATCGATCGAAAACACAAAAACTAAGGATTCAAATTGGAGAAGAAGATCAATTTTTCATGAGAGTTTTCTGGGAATAAGGAGAAAGAGTCAGGGTTCCGACAAGGAGGACAGAGATAAGAAGGGGATTTCGCGTCGCCGGCTTGGAACGGTGGCTGTGTCGGGAAAAGATCATTTTTTGTTCTAGATCGACACTGAGTAATATGGATCGAGGGTTAAAGAACAGATAAAGGGAGAGGAAAAAGGGATTTTTTTTGTTCAAATGGTTTTAATTTTTTTTATCAAAGCAGAATATGATTCTCGGCAAACAATTTTGCCAAAATTTTTATTTGGTACCATTTTTTACCCTTAATTTTTATTTGGGCGGATAATTAAATACTACGAGACATTTTAAAAGTGGTATGTGCTATTATAAACCATGATAAACCAAAAAATAAGCGAGATTAGAAATTGTTTTCGCGCCTAACATATCATAGCGTTTGACATTTCACAAACGCTATGAAAAATTGACCATAACTCACATTTTCTGTAGTGATCTTACCTTTCTGTACATTATAGCGTTTTTAACTATAGCAAAAACATTAAAAACGCTATAATGTACTGCTATTAATACCCACATTTTCTGTAGTGATCTTACCTTTCTACAACGTTCCTCAAGCCAACGCAGAGTTACTTAGGACGGTTGGAGGTGCTCATCGTGCACTTCCCAAGGTGCCGGACATGATCTGCCCCGACGCCTATGAAGGTGTCGCTCGCGATATTGCGAGGGTAAGTGTCCGCACTTTAGGTAGCTTAGCTTTTGTTCATTCATGAGTTTTCTAACTTCCTTTCTCGCAGTTGATGAATTCGGTCAACCTTCTCACTTATTCGTACGAGCACGCAGTGGAGAAGAAGGAGATGGGTTTTCTTGCGAAGGTGTCGAGACCGAGGGTGGTCTCGCTGGAGAAGAGACTCGATGGAGAGGAAGCGAGGGCCAAGCACTGGAAGGACATTGCCGCGGTGCATCAGCGAGAGTTCAACAACTACATCGACCGAGTAGACTCTCTCAAGGAAGAGAGGGAGAGAGCCGAGAAGGCCGCTGAGGAGTTGACAGCTCGTCTTGATAGGGCACTTGCTGAGGTCGAGTCTTTGACGGAGAAGCTAAAGTTTTACAACTCAGAGCAAGATCGGTTGCGAATATTCTGAGAGGATTGGGCTCATGCTGCTGCAGTTCGGGCTAGAGAGGAGGTGTCTTCCAAGTACGTAACTCGCTTGGAGGAGATCCGTAAATACATCAAGGCTCATGATTGATTCGACCAGATTGCTTTGATGTTGTGTCAGGCGCGGGGTGATGTTGTAATCATCGACCAAATGAGGAAGGCCGGCTTCACTGTCCCTGAAGAGTTCGCGAGGATAGTCACAGAGGACGATAAAAGGTTGTCAGCAGAAGCGACGACACTTGATGTGAAGAAACTGGATGATAGAATCTTATCCACGATGCCGATCTCCTCTCGCACTCGTGAAGGTCCCTCTCAGGTCTCCGCGAATCAAGAAAGCAATGGAGCCTAAGGCCGTCTGTGGCCCTTTGTTTATTCGTTTTTTGTTTTTTGAACATACCCCTCCTTTTGTGGGAGTTTTTGATGCTTTGTACATGTTGCCCAATTTTTGGGGGCTTAATTTGGTGGAGCTTCTGACTCCTCTTCTGCTTTTATGATGCCATGCTTTGAGTTGTTTTATATTGACTGTTTTAGCTCGTTTCCGTATATAAGGTCGAGATGGTTAATTTAGAATGTATCGTAAGACCGAAATGGTTAATTTAGAATGTATCGTAAGGCCGAGATGGCCGATTTAGATCGTATTGTAAGGCCGAGATGGCTGATTTAGATCGTATAGTTTTGCGAAGCTCGCTTTTGTGTGTCATTTTTGTCTTGACACATGTTTGACTAATTTTATACCGAGGTGATGTATGTTCGGTACTTAGTCGTTTTGAGATGCTTGAATTTAGCATTTTTAAGTATCTTGTATTTGTCGATATATGATTAATACTTCTGCTTTCAAGATGTTTTGACTAGCGATCTGCTTGCTAGGTTTTGAATTTTGAACATATTCAGGTATGATATACCCTACTTGTTATGTTGTTAAGATATGAAGACCAGCGAATGTTTGTTGGGTTTAGATGTTTACTACGGTTTACGAGCACGTTTTTTTTTACATTCCCGCTCCGATAATAAACATAGTTTTCTGAGAAGTTATGACCAGCGAATGTTTGCTGGGTTTTGATGTTTACTTCGGGATTACGAGCACATTTTCCTTCAACATGCCCGCTCCGATTATAAATATAGTGTGCTTAAATATCCATTAATGATGTAGTAGAAAATATCCATTTAGGATCTAGAAGTTTGTTGTTGTGGCCACCAACAACGAGTTCGATAAGTATATCAAAGAGTCTGTTAAGACTTGATGTAAGAGTCTGTTATGGTTAAGACTTGATGTAAGAGTTTGTTTTGGTTAAGACTTGATGTAAGAGTCTGTTTTGGTTAAGACTTGATATTTTGTGAGATAGTAAATAAGTCAAAGGACTTATCTTAAGTAGTATTTGCGACGATAATCTTTCAAGAGATGGGAGTATACATGTATACGTACCCACTCCCCCCCCCACCCCTTTTAAGGAGGGGGCAGCTGAACCCATCCTAAGATGAGTTGCCTACGTACTCCTTTCGTGGATCAAGCCGCCTCGTAGTTCGTAGATGATATGACTTAGTGATAGTACTTCTTTAGATGTGTTGCGTTCTAAGATCGTGGAATTGGCACGTTGGCCATGTTAGCGAGCTCGTAGACCCCTGGGTGAACGATTTTTGTAATTTTATAAGGTACTTCCCAGTTCGCTCCTAGCTTCCCATCATTCGTTTATGCCTTGTTCTGGAAGACTTTATGTAGAACTAAGTCTCCTTCGTAGAACCTTCAGTTTCGAACATTAGAGTTGTAGTATTTAGCTATTGCTTGTTGATAGTTCTGGATCCTGATCAGTACTTGATCCCGTCTTTCGTTGATCATATCCAGCTTGTCAAGTAGTAGTAGGTGATTCAGCCCCTCTTGTTCGGGGAGAAGTGTACCATGAACTCCGGGGAAATGTATGTCTGGCGGAATAACGCACTCCGTTCCATAGACAAGAGCGAATGGGTTTTCTCCTGTAGCTCATCATGGGGTCGTTCGATGAGACCAGAGTACTCCTTCGAGTTCATCGGCCCATCGACCCATCTTTTCGTCAAGGCATTTCTTTAGGCCATCAAGGATAGTATTGTTTATTGCTTTGGCTTCACCGTTTCCTTGTAGACATCGAGGCGTGGACTTGCTAAGTCGAATCTTCCACTTTTTGCAGAATGCTTCAAATATCGTCAAGATGAACTGTGAACCATTATCGGTGACGATCTCGTATGGAATTCCATGTCGGCAGATAATGGTCTTCTATACAAAGTTTTCCACTTGGGCGTCCTTTTTGTTAGTGTAGGAATATGCTTCAACCCATTTGGAGAAATAGTCTGTTAGGACGAGTAGGAAGAGTTTCTGCTTTAGATCGGTGTAGAGGTCCGATGATATCCACAGACCATCTCATGAACGAATAAGGTGCCGAGATTGAAGACAGTAGCTCGGTTGGTTGATGGATCATTAGCACGTGTCGCTGATATTTCTCGCACTTGGCATAAAACTTCTCGCAGTCCTTTACCATAGTCGGCCAGAAGTAGCCATGTCGTTTTATTTTGATTGCTAATGCTCGTCCGCCAGAATGATTACCGCAAGACCCACTGTGGACTTCTTCCATGATTTTCCTGGCTTCTTCTCCTTCTACGCAAGCTAACAATGGTCCGGAGAATCTCCATTTGAAGACCTTTCCATCAAGTAAAACATACCGAGCTGCTTGAGCCCAGAGTTTGCAAGCTGTCCATTTATCGGATGAAATATCACCATCAGCAATGTAGCCTCGTATTGCATCCATCAATACTTTGTCGCAGCCATATTCTCCATTTACTGGTTGCCGAGCTTCATCCAATTCGATTACCTCGTCCTCGGGAAAAAGATCGTTGTTAGTTTCAACCCCTATGTCAGTTGCGTGATCCTCGTCGATGATCATTGCGTAATGTTTGACCGGAGGCATACTTGTAAGATCCTCTTACATTGTGATTACGGTATCCTTTTCTCGAATAACAGTTTTTTTGGGCATATCTTGCGCTTGCCTAGCTGCTTGAGCTCGGGTTACCGCATTGACGAAATCGGAGATGCTTATACTCGGGCTCGATGAATTCTACCGGGATGATCCTTTTCAAGCCTAGGTCGGAGGTGGATGCTAGTGCTGCCAGTGCTTTTGCCGAGGAGTTTTTTCCGCGGAGTATTCAAGTAAGTGTGAATTCCTTGAATTTTGCAGCTAGCTCCTGAACGATTTTTAGGTATGCCTTCATCCTTTCGTCTCTTGCTTCGTATTCGCCATTGAATTTATTTACCACCAGTTGTGAATCCCATAGTGCATTGATGCTTTTGACTTTAATTTTGTGGGCAAACCTTAGACCGGCAATTAAATATTCGTATTCTGCCTTGTTGTTAGATGCGTGGAATGCCAACCAAAATGATTGTTCCATAATCTCACCAGTTGGGGAAGTTAGGAGTATTCCTACCCCAGAGCTGTGTTTCGAGGATGACCCGTCGGTATTAAGTGTCCATGTTGGATTCAGCGCTGTTTCTTCCACGCCTTCTTCCGGGAGTTCGATCAAGAAGTATGCCAATACTTGGGATTTCGCACAGGTTCTGCTCTGATATTCGATATCGTATTCACTCAACTCTATTGCCCATTTTGCCACCCTTCCGGACTGGCTGGGACTACGCAGGATGGATCGTAAAGGGGAAGTGGTTAGGATCACTATGGAGTGTGATTGGAAGTATGGCCTAAGTTTTCGAGCCGACATCACTCCGGACAATGCCAGCTTCTCCATCTCCTGGTATCGAGTTTCTGCGTCGGTTAAAGTTTGACTTACATAGAAAATGGGCTTCTGTTCGTCTCGCTCTTCTCAAATGAGTACTCCACTTACTGCGGTAGCCGAGGTGGCTGTGTATAAGAAAGAGGGCTCCCCTTCCACAGGTTTTGATAACACTGGAAGGTTCATCAGATAGCCCTTCAGTTGTTGAAATGCTTCTTAGCATTTTTTCGGTCCCTTAAAACTTCTTGTTTCCTCTCAGGAGATCGTAGAACGGTAAGCACTTGTCCGTAGATCGTGAAATAAAACGGTTTAAAGTTGCAATGCGTCCTGTAAGCCTCTGGACTTCACACTTTGTATTTGGTGAGGCAATCTGGATTAGGGCGGCAATCTGTTTCGGCTTTGCCTCGATACCGTGGTGAGTTGCAGCTTTGAAACCTATAGTTGGTCGGGTTGAGCTTCATGTCGTGTAAGTTTAGTTGTTTGAAGCACTTCTTCAGATGGGTTACATGGTCCACTTCTTTAAGCGACTTCACGAACATGTCATATATGTAAAAACCTCTATTGTTTTGCCGAGCTGATTTGCAAACATCTTGTTTACCAATCGCTGGTAAGTCGCCTCGGCATTTTTAAGACCGAAGGGCATCACCTTGTAGTAGTATATTCCGTGATCGGTGATGAAAGCGGTCTTCTCTTGGTCGTCAGGATTCATGAAAATTTGGTTGTATCCGGAGAAAGCATCCATGAACAAGAGGAGCTTGTTGCCCGCTGTGGCTTCTACCAGTCGATCGATGTGTAGAAGTGGGAAGCTGTTGTTTGGGCATCCTTGTTGAGGTCGGTAAAGTCGATGCAAACTTTCCACTTTCCGTTCTTCTTCTTCATTACTACAGGATTGGCTAGCCAATCAGGGTATTTTGATTTGAGGATTGATCCTACCTTCAACAGTCGCTCTACTTCATCGTTCACGGCTTTAGCTCATTCCAGTCCCAGCTTCCTCATTTTCTGTTTTAGTGGCATGAAGGTCGGATCTATATTCCGCTCGTGGCAGGTCACGTTGATGTCGATGCCTGACATGTCTTCGGCGCTCTAGGCAAAAGTTTTTACATTCTTTTTGAGAAAAGAGATCAATTCTTTCTTTGTCGTTTCGCATAGCTTTGCTCCGGTCTCCATGCAGCGTTCTGGGTGTACGTCGTCGATGCAGACTGAGATTACGGGGTCGCATGTTGGCATGTTTTCTTCTTTGCGATCCTCCGTGATCTGTAATTGCTATAAGAGCTTTGCTAGCTGTTTCTCGGGCTACCGACTGCCTTCATCTTCTTTCGTTTTGCCTTCGAGACCGGCTCGATGACAGGATTCCTGAGCTTGTGTTCTGTTAAGAAGCAGATCCGAGATTCCTTCTGGTTTCCCATATCTTTTTTACTCCGTTCGGGGTTGGAAATTTTATGCAGAGGTGATAGATTGATGGCACGGCTCGCATATAATTTATCCAAGGAGTCACCAAGATTGTTGTTGGGGTCAATTTTCACCCCATCGAGATTGACTACAGAAAATGGTTAAGTAAAGATTTTGGGCATAGCCGAATGCGGTGAGCCTAGCCAAAGGCAGTGGAAGCTTTGATGGGCCGAACCAACTTTGGAGGTAAGCGACGAACCAACTTTGGCGGTAAGCCACGAACCAACTTTGGCGGTAAACGACGAGCCAAAATGCCAGTGACGAGTAAAAATATCGGCGACGAGGTAGAACGCCGGCGACGAGCCAGAATGTCGGCGACGAGCCAAAATGTTGGCGACGAGCCAAAATGTTGGCAACTAGTCAATATGTTGGCGACGAGCCAAAATATTGGTGACGAGCCACAACACCGGCGATGAGCCAAAATTCCGGCGACAAGCCAAAATGTTGGCGACGAGCCAAAATATTGGCGACGAGCCAAAATGTCGGCGACAATCCAGACAGGTGACGGGACGGCGACGAGCTGGACCTCTGATGATCCAACGAAGCAACAAGCCCAACATCTTGTTGGGACGAGGCAACGAGCCAAAAGAGTTTGATCGGTCGAGGTAACAATCAAAGTAAGAAGCCCACACTCGAACCGACTTAGACAAACCCGAGAAGAAAGGAAATCCCAAAGAATAAGGAAGTTTTCCTTTATTGTTTAGGAAGAGGTCTAGCCGACTCATTTTTGTATAAATAGACATGTACCCCTTTGAAAAAAGGATCCACAATTTTACCTAGCAAACACTTGTGATTTTCTCTGCAACAGCTTTTTAAACAGTTTGAATAAAACACCATCTTTGGATCTTTGTGGGAGTGTAAATCCACACCAATTGAATTTTTCAAGACTTTTAGAGGAATCTGAAACTTCGGAGTAAAAACCACGAAAACACAAACAGAGATCTAAAGATGGTGTTTTTATTAAAGCTCTTTAGAAAGCTGTTGCAGAGAATAACAAGTGTTTGCTAGGTAAAATTACGAATCTCCTTTTCAGAGGGTGTACATGAGTATATATACAAGCCAAAGTCGGCCAAACCTATTCCTAAGAGATAAGGAAGATTTCATGTTTCTTCGGGTGTTTCCTTTCTTAAGTCGGTTCGGCCTGCTGGGCTTCTTGTCCAGGTTCGGTCCACTTATGCTTGTGGGCTTGTCGTGAATTCCTTGTTGTCTTGGGCCTGGCTTTGATTTGTCGAACCCATCACCTTCAGCTCGGGTCCACTGGGCTTGACTCTGTTTCGGTTTGGGATTCCCTCAACTAAATATCGCGGGTCTACCTTGGGTTACTCGAACCATCTATTCTGTTGCGGGCCGGGGTACCCGGCCATGTGTAGTTATGGGTTGTGGTACCCGACCCACGTGTATTGTTACGGGTCGGGGTACCCGACCAACGTGTAGTTACGGGTCATGGTACCCAATCCATTTTGCTTAACCACGGGTCGTGGTACCCGTCATGAGAATCCGAACCGCTGATTTTTCTTCTATACTTAATCATTTTGAATAGTTGATTCTCAGAAGGTGAAAATTGACCCCAACAGTTAGCCCCCAGCTCGGCAGTATCAGTGATGTTGGTGCCGAGGTGTAAATGGTAGTCTGAGATCAACGATTCAAACTATTGAAGATCCCGAGCCGTTTTTGGCGAAGGTACCCGAGGTTTTCCTGATGGAGACCTCGAGCCATGTTTGGTGAAGACCCCGAGCCATTTTTTGATGATACCCGAGCCTTTCTTGATTTAGACCCCGAGCCATTTTTGATGAAGACCCTGAGCCGTTTTTTGATGAAGATACCCGAGCCTTTCTTTATGGAGACCCCAAGCCATTTTTGATGACCCGAGCCATTTTCCTCATGGAGAGGTACCCCGAGCCGTTTCTCCAAGTGAGGTACCACGAGCTATTTTTCGGCGGAGATACCCGATCCGGCTTTTCTCTTCGGCGTACCCTGAACTGTTTTTCCTCTTCTTGTCTTACGACTCAGGTATTTTCATAAACAACGACATTTCTCGATTCCTTAAAATTATTGAACCATCGTGCCGTTTTGCCGAACTGTGATGAACTTGTGTGGACGGTTTGAGCTTTTTTGTTATAGAGATACGGCTTGGAAATCCATTTGACTTAGTTATTTGCATAATTTTCCTCTGGAAGTGTAAGTATTTTTTGCTGATTCCCGAGGCGAATGATGTCATCAAAGTCTGAGGTATCTATATAAGTCCGTAGTGAGGGACTCTCTCCTCACAATCTTCATTCTCCAAAACTTCTTCAAAACATGTATTCTTCTTTCCTCTCTTCTCTCTCATCCTTTATTATTTAAGTTTCGGCTCGGGTTATTTTTCGCCGCCGTTCCCCTTGAGTTTTTCGGTCGATCTTCAACTGCACTATCGTCGCCTTTGGGTTTTCCAGTGAATTCTTTGAAGATTTTGATCTATCTTCAAAGAAATTCCGATCCGTGTTCAAAGGAGTCCCGATCTGTCTTCAAAGGAGTCCCGATCCATTTTCAAAGAATAACCCAAGTCATCTTTCGAAGACACCCGATCCATATTCGAAGGAAAACCCGATTTGTTCTTGAGGTACCCCGACCCGTATAAGCTATGTTGTTCGAGAGTCCCAGCAGATCTCCGTACTCCGAGCCATCTCCTTCTCGAAATTTAATACGAGCTGAACCGGCGTGTACAATTGCTACCGAAACCCTAGATGACTCACCTGGATCAATAGTTAGGCCTTTGGGTCTTGGTAGAAAGATCGTACATTCCCAGTCAGAAGGAACCGGGAGCAACGCCTCGAACCCCTTCGAAGTTGTGGTGCCTTCGCTTCATGATTCCCTCTTCAACGAAACAGTGAATCCCTTCAACGAAGCAGTAGATTCCATAAAATCTGAGCCGAAAGATTGGTTTTACGATCCCGAAGTTGCGAGGCAAGAGTTGGAGCGTCTTGTTGGTCCGTTGAAACGGGCTCCTAAGAAGAAGAAGAAAAAGGTGAAGCGAACCGATCCTCCAGGGTCTAGCCTATCCACTACCCAATCCTTAGATGATCTTAGACAGCGGTTTGGTATTTCAGAGAGTGTTGAATTTGTGCTTCCTTCTCTTTCTGACCGAGCCAATCAACCTCCTCCGAACCACTTTACTATTTATGAAAGTTTCTTCCACTGCTGTTTTCTCTGGTTCCCGATCCCTGAAGTTATTCTTCATTTTCTATGGGAACACAACCTTGCCTTAGCCCAGATCAACACCCGAGGATTTCGACACCTAGTTGGCATAATGATTCGTTGTTATGAATGTGATGTAGAGATCGGGGTTAATCACCTAAATTGTCTCCTGGAGTTTAGGCGTCGTGGTCAAAAGGAACAGTTGAAGTATTATATTTCGAATAAGACCAAGAGGAAGATTATTTATGGTTTCCTGACCAAAGATGAGTTCCCAGAGGATCGTTTCTTTTATTTCCAAATTTTGGAAGCTTCAATAGATTCGAGTTGTCTGTGCTTGGTCAAGACGAGCTAGGTAGCAATCAGTAGCTGATCCGTAGCTACAGCTCGGCTTAATGTGCTACTTAGTAGCTTTTTCAAATTCTGATCTATGTTTTCCTTTTGTGCAGTTCGTCATCTCCATCTTTCAATACCCCCCGACTTGTCTGCTGTTCATCAAGAACTTGCGGCTCGCAAGTGTAGTTAGAAAAGAGACTTCCACCTTCAACGTGTTGAAAGAGGACGAGCCTTGTCGGACGGTTATTCTGTTTATCCCTCTTCTTCTTCAAACTCTTCAACGAACTCAATGAAGAGACCAACATTTCGTGATAGAGAAGCTGCCAAAGCTAAGGCAGAAGCTATTGCCGTGGAAACAGCTAAATGAGAGGAGGCTCTTGAGAAGTCTAGACGAGTTTCCTCTTCTCAGGTTCGGAACCGAGCTGCATCATAGCGGGCAATGTCCCCGAGCCAGGCATCAACCTGACTAGGCAGGTCTCTACCTCTTCTCGACAGATCATAGCAGGTCTCCCTTTTGAGAGCAGACCCTTGGAATCTTCTCTTGCCTCTTACCAAGACAACAAGAAAATCAAAGGCAAGGGGAAAGACAAAGAAGTGGTTGAAGACGCAACGAGCCGTAAATGTGCCGCGTTAGATAAATAAAAGGGGAAGCCTGATGAAAATGTCTCTAAGAGACAACGTCGAAGTGCCCATTCTCGTGCGATCCCCGAGCCGTTACCATCTTTCACCGAGCCGACTGTATCCATAGCGCCTGGAGCATTTTACAATGATGCCACGGCCTCGGCTTCCCTATTCTCAAGGATTACTCATCCTGATGACTGCCTTCCTCCTCCAGATACTCTAAACAGGAGTCAGTCCTATGCGAATATGTCCCTTCATGGGGTCAAGGTACCCTGAACCCCTATTTCGTGACTTGTTGATTTTTAGTTTCATTCTAACTTTATATTCTTCTCATAGTTTGTGGCGTATCTGAATAATCTGGCTCTTGGTTATGAGTCGGATGCCCGAAGGGACACGATCCGGATCGAGGATGCTCGAAAGAAAGTTGTGGAGTTCGAACCGCGGCTAAAATCTGTGGAGGATAAACATCTTACTGAGTGGGAACGAGCCGCTAAGACGATCAACGATCTGAAGTCGGAGAAAGAGTTTATTGAGAAGAAATGCGGAGAGGCGAAAAAATGGAATATGGTGCTTGAATCGGCAAGAGTTAATTGCGACGCAAAAATTGAGGAGCTGAGAAGGGCGCTGGAAGCGGCGGATGAGCTTTCTAAATCGAGAGTGGCCGAGCTGTGATATATGCAAAGCGCGAGATGGTGGAAAAGTCTCCCGAGCCCAGAAGATAGTCGAAAAGCTGATTGGCCAGACAAAAGAGGACATGCTTGATCTTGCTCAAATTGAGGGCAATATTCAGCTCATCGAATTGCTCCAGGGTGAGGAGCCGCCATCTCTTGATGCTGAGACGAGGCAACTCACTAAGAGGATGAGTGAGTTTGCAGGTGCTTATGAGAGATTCGACGGGTTTGCGGCCAATCTGATGGCGGAACTCCATGTCTCTCCTGTGAAATATGATCTTCTTGTTAAACTTAATACCGATGAGCCAATGGAGCAACTCACAATAAGAATTGGAGTTTGTGATCTATCTGGCTCGAACAGAGGTACCCCCGGCATATCTGAACTTGGCTCGAAAGGAATTCCTGATTCGAAAGCCCAACTAGGGTCATCCGAAGAGCAAACTCTTCAAGGCCGAATGCCGAAGTCGCTTCTAAAAGGGTCCCCAAGCCAATTTTAGAGAACATTCTCGATCTTGCTGGCGTGAAGATCGCCGGAAAAAAATTCTTGCGCTTTGAATTTGCCACCGGATCGGTGACCGGATTTCTAAGCTTTTGTGCGGCTAGGAAGCGCGAGACTTCTTTTGGTTTCCACGAATTGTTTTTACTTTGTTCGGGGTAGGGAACTTCAAGCAGAGGTGATATGTTGAAACTATAGCGCCCATAAAATTCAACCAAAGGGTTTCCATAACGATGTTGTAGATTGCTGGATGATCAGCTACGGAGAATTCGATGATTTTTGTCACCTCACCAGCTTGGACAGGAAGTTTGATCGTCCCTGCAGTCATTGTAGTTTCCTCGGAAAATCTAGTCAATAGTTTCGGGGTTAATACTATTTCGGATAGATCGACATTCATTCTTCTGAGCGTCTCGAGGAAGATTACATCTACAGTGCTTCCAGTATCTACCAATACGTGGGTTACATTGCAATCGTTCACAATTAATTTGATTATGAGAGGATCATCGTGCGGCCTGTCGATTCCGATTGTCTCCTTTTCTTGGAATGAAATCATGTCGTTCGGAAACTTTGAGGGTTTGGACCAGTTGATGCTGACGTCTGTCCTTTGCTCGAATGCTTTGATTGATGAGATAGTATCCGAGCAATAATGAGATCCTCCCATTATCATGCTTATTCTTCTTCTCGATCCGGAGGGTGGCACCTCGTCATCCCGTCTATCACGCTTGGAATGATCTTCCTTTGTCTGGTCGGGTTTGTATGTGTTCACGTCCATCTCGAAATCTTTAAGGCTGATGTTTCCTCCAAGTTTGCCAGCTGCTAATTTTTTCGCAAGTTTCAGGCCAAGGATGCGACAGTTTGCGGTGGAATTTCCATAGATGTGATTGTATTCACAGTAAGCCGTTTTGTCATAAGAATTGTCGCTTTTGGTCCATGTGCTCCACGAACCTCTCCCGCGACCTCGGCCTCTTCCTCGACCGTACCCAGGGGTGTCAATTTGATAATTATGAGCTCCTCAAAAGCCTCCCTCGTGCTGAACTTAGCCAAAACTTTGGTTGTTCTCTTGCTGTTTGAAGAATTTGAAGCCTAGGGAGGATGGCTCGGTGGTTTTGCCTTTCCGTACTTCTCGGTGAGGATCTTCATCTCCTGTATCATCGTGGGGTGTTCAGCGCGATCTCTTTGCGGAAGTCGGAATTAAACCAGAGTGCTTGTTTTAGCGCTAGCAGAGCTGCTTTATCGCTTAAGCCTTCCACTTTGGACATGACCACTTTGAATCTTCTGACGAAACTTCGGAGTGTTTCGTTCTGCCCCTGAGCTAGGGTCCACAGGTCAGCATCTGAAGTTCCAGGATCCATGAATATGGACTAATGCTTCAGGAATGTTGCAGATAGTTGGTTGTAGTTGTTGATGGAGTTCCTCTCGAGTCTGGAAAACCACTGGAGTGTCGGACCTTTAAGGTGTTCCACGAAAAGGAGGCATTGCCCAGCATCTGTCACTTTCTTTGAAGTTAGAGCGACCCATGGCTATGGCAAAAGTCGTTAGATGCTCCTTTGGATCGGTTTTTCCTTCGTAAATCAGAACCTTCATCTTCCTTGGGTCAGGAATTCTCGCACTGGTAATCCATGCCATGAACGGAGTGTTCTGTGCTTCCTCCAAAATGCGATCTATTTCGGGCACCTTGCTAGTCGCCTTGTGCATCATGGATCGGACAGTCTTTATATCTGCGGCTGTTCGGTCCATATCCGCGCGCATCGCAGCCATCTCCTCCTTCTGGGCTCAGATCCTTGCTCTTCGCTCCCCATCGATTCGTGCTTGCTCGGCCCAGAGGATATTCTCTTCCTCCTCGGTTAGTTCTTGATCTCTTTCTGGGATGGCTTCACACCTTTCGGTTCGGATTTGGGCAGCTGCTGAGAGTTTGGGGTCATCGCGGCTCTCAGTGTTGCGCTCCAACTGATTTTCGTCCTCTAGATTAATGATTGGGTCCGGCTCATCCTCCGTCGGTGCCTCACCTGCTCCTTGCGCTCCGGAGGTCAGATTTGGTGAGTTTTGGTGGAGGGATGGCAATCTTCCACGGGTTGTCGGTGGGTTAAGAGGGGTCGAGAAATCTAGGACATTGGGTTGAGGCGTCTTCCAATTCGTCTTCCTGGGTCCAGACTTGATCCCACCCCTCGAGTTCGACTCGTCGTTGCCAACACATGCAGCTCGCCCGTCATCGTGCTGTTCAGCTTGTCTTGCTCCTCTGTCTTTTTGAGCAGCGTCTCCAGCATGGTCTTCATCTCTGTCAGTGTTGCCAAAGCCTCCCTGAAATTTTCGGGTCGGTTCATCTGATCCTCCACGCCGGTGTTTTTGGTATCAGCAGCGTTCTCATCTCCGTCGTTGGCCATCGTCTTCAGATCAGTTTTGCGGTGGCTTTTTGGTGTAAGATAATTTCAACTCCCCTCAGACGGCACCAAATTGTGGGAGTGTAAATCCACACCAATTGAATATATAAAGACTGTTAGCGGGATCTGAAACTTTGGAGTAAAAACCACGAAAGCACAAACAGAGATCCAAAGATGGTGTTTTTATTAAAACTGTTTAGAAAGCCGTTGCAGAGAATAACAAGTGTTTGTTAGGTAAAATTGCGGATACCCTTTTCAGTGGGTGTACATGAGTATATATACAAGCCAAAGTCGGTAAAACCTATTCCTAAGAGATAAGAACGATTTCCTGTTTCTTCGGGTGTTTCCTTTCTTAAGTCAGTTTGGCCTGCTGGGCTTCTTGTCGAGGTTCGGTCTACTTCTGCTTGTGGGCTTGTCATGAATTCCTTGTTGTCTTGGGCCTGGCTTGGTTTTGTCGAACCCATCACCTTCAGCTCGGGTCCACTGGGCTTGACTCTGGTTCGGTTCGAGATTCCCTCAACTAAATATCGCGGGTCTGCCTTGGGTTACTCGATCCATCTGTTCCGTTGCGGGTCGGGGTATCGCCCATGTGTTGTTATGGGTCGTGGTACCCGACCCATGTATCATTATGGGTCGGATTACCCGACCCACATGTATCATTACGGGTCGGGGTACCCGACCCAAGTGTATCATTACGGGTCGGGGTACCCGACCCACGTGTGTCGTTACTGGTCGGGGTACCCGACCCACGTGTGTCGTTACAGGTCGGGGTATCCGACCCACATGTATGGTTATGGGTTGAGGTACCCGACCCACTTGTATGGTTACAGATCGGGGTACTCGACCCAGGTGTATGGTTACGGGTCGGGGTGCCCGACCCAGGTGTATGGTTACGGGTCGGGGTGCCCGACCCATGTGTATTTTTACGGGTCGGTGTACCCGACCCACGTGTATGGTTACGGGTCGGGGTACCCGACCCATGTGTATCATTATGGGTTGGGGTACCCGACCCATGTATCGTTACGGGTCGGGATACCCGGTCCATGTGTTGTTGTTAGAGGTCGTGGTACCCAATCCATAATGCTTAGCCACGGGTCGTGGTAGCCGTCATGAGAATCCGAACCGCTGATTTTTCTTTTATACTTAATCATTTTGAATCGTTGATTCTCAGAAGGTGGAAATTGACCCCAATAATCTCTGTTCTCGTGTTTCTTTTTATAGAATTTTTTCGAATCCCTTATTTTTTCTAACCAAGTTTAGTTGTGCGAGTTTCGACTCCCATAATTTGGCACCGTTTGTGGGGAGTCTCAAACTTTCTGACATCTAAGAAACACCGAATGCGAGATCTGAAAAGATTACTACCAACGGAGAATGGAGCGGCGAAGACGCAAGCAACACTGGCACCGATCTTTCTGGAGCGAGAACCAATCCGCCGCCAGCAAACAAGGAAGGCACTTCAGAAACTCTGTCAGAGTTGAAGAACATGATGACCACGTTGCTGAAAAAGGCGGAGGAGCAAGACAAGCTGAATAGCTCCCTGACAGAGAAAATCGAGACGCTGGCGACAGAGAGCCGAGCCCAAAACACACGAATTAGAGGCATGGGCTCGACGATGAATCCACCTGTCAGCGGGATCACTAGACGACTTGGCTTAAACCCAACGATCCTGGATTTTTCAATACCACGCGATGCACTGAGGACTTTGGGAGGATTGCCACCGCTACATCCAACTGACGAACAAACACCCGCGATGACCAGATCAAATATCACCAAGCCACCTCGACTGATCAGAGGAGCAAGAAGAGCCAGCGATGGACGTGACCAACGCACCAATGGTGGGTCGGCTACAGCAATCGTTCTCGATGAGGAAGGGCGCGAAGAAGGAGACCACAACACGGAGAATCTGGCTGACGAGGGATTCGCACCAACAATGATGGGAGCCCGAACCAGCAAAGGCGACGTCAACCTGAACTGAGCCAGGAACTTAGCAGAGGAAGAAGAAAATCTCCTATTGGTCCGACATGCGCAATATAATGACGAGCCAAGAATGACGAGCCGAGCCTAGTGAGAAGAACTAGACGAAATTCGAGTCTCCTTGGATCGTGCCACTGCTGAGGTGAGAGCCGTTCGATCCCAGGTGCACAAGGCAACCAGTAAAGTCCCGGAGGTTGACCGTGTACTAGAAGAAGCACATAACACGCCATTTACAGCTCGAATTACCAAGGCAAAGACCTCCAACCCCGGAAATATCAAAGTTCCAGTTTATGAAGGGACTACCGACCTGAAGAAGCACATAACGGCGTTCATCTTAGCAATGGGCCGAGCCAATATTAGGGAAAAAGAGAAAGATGCCGATTTCTGCCTTCTATTTGTGGAGCATCTAAAAGGCGCATGTTGGGGTCCGATTCCACCTTTTGAGAATCAATGATTGAAAAATGGCTAAGTATTAAAGAAGATTAGCACCTGGATCCCTAACCGTGGTTCGGGTACCCCTAACCATGAATGGATGAGTTGGTTCGGGTACGCCTAACCGTGAATGGATAAGTTGGTTCGGGTACCCCTAACCGTGAATGGAAGAGTTGGTTCGGTTGCGCACTAACCGCGACAGAGGATTTGGTTCGGGTGCCCCCTAACCACGACAGAGGAGTTGGTTCGGGTACTCCTAACCGTGAATGGATGAGTTGGTTCGGGTACCCCTAACCGTGAACGGATGAGTTGGTTCGGATACCCCTAACCGTGAATGGATGAGTTGGTTCGGGTACCCCTAACCATGACGAAACAAGTTGGGTCAGGTGTCACGACCCATGGGGAAGGTTGGGTCGTATACCCCCATTCGTGACAAAGCAGGCGGATCGGGTGTCGCAACCAACAGTCTTGTACCCCGATCCGTGATAAAACAAAAGGGATCGGGTGTCACGACCTACGGTACGGCAGTGTGGATCGTGTGTTACGACCCACGGTACGGCAGAGTGGATCGGGTGTCACGACCCATGGTACACCAGTGTGGATCGGGTGTCACGACCCACAGTACGACAGAGTGGATCGGATGTCACGACCCACAGTACGGCAGAGTGGATCGGGTGTCACGATCCACGGTACAGCGGTGTGGATCGGGTGTCACGATCCACGGTACGAGTGGATCGGGTGTCACGACCCACGGTATGGCAGAGTGGATCGGGAACCATGAACCACGACGTCACCCGAACCATGAACCACGACGTCACCCGAACCATGAACCGCCTCGTCAAAAGGAGAGTCATGAAGGTGAGGCACTTCGAATTTCGAAGGATCCCCGGAATTGCTGCCAGCTCTCGAGGATTCGGAAAGCACCATTTTCCTGCCAAGGATAGAGGGTCCTACCCCCGAACCACTTGGATCATCCAGATCCTTTGAAATATGTGCACCAGAAGAATCGTCCCGGCTACAACTTTGGACGAGAAACGGATCAGAAGAGAGAGATGGTTCGGGAAGCGAAGACTGTCCTGAAATGCCAAACAAGCGGGTATACGGATCGGGAGATGCAGAAACAGATGACTGAGACATCCTTTTGAATTTGAAGATGGATCGGGGTCCTTAGAAGATATAACAGATAGGGATCCTTAACAGCTCGTGAGAAAAAAATCTAGGAATTCTAAGATTCAGAGGACGGATCGGGGTTCTCAGCAACCTATCAAAACAGATCAAAGCCTTTAAAAATTGAAGAACAAGTCGAGATCCTTCAAAAGATTGAGAGTCAGATCCAAATCTTCAAACAAACTGATGGGAAATTCAAAGATAGCGGCGGAGCTAGTTGAAGAAGGATCAGAAAATTCAAACGGATCGGCGGCGAAGGAAGAACAACGGAGCCTCAAAATTAAAAATTAAAACTTAAGCAAGAGAGACTAGAGAGAGAAAGAAGAGAGAAATTACCTGCTTGGAGAGGTTTTCGGAGAAATGAAGTAGTGAGGAAATGGGAAGTATCGCAAATTATATAGGCAAATGATGACGTCATTTGCCTCGGGAATCAGCAAAAACGCTTGCACTCCCCGATAAAGGTGATGATGTATCAGATTAACGAAAACCCCGAGCCAAGTTTGTGTGACATAGCAAACCCGAACTGGATGCCTCCAAACTGATAATACTACAAATACGACAATACCACTTAGTGACAGTTCGGGATCATCTGCAAAGTGATGGTTCGGGGTCGCTATCAAAGAAATGGTTCGGGATTATCCACAAGTCACGCTTCGGGATCACCATCAAAAAGACAGTTAGGGTAATTAGGAGAATCGTTGATCTCAGACTCAACCACTTACAGCTCGGCAATAACATCACTGATACTGCCACCTCTTGAGAATCAATGATTGAAAAATGGCTAAGTATGAAAGAACATTAGCAACTGGATCTCTAACCGTTGTTCGGGTGTCCCCTAACCGTGACAGAGTGAGTTGGTTCGGGTACCCCTAACCATGAATGGATGAGTTGGTTCGGGTACCCCTAACTGTGAATGGATAAGTTGGTTTGGGTACCCCTAACCGTGAATGGAAGAGTTGGTTCGGGTGCCCCTAACCGCGACAGAGGAGTTGGTTTGGGTGCCCCCAAACCGCGACAGAAGAGTTGGTTCGGGTACCCCTAACCGTGAATGGATGAGTTGGTTCGGGTACCCCTAACCGTGAATAGATGAGTTGGTTCGGGTACCTCTAACCGTGAATGGATGAGTTGGTGCGGGTACCCCTAACCGTGACGAAACAAGTTGGGTCGGGTGTCACGACCCATGGGGAAGGTTGGGTCGTGTACCCCGATCCGTGACAAAGCAGACGGATTGGGTGTCGCAACCCACAGTCTTGTACCCCGATCCGTGATGAAACAAAAGGGATCGGGTGTCACGACCCATGGTACGGTAGTGTGGATCGGGTGTCATGACCCACGGTACGACAGAATGGATCGGGTGTCACGACCCATGGTACGGCAGTGTGGATCGGGTGTCACGACCCACGGTACGGTAAAGTGGATCGGGTGTCACGACCCACGGTACGGCAGAGTGGATCGGGTGTCATGATCCACGGTATAGCAACGAGGATCAGGTGTCACGATCCACGGTAGGAGTGGATTGGGTGTCACGATCCACGGTATGGCAAAGTGGATCGGGAACCATGAACTACGAAGTCACCCGAACCATGAACCACGACGTCACCCAAACCATGAACCACGACGTCACCCGAACCATGAACCACGATGCCACCCGAACCATGAACCACGATGCCACCCGAACCATGAACCACGATGCCACCTGAACCATGAACCATGATGCCACCCGAGCCGTGAACCATGGTGTCACCCGAACCATGAACCATGGTGTCACCCGAACCGTGCACCATGGTGTCACCTGAGCCGTGAACTATGGTGTCATCCGAGCCGTGAACCATGGTGTCACCCGAGCCTTGAACCATGGTGTCACCCGAGCCGTGAACCATGGTGACACCCGAGCCGTGAACTATGGTGTCCCCCGAGCCAAAGGAAATGGTTTCGACGACACCAAGCCTGGCCCAAGACAACAAATAATTCACAAAATGCCCACAAACGGGAGTGGCCGAACCTGGACAAGAAGCCCAGCAGGCCGAGCCGGCTTAAGAAAGGAAAACACCCGAAGAAACATGAAATCTTCCTTATCTCTTAGGAATAGGTTTGGCCGACTCTGGCTTGTATATATACTCATGCATACCCTCTGAAAAGGGGATCCGTAATTTTACCTAGCGAAACTCTGTACTTTTGCTCTCATACAATAAGCTTTCTAAGCAGCTTAATAAAATCCATCTTTGGATCTCTGTTTGTGTTTTTGGTGGTTTTTGTTCAGAAATTTCATCTCTCTTAACAAATCCTCGACAAATTCGATTGGTGTGGATTTACACTCCCACAGCGCAGCCCTCCAATGGTTTTCCAGACTTTAGCGGAACTCTATTGACGATTTCTAGCAGCTGTCTGCCGCCTTCCTGAAGCATTACTCCATGTTTATGGATCGAGGATCCTCCGATGCTGATCTGTGGACATTAATTCAAAGGCCTACGGAGATACTACGAAGTTTCATGGGAAGATTCAAAGCAGTGATGTCAAAGGTCGAGGGCGTAAGCGACAAGGCTGTTTTCCTCGCATTAAAGAGCTCGCTGTGGTACGAATCGGAGTTCCGAAAAGAAATCGCTTTGAATGCGCTATTATCAATTCAAGACGCGCTACACCGAACCTCAGATTTCATAGTCAACGAAGAAGAAATGAAAGTATTGTCTCAGAAATATGGAGTGGCCAAAACGACGAGTCGTTCCTTCCAAACTACGAATCCACTACCTCACAGGAAGAGTAATCAAGGAACCGGATACATACAACATGAGAAACCCAATTCTGGAAGGGCCCATAAATATCAAGTGGGAATAGGCAGAGGCAAAGCTCCTTGGAACCCGTGGACACAAAATCCAAGTTCTTACGACGAAAAGGCCTACTGCGAGTATAATAACATGCACGGACACTCAATTGCAAACTGCCAAACCCTGGGAATAAAGCTTGCGGCAAAACTAGTAGCTGGAGAGCTCGGCAACGCTGTCAGCTTTAGGATTTCTAACGAGAAGACGAGAAAGATCAGCCTAACCAGAAAAACCAAAATGGTGACCCCCCCAAGCGAGGAAGACGAGATGACGAGGCGACATAGTCAGGCTCTCGGAGAAGAATAAACATGATAATGGGAAGATCCCAATGCTGTTCAAACACGGTGTCTTCAATGAAAGCATTCCAGCGGAGAGCTGATGCTAGCATCAATTGGTCAGTACCTTCCAAGCTTCCCAATGACGTAATCTCGTTCGAAGAAAGGGAAACCACCAGCATTAACCGACCGCATAATGACCCCCTCGTGATAGAATTGATCGTGGACGATTGCGATGTCGCCCAAGTTTTGATAGACATGGGAAGCTCCGTAGACGTAATCTTCCGGGAAATTCTCAGAAGGATGAACATCGACCTATCCAAAATAACTGCCACTCCAAAGCCTTTAATCGGATTCTCAGGGGAAAAAACAATGACCCTTGGAACAATCAAGTTTTCTGTCCGCGCTGAAGAAGTAACCAAGATAGTGGAGTTTTCGGTCGCAGATTATCCCGCGATCTAAATCGTGATTATGGGCACCCCTTGGATAAACTCCATGAGATCCGTACCGTCAACCTACCACCTCTATATTAAGTTTCCAACCCCCGGTGGAGTTAAGTGGATTTGCGGGAACCAGAAAGAGCCCCGCATTTGTTTCCTAGCCGAGCATAAACTCAGGAAGCCCGTCAGGGAGCCAAACACCACAACCAAGCAAAAGAAGATGAAAACTGACAAGGAACCCGAAAAGGAGTTGGCAAACCTCTTATAGCAATTACAGATTACGGAGGATCGTGAGAGGAAGAGCAAACCCACTTGCTACTGTTGGGGTCAGATTCCACCTCTTGAGAATCAACGATTGAAAAATGGCTAAGTATGAAAAAGCACTAGCAGCTGGATCCCTAATTGTGGATCGGGATCCCTAGCTGTGAAGGAGGAGTTGGATCGGGATCCCAACCGTGAAGAAGTTGGATCGCGATCCCTAACTGTGATGGAGTTGGATCGGGATCCCTAGCTGTGAAGGAGGAGTTGGATCGGGTTCCCTAACCATGAAACAGGTGGATCGGGATCCCTAACCGTGAAGGAGATGGATCGGGACCCCGATCCGTGACAAAGCAGGTGGATCGGGTACCCCAATCCGTGAGAGGAAGGTTGAGTCATGTACCCCGATCCGTGATGAAGCAGGTGGATCGGGTCCCCCTCACCATAAAGCGGGTGGATCGGGTCCCCCTAACCATGAAAGGAAGGTTGGATCGTGTACCCCGATCCATGACAAAGCGGGTGGATCGGGTACCCCGAACCACGACAAGGTGAATTGGGTCGTGTACCCCGATCCATGGTACGACAGACGGATCGGGGGTCACGAAGCTGGGTCGTGTACCCCGATCCATGGTACGATAGCCGGATCGGGGTTCACGACCCATAGTATGTCACCCGAGCCATGAACCATGGTGAGAAATTGGGCCGAGACAATGAGCCCACGAATTCGAGCCCATCAAAGAGATGACAAAGACAGCCCATGAATCGAAGCCCATGACGATGATAGGCTTTGCTAAAAGGAAATCCCGAAGAATTAGGAAATCTTCCTTATCTCTTTAGACATTAACTTAGCCGACTTAACTTAGTATTTATACTCATGTAAACCCTAAGAAAAAGGGATCCGCAATTGACTTAGAAAAACTCTGTACTTTTGCTCTCATAGAAAAAGCTTTGAAAACAGCTCAATAAATACCATCTTTGGATCTCTGTTTGTGTATTTTGGTGGTTTTTACTCAGAAGTTTCAGATCTCTCTAAAAGACTCGACAAATTCAATTGGCGTGGATTTATACTCATATAATTTGGCGCTAGAAGGAGGGGTATTTGAAACTTTCTTACTCCAAGGAACCACCGCACGAACGATTCGAAGAAGATGACTAGCGACGGACGAACCGACGACCCATAGGACACGGGGATCGATGGATCTGGAGCAACAGATACACTAATGCCTGCAGTCACGGAGATGAGCCCAGAAGCCCTGACACAGATCAAGACGATGCTGGAGACGCTGCTCAAGAAGGCGGACGAACAAGACAAGCTGAATAGCACGATGACAGGCGAGCTGAAGGCCCTGGCAACGGCAAGTTGAACCCGAGGCATAGGATCAGGTCTGGATCCAGCAAGACGAACCGGAAGGTGCCTCAATCCAAAAACCCTGGATTTCTCAACCCCGCTCAACCTGCCGAGAACCCGCAGAAGATTGCCGCCACTCCATCAAAACTAAGCAAACCTAGCTTCTGGACTGCGTGGAGCAAACGACACACTGATCGAAGAGGAGCCTGCCCCAATCATCAATCTGGAGGAGGAGAATCGAATGGAGCAAAATATGGAGAGCCACGATAACCCTGAACCCTTAGCAGTTGGCCAGACCCGAACTAAAATATGCGAGGCCATCCAAGAAGGAGACCAAGAGCTAACCGAGGAGGAGGAGAACATACTCTGGGCCGAGCAAGCACATGTTAACGAAGAGCACAGAGCCGGAATCCGAGCCCAGAAAGAAGAGATGGCCATGGTGCGAGCAGATATGGATCGAGCAGCTGCCGACATAAAAGCTGTCCGATCCATGATACACAAAGCAACTAGCAAGGTGCCAGAGATAGATCATGTGTTGGAGGAAGCGCAGAACACCCCGTTCACAGCACGGGTTACTAGCACAAGAATCCCAGACCCCGGAAAGATGAAAGTCCCGATCTTCGAAGGAAAGACCGACCCAAAAGAGCATATAACAGCTTTCGCTATAGCCATGGGACGCTCTAACTTCAAAGAACATGAAAGAGACGCCGGACAGTGCCTTCTCTTCGTGGAGCATCTCAAAGGACCAGCGCTGCAGTGGTTTTCCAAGCTCGAACGGAACTCCATTGACAGCTATAACCAACTGTCCGTGGCTTTCTTGAAGCATTACTCCATATTCATGGATCCTGGAACATCCGACGCCGATCTGTGGACCCTGGCTCAGGGGCAGAATGAAACACTCCGAAGCTTCATCGGAAGATTCAAAGCCGTCATGTCCAAAGTGGAAGGCCTGAGCGATAAAGCAGCCTTGTTGGCCCTGAAATGAGCACTCTGGTTCAACTCCAATTTTCGCAAGGAAATCGCGCTAAACGCCCCCACAACTATACAGGACGCTATGCATCGAGCTGCACACTTCATCACCGAAGAAGAAGAGATGAAAATCTTAATCGAGAAGTACAAGAAGGCCAAGACAACGAACCATTCTCCCCAAGTTTCAGCCCCTCCCAACGGTAGGAAGAACAACCAAGGTTCCGGCTATATCCAGCACGAGGGAGGCTTTCGAGGAGCTCATAACTATAAAATTGACGCTCCTGGATTCGGTCGAGGAAGAGGCCGAGGCCGTGGAAGAAGCTCATGGAGCACATGGACCAAAAGCGACAGTTCCTATAACGAGATGGCTTACTGCGAACACCATCGCATCTACGGACATTCTACCGCGAACTGCCGAATTCTAGGCTTGAAGCTTGCTAAAAAATTAGCAGCCAGCGAGGTTGGAGGAAACATCAGCCTCAAGGATTTTGAGATGGACGCAAACACATACAAACCCGACCTGACAAAAGAAGATCACACCAAGCGTGATAGAAGGGATGACGAAGCGCCACCCTCCGGATCAAGAAGAAGGATAAGCATGATAATGGGAGGATCCCACTATTGCTCAGATACCGTCTCGTCAATCAAAGCATTCCAGCGAAGGGCAGACGTCAGCATCAACTGGTCTAAACCATCTAAGTTTCCAAACGACGTGATATAATTTGAGGAAAGAGAGACGATCGGAATCGACAGACCGCATGATGACCCTCTCGTGATCGAGTTAATCATCAACGACTGCGACGTAGCACGCATATTGGTGGACACTGGGAGCACCGTGGATGTAATCTTCCTCAAAACTCTCAGAAAAATGAATGTGGACCTGTCCGAAGTGATATCTACTCCCAAACCCTTGACATGATTCTCTGGAGAAACCACCATGACTACTGGGACAATCAAACTCCCTGTCCAAGCTGGCGAGGTGACGAAGATCGTCGAATTCTCTGTAGCTGATCACCCGGCCATCTACAACGTCATCATGGGGACCCCCTGGTTAAATTCAATGCGCGCAGCCGTTTCAACCTACCATCTCTGCCTCAAGTTCTCTACACCAAACGGCGTGAAAATGATTCGAGGAATTCAAAAAGAGTCTCGTGTCTGCTTTCTAGCCGCGCACAAGATCAGAAACCCGGTGACCGATCCGACGGCAAGTTCAAAGCGCAAGAAGATAAAGACTGATAGAGAACCGGTGAAAGAGCTTTCGAAACTGTTATAGCAGTTACAGATCGCGGTGGATCGCGAAGAAAAAGTGTCTAAACCAACTTGTGACCCCGTCGTATCAGTTTGCATCGACAATAAATATCCAGAGCGATGTGTAGAAATCGGAGCAATGTTAGATGAAAAGATCAAAGAAGAACTCATTGCATTCTTGAAGAGAAATATCAACACCTTCGCATGGGAAGCAGAAGATATGTCTGGCATCGATATCAGCATAACAAGCCACGAGCTGAACGTTGACCCAACATTCAAACCAGTTAAGCAGAAAAGGAGAAAGCTTGGGCCAGACAGAGCCAAAGCAATCAACGACGAAGTAGAAAGACTCCTGCGCGTTGGTTCAATAACTGAGGTAAAATACCCGGATTGGCTGGCCAACCCAGTAGTGGCCAAGAAGAAGAATGGAAAATGGCGCGTATGCGTGGACTTCACTGACTTGAATATAGCTTGTCCAAAAGACAGCTTCCCCCTTCCGCATATCGATCGCCTAGTTGAAGCAACGGCAGGAAATGCACTACTATCTTTCATGGATGCCTTCTCAGGTTACAACCAGATCTTGTTGAACCCCGACGATCGCGAGAAGACCGATTTCATAATAGATCGTGGAATTTATTGCTACAAGGTGATGCCATTCGACCGGAGCAACGTACCAGCGTCTGGTGAACAAGATGTTCGCTGATCAACTCGGAAAGACAATGGAGGTTTACATAGATGACATGCTGGTGAAATCGCTGAAAGAACAGGATCACGTCACTCATCTCATGGAATGCTTTTCGCAACTGAATTTTCACAACATGAAGTTAACCCCAACCAAGTGCAGATTCGCAGTCACCTCCGGGAAATTCCTCGGTTACCTGGTAACTCACTGCGGTATTGAGGCCAATCCTAAGCAAATCGACGCACTCATCAATATGACTTCACCAAAGATAAAAAGGGAAGTGCAACGACTTACCGGGAGGGTAGCCGCACTTAACCGATTCATCTCACGATCCACCGACAAATGCCTACCTTTCTACGATACCTTGTGAGGAAACAAGAAGTTCGAGTGGATGGAGAAATGCGAGGAGGCTTTTCAACAACTAAAGAGCTACCTGGCTACTCCTCCAGTTCTCACAAAACCAAAAGCAGGAGAACCAGTTTTTTTGTACACCGCAGTTTCCGCCACAGCAGTAAGCGGCGTGTTGATTCGAGACGAGCGTGGGGAACAGAAGCTAATATTTTACGTCAGTAAAACCCTTACAGACGCTGAAACAAGGTACTCGCAAATGGAGAAATTGGCGCTATCCATAGTTATGTCGGCAAGAAAGCTAAGGCCATATTTCCAGTCGCACTCAATCGTTGTCCTAAATACCTTCCCGATAAGGTCCGTTCTCCATAGCCCAAGTCAATCAGGGAGGCTAGCAAACTGGGCAATCGAACTGAGCGAGTATGACATTTAGTATCGCGGACGAACGTGTGCCAAATCCAAAGTCCTGGCTGATTTTCTTATCGAACTCCCCGAAGAAGGCATTGACGATGAAATGCAAGGCCAGCTCTGGAAACTCCACGTTGATGGCTCATCTTCCAAAAATGGTTCGGGAGTCGGGATACGGCTAACTTCTCCAACTGGCGAACTACTGGTACAGTCATTCCGCCTCGGCTTCCATGCATCCAATAATGAAGCAGAGTACGAAACCTTGATTGTCGGGATGAAACTTGCTAATGGCCTAAAGATCGAGCAACTCCATGCATTCTGCGATTCCCAACTAGTCGCAAATCAGTTCAGCGGTGAATACGCAGCAAAGGATGATCGAATGGAAGCTTACTTGAAGATCGTCAAGGAATTAGCTTGACAGTTCAAACAATTCATCCTAACACGCATTCCACGAGGGGAGAACACCCCGGCCAACGCACTTGCAGCCCTTGCATCAACTTCCGATCCAGATCTAAGGAGAGTTATCCCGGTAGAATTCATCCAGCACCCAAGCATTAGTCTTGGCGATTCAGTGAATGCCATAACTCGTTTACAAGCGGCTAGACAAGCAACATATGTCACAAACGGGCAAGAGGTGATGGATGCAATGCAGGAAGAATTGGCAAACCAATCACCCGCAGAGCCAGATATTGCCCCAATGGAAGAAGACAATCTTGAAGAGTCGCCAACCATGAAAACCAGCAACGACCCTGTAGTCGAACCCAACAAAGAAGTAAACGAGGTCAACAACGATGCAGAATATGGCTGCGATAAGGAATGGCTCTGCGCAATTAGAGGATACATATACGACGGCATCCTACCAACCGAAAAATGGGCAGCTCGCAAGCTTCGAGCCCAGGCAGGACGTTACGTGTTACTCGATGGAAATGTCTTCAAGTGGAGATTTTCAGGACCGTTGCTAAACTGCGTGGAAGGAAAGGACGCCAGGAAGATTATGGAGGAAATTCACAACGGTTCATGTGGAAATCCCTCTGGAGGGAGAGCACTAGCCATAAAAGTCAAACGTCACGGCTACTATTGGCCAACAATGATCAAAGATTGCAAGGTGTTTTCAGCCAAATGTGAAAAATGCCAACGCCATGCGCCGATGATTCACCAACCAACAGAAGTACTTTCATCAATCTCATCGCCGTATCCATTCATGCGATAATCTATGGACATCGTCGGGCCACTGCATCCATCAAAACAGAAACGTTTCCTTCTGGTTTTGACAGACTATTTCTTAAAATAGGTCGAAGCCGACTCATATGCTAACATTAAAGATGCGCAAGTGGAGGCCTTTGTCTGGAAAAATATCATATGCCGACATGGAGTACCATACGAGATCGTGACAGATAACGGCTCGCAGTTCATCTGAAATCGTTTCGAAGGTTTCTGTGAGAAATGGAAAATCAGACTCAGCAAGTCTACTCCAAGATATCCACAAGGAAACGGACAGGACGAAGCAATCAACAAAACAATCCTCGACAGCCTGAAGAAGCGCCTTGATGAGAAAAAGGGACGTTGGGCTGAAGAACTAGAGGAGTACTTTGGTCTCACCGCACCACTCCACAACAAGCAACGGGGGAAACCCCATTCGCCCTCGTATACGGAACAGAGTGTGTCATCCCCCCGGAGATACATTTTATACAAACCTATTTTCTACGTCAGCCAAACTCTCACCGATGCCGAGACTCGATATTCATAGATGGAGAAGCTTGCATTGTCTATAATAGTGTCCGCCCAGGAGCTGAGACCATACTTCCAATCACATTCAATTGTGATTTTATCTACATTCCCTCTGCGATCGATCCTGCATAGTCCTAGCCAGTCTAGAAGATTGGCGAAGTGGATAATAGAGCTGAGCGAATACGACATCGAGTATCGGAGCCAAACCTGAGTGAAATCTCAAGTCCTCGCAGATTTCTTGATAGAACTCCCAAAAGAAGAAATAGAAGAATCAGCTCCAAGCCTAGTATGGAAGCTCCACGTAGATTGATCATCATCAAAACAAGGATCTTGGGTAGGAATACGGTTAACCTCTCCAACAAGCAAAATCCTCGAACAATCATTTCGCTTGGGTTTTCACGCATCCAAAAATGAAGCAGAGAACGTAGCCTTAATCGCAGAAATGAGACTCGCTCGCGGAGTCAAGGTTTCGGATATCCATGCTTACTGTGATTTGCAGCAGGTGTTCAACCAAGTTAGCAGCGAGTACACAGCCAGAGATGACCGAATAGAAGCTTATCTGAAGATCGTCAAGGAACTAACTACACAGTTCAAAGAATTCACATTGACACGGATACCACATGGGGAAAATACTTCGGCAGACGCGCTATCAGCACTCGTATCCACCTCCGATCCATACCTGAAAAGGATAATCCCGGTGGGTATTCACCCTATCAATATCTCAAATCAATGATGGGTTCGAATTCATCAAACACCCAAGAATCAACCGCTCTGACACCGTGAATGTGATTACCAGCTCCCAAACAGCCAGTCAAGCCAAAGATACATCCGGGAGAATTTTCACAGAAGAAGGCGGCGCTGACACCACCACTATGGAAGAAGACCAAAATAAGTGGCCTTCGGCTGAAGATGAAACAATCAAGGTGGAGGAAGAGCCCAAAACAGATCCTCCAGTCGAAGACGAACCAGTCGAGATGGAGGAAGATCCATAACCAATAGAAGCGGATTACGGATGCGACAAAGAATGGATGGGAGTAATCCGCGTATACATCATGGACGACTAGGTACCATCAGATAAATGGGCTACCCGAAAACTCAGAGCTCAAGTTGCTCGATATGTTCTATTAGACGGAAATGTCTTCAAGTGGAGATTCTCAGCACCGCTGATGGCCTGCGTCGAAGGCGTCGAAGCTAAAAAAATCATGGAAGAAGTCCACAGCGGATCATACGGCAACTACTCCGACGGGAGAGCTTTGGCGATCAAGATCAAGCGTCACGGCTACTAGTGGCCGACTATTGTGAAGGACTGTGAGAAGTTCTCCGCTAAGTGCGAAAAGTGCCAATGACATGCCCCGATGATTCACCAACCAACCGAATTGCTGTCATCAATCTCGACACCCTACCCTTTAATGCGCTGGTCAATGGATATTGTCGGACCACTACATAGATCTAAGCAAAAGAGATTTCTGCTAGTCTTGATGGATTACTTCTCCAAATGGGTCGAGGCAGTTTCTTACGCCAACATAAAGGACGCCCAAGTCGAGCATTTCATTTGGAAAAATATCTCATGCCGGCATGGAGTTCCATACGAAATCATCACCGATAACGGCTCACAGTTTATCTATACAAGATTTAAAGCTTTCTGCAAAAAAATGGAAGATACGGCTCAACAAGTCTATGCCACGCTATCCACAAGGGAACGGACAAGCTGAAGCAGCAAACAAGACTATCCTTGATGGCCTGAAGAAACGCCTTGACGGAAAAAAGGGACGCTGGGCGGATGAACTTGAAGGAGTATTATGGTCACACCGGACGACTCCACGACGAGCTACCGGAGAAACACATTTCACCCTTGTCTACGGTGCATAATGAGTAATTCCACCCGAAGTGGAATTTCCCGGAGTCCGCCGCAGACTTCTTTCGGGGCAGGAATGACTGAATCATCTCATGTTACTCGATGAATTGGACTTGATAAACGAATGACGAGACCAAGTGTTGATCCGGATTCAAAACTACCAGTAGGCGACGGCTAAATATTACAACTCCAATGTCCTAAGTCGAAAATCCAATGAAGGCGATTTGGTTCTCCGAAAAGTTTTTCAAAACACAACAAAAATAAATGCCGGCAAGGTAGGAACAACCTGGGAAGGGCCTTACAAAATCACCAAGGTAGTCCGACCAGGAGTGTACGAGCTCGCTAACATGTTTGACGTTCCGATGCCGAGGTCTTGGAACGCAATGCACTTAAAGAAGTACTATCACTAAGACACTTCACATGAACTAGGGGACGGCTTGATCCCTGCAAAGGGTACGTAGGCAGCTCGTCTTCGGATGGTTCAGCTGTCCCCTTCCTAAAAAGGGGGGGGAGTGGGTACATACACATGTATACTCCCATGTCTCGAAAATGCGATCATTCGCATTACACTTCTCAAAAACAACAATTTCAAACTTTTTCAAACACAAACTCGTGTCACTTGATCTTCGCAAATCACAATTTTATATTCTTCACGGATATTTTATCATCTCGTCTGTTGTTGGCCACAACAGACGAACTACTGCATCCTTTATGGATTTAACCATTATTTCTCCATGGAATAAGGTTCTCCGACACCCTCTCACATGTATAAAAGCGCGCTATATAAATTCTGACTGCGTTTATCCTGGTCTAATATCCGAAAGGTATATCCGTAACGACATTCTTACAAGTTTACCTTCGAGAGGGACCCATAAGTCAAAAACTCGCAAGTCTTAAAACTCGAAAGAAACTCTTAAACCCAGTAAACACCTTTTGGTACACTAGTCATAAATATCTCGGAAGCATAATACTAAACCCACTAGTTAGTATGAGATTTTAAACATGTTTCATCATCAAAAAATGGGAATGTAAGTCAGAACACCGCAAACCCTAAAACTGACAACAAAGCGCTCAAAACCCAGCAACCATACTTTTCTCAAAAATGCTGGTCCACAACATATCATATTATAACACAACAAAACAGGCAAACAAACAAGCAAGAAAGCGCATAAGCAAACTAACAACAAACAAGCATACAAGCAAGAAAGCGCATAAGTAAACTAACAACTTGAAGAACAAATCCAGGCAAGGATAGAAGGCATCGCGCCAGCAAACAAAAGTCAGGGATTCTTACAAAACATAAGGCCGTAATTCATACAAAAAAACTAAGTGGATAAATCCGTCCAGGTGCTGTGTTCAAAATACCAAAGAAAAGGTTCGAATCAAAGAAACAGTAAGAGAAAGATCATTTGCGAGGATCCAGCTAAGTTTTTTCATTAGCAAGATTAACAACTCTAGGTGTGCCGACATTTGAGCCTGCAAAGTCTGTAACTCCAGCTTTCGCCGCTGCATTCTTCGTTGGTTTGTTGCCAAGAAGATAATCCACAGAGTCAGAGAAAATCGGTGAAAGTGTCAAATATTTCTTTAGCTCGGCCTCGATCTTCTCAAACTCCTCATTTGCATTGGCCAAGTCGACTCTCCATCCTGCCAACTTCGTCACCTCGGAGTCCAGAGCAGGCGCATTGTCCTTCTGCAGAATCTTGAGTAACTGTAGGTTGCTATCAACCTGGGCAAGATCGAGTTCCTTCTCTTTCGCCACCTTCAGCTCATCGATGCTCTTGTCAATTTTAGCAAGCCAACCCTTAAAGTTTTTTGCCATCTCTCGCCTTGCCGCCTTTTGGGCTTTTTCACATTTGACTTGTTCAAGGAGTGAGCGGCGGCGAGCTGCCTTTTGAGAGACTCGATTTCAGCAGCTTTCTTTTGCTTAGAACGATCCAACCTTATAGCTAAGTCGCCAGTCTTTTTCCACTCATCTTTGAGAAACGCTTTTTCCTTCTCAAGGGCTTCAATCCGAGCTGAAGCAGTTGTCAGCTCGTCAGCATGTTTACTCTCCAGCTCGGCAACCTTACTCCTGAAGAAGGATGCATCTTCGATCCAGCGCCTGTCCTTTCGCACATCTTGCTCAAAGGCGCCAACAATCTTGTTGATGGATGCGACAAACTGACCAAAGGGAGAAATATTGTTAGTACTTAGTCTTTTTACTCAGCAAATTATGCAATCTCCAAACATACCTTGGTGCCTCGGAGCGACATATCGGTGTGCAGATCACCATGGGACAGCATATCGAAAGGCGGCCGTCTGTCTCCCGAGCAGCGAACCTTTGAGAAGAGGGTTGCCGAGGCCGCCTCGTCATTACAGATTGGTTTGGATCCTTCATGCCTAAATGACATAAGCGGTGGTTCGGTGGAAGCAGGTTCGGCAGGTTTCTGGCATTGTCTTCTCCCTTGCTTTTCCTTTGTCTGCTTCAAAGGCGAAGCATTTATGAGGAGTCAACCTTTTGTCCTCATTATGCTGAGATATAACCGAAATGGAAGGCCTGACAGCCAAAACAAGAGTCGAAACAACTTCCCTTGCTTCGGCATCAAGAGCTGGGGGCGCGGGAGGAGAATTCTGTTTCGCCTCGGCATCCGTTTGTTCTGTCATCTTGGTAGTTGGTTCGATGGTACGAGCAACCACGTTAGGAACCTCAGTGGCTTTGCTGGCGGTTTCCTTCGCCTTGTCTTTTAATGCTTGCTTGTCTCGAATCATTGGTCTTTTTCCCATGATGTTTTCTTGAAAATTATGGGGAAAATATTTAAATTTCGAGCTGTCAGATACTTCGACTCCAGCAAAAATAGCTCAGGCTTTCTCCACTCTCTTCAGGGAAAAGTGATGTTCCCAGTGATACTTCCATGCAGCAAGCGTGTCCTGAAGAGTAAGCGTATCCTCTGGGAAATGTGGAAGAATCTACCGCACTGCAAAAACAAGGAAAAAGAATTGTTCATATAACAACAAGATAAACATCTGATAGATCTCCTGAAAAATCTATGGCTCGCCCACCAATAGTTCCCCACTCCGCCTTGACATGGCGGACGCATTCGGCTTCTACCGTGGCGTCATTAATAGGAACAAAGAAAAAGTAGCTTCTCCAGTCGCTGTCTTTGCTTCAGAAGCATTCAATCATCTTTCTCTTCTTCTTATTAGAGATATAATAGGTTTTTTGGAGTTTTTAATCTTTCGAAATTCAAGGAACTGCCGAAGATGTGAAATGCGAACATTCACGTCGCATTTGTAACTTCGAACCAAGATCCCAACCAGGTAACGCATCCCCCGAGGAGGAATTTGGCTCGGTGCTAATCCATGCTTGGACAGAAAATGGATGATCAATCCAAGAATTAGAAACCACAGCAGATTTTGGTAAAAGAAACTCTCACAGAGAGTGAAATGCCCAGGCGGCGGAGCCTCGGCTCTGTCTGTTGGAGCAGGAACAATCAAGTCAACGTCTTCTGAAATGTTGAATCGCTGCCTCAATGCTTCCAAGTATTCTACAGTGCACAAAGATGAACCTGGTGAGTCGGCTCGTTTCTTAGGAGCCTTTTTCTTTCTAGGTTTTCGCCTCGTCGATGTGCTAGCTTGGTGGCTCACAAACAATCTCTCCAACCGCACCTTTTCGGCCTCGTCAAGACTATACTCTGTTGGCTCGGCTTTGATTTCTTCAAGGGATTTCTGTATTAAGCTTGCCTTGGCATCCACCTCGGCATCAAAAGCATCATCAACCAAAGACGGGATATCGATCTGAAGCTGACCCAGCGGAGAACCAGGCTAAACTGGCTCGGCAACCTGAGGAGACAGCACCATCTTACGACCTAGCAGTGAAGCAGAGTTTACCGAACCAACAGAATCTTCTAGCTCGGCGGTATACGACATCAGAAATCTTGGCTCGGAAACACGCTAAATACTTAGCAAAAATTGGAGAAATTTTGGCTCGGAGACGCGAAAGATCTGGGCAGCACCGCGATCCAGATGATGATGGATCGGGAAATTCGTTAACTCGCCGCAGAAGTATGAAGGTGGACCAGAAAATATAAGAAGTCGCTAGAGGAGTTTAAAGACGGGATGAATAAATTAAGAAACCGCTGAGCCACGTTCGAATTTAGATCGAAAAACTCAAAGATTCAGCGGCAGAAGAGAAGAAATCGATAATAAACCTAGCCAAAAATTAAATATAAAAGAGAGAAAATAAGAGAGAGAAGAGAGCTACCTATCTTTTCGGAAATTTGGAGAAGTAAGTTATCAGGAGAGGAGCAAGATTCTGAATATTTAGACGATTAAAATACGATGCGTGACACCACGCAACCTCGGGAACCAACAAAAACGTTTGTGGCTCCCGATAAAGTTATGATTTGTGATTGAGATATTCGGTTACCAAGCCAGTATTTGTTGACGAGCCGAAATGGATCAAACTCAGCAAGACGGCTCGGTAACATGTCACAATGGCTCGGTAGTATGCCAAACAAAGATGGCTCGGCAGACAGACAACCCAGACGGCATGGCAACATCGACTGCCGAGGCAATTTGATAATAATGCCGAACCAAAGATGGCTCGGCAGCCAGACAACCTAGACGGCACGACAACGTCGACTGCCGAGGCAATTCGGTAATAATGCAGAACCAAAGATGGCTCGGCAGCCAGATAACAAGCAATTCGATAACGTTATCACTGAAGAAAATTCACAACATGATGTGCCAAAACAGCTATGAAAAACATGCCTGTCGTCTGATAACGACGTGAGCCAAAATGGCTAGGCAATGTAAATGCCAAAGTAGTTCGGCGACAGCGTAAGCCTAAACAGCTCGGTAGCATGTAAAAAAAAGATGGCTCGGAAACATGACACCCTAGTATGGCTCGGTAACAAATGCCTCGGCAATAATGTCACCCCGGTAGTATGGCGAGCCAAAAATGGTTCGGGAAACATTTTCACCAAAGTGGTTCGGCAACGTGAGAGAAGTCTCGAATGTCAATCTCGGAGATGATCAACTTTCACCTCGTCATCATCACCACTGACTCTGACGAGCTGGCGGGAAACTGTTGGGGTCAATTTTCACCCCATCGAGATTGACTTCAGAAAATGGTTAAGTAAAGATTTTAGGGCTAGCCAAATGCGGTGAGCCTAGCCAAACCCAGCGGGAGCTTTGATAGGTTGAACCAACTTTGGTGGTAAGCGACGAACCAACTTTGGCGGTAAGCGACGAACTAACTTTGGCGGTAAGCGACGAACTAACTTTGGCGGTAAGCGACGAGCCAAAATACTGAGGAGTGAAAATATCGGCGACGAGCCAAATCGCTAGTGACGAGCCAGAATGTTTACGAGGAGCCAAAATATTGGCGACGAGCCAAAATATCGGCGATAATCCAGACAAGCGACGAGACGGCGACAAGCCAAACTGTCTGCAACCCAACGAGACAAAGAGACGACGAGCCGGACCTCTGATGATCCAACGAAGCAACGAGTCCAATATCTTGTTGGGACGAGGTAACGAGCCAAAAGAGTTTGGTGGGCCGAGGTAACAAGTCAAAGTAAGAAGCCCATACCCGAACTGACTTAGATAAACCCAAGAAGAAAGGAAATTCCGAAGAATAAAGAAGTTTTCCTTTATCTTTTAGGAAGAGGCCTAGCCGACTCATTTTTGTATAAATAGACATGTACCCCTTTCAAAAAGTATCCGCAATTTTACCTAGCAAACACTTTTTATTTTCTCTGCAACAGCTTTCTAAACAGCTTGAATAAAAACACCATCTTTGGATCTCTGTTCTCGTGTTTCTTTCCGTAGAAGTTTTTCGAATCCCTTATTTTTCCTAACCAAGTTTAGTTGTTCGAGTTTCAACTCCCAAAATTATATTATAGATCGCCGGATGATATGCTACCGAGAACTCTACCACTTTAGTAACATCTCCTGCTGGGATGGATAGCCTGATCATCCCAAGGGTCATTATAGTTTATCCCGAGAATCCGGTCAGTGGTTTTGACGTTTCTATTACCTCGGACATGCTGATGTTCATTCTTCTGAGAGTTTTCCGGAAGATAACATCTACGAAACTTCCCGTATCTATTAGGATTCTGGCGACATCATAGTCTTTAATAATCAATTCAATGACCAAATGATCATTATGGGGTCTATCGATCCCGCTGGTTTTTTTTTCTTCGAAGGAAATCATGTCATTTGGCAGCTCGGTGGGTGCTGACCAATTGATGCTATCGTCGGCTTTTCGCTGGTAGGCTTTGATCGAGAAAACCGTATCCACGCAGTACAAGGATCCCCCCCCTCCGGGTGCTGCTTCATTGTTTCGTCTTCCTCTTTTCGATGATGCTTTAGCGGCTCGATCAGCTCAGTTCATATCGATGGGTTGCTCCTTCTCTGACTCGTCTAGCTAAAGATCTTTGAGGGTTACCACGTCTTCAAGTTCCCCCTTTACCAACTTTGCTTCCAATTTGAGCCCTAGGTTTCGGCAATTAGCGGTTGAATGTCCGTAACAGTGGTGGTGTTCACAGTAGGCCTTCTCATCATAGGTGTTGGAGTTTCTTGTCCAAGTGTTCCACGGGGCCCTTCCTCAGCCAGCACCTACTTGGTAGTTGTGGGCTTCGCCGAAGCTAGATCCCTCATGATGTATGTAACTAGTCCCTTGATTGTTCTTCCGAGAGTTTGACGTGTTTTGACTTTGAGGAAGATTTTTGTTCACCGATCATGATGCTCCGTACTTCTTGGACATGACTTTTATCTCCTCCTTGTTGTCTATGAAGCTCGACGCCCGATGCAGCGCATCTTGGATTGATTAGGGTGTGTTCAATGTAACTTCTTTCCAAAAGTCTGATTCGTACCATAGTGAATTCTTCAGCGCTGTGAGAGCGGCTTTATCGTTTACTCCTTTGATCTTTGATATTACTGCCTTGAATCATTCTATAAAGCTACGCAATGTCTATGTTGATCCTTACGATAAGTCCCAAAAGTCGGCGTCAGAAGCCTTCCTATACATGAACATGGAGTAATGCTTCAGAAAGATAATTGATAGCTGCTGGAAACTGCCGATGGACCTTCGCTCCAGCTTGCAAAACCATTGAAGGGCCGCGCCTTTCAGATGTTCTACAAACAGGAGGCAGTAGCCGGCATCTTTTTCACCTTCACTGAGGTTGGCTCATTCCACTGCTATGCAGAAAGCCGTAATATGGTGTTTGGGATCGGTTGTGCCATTGTAGACCGGAATCTTTATCTTCCATGGGTCAGAGATCTTAATGCTTGTGATCCGAGCTGTAAACGGCGTTCGCTGTTCTTCCTCCAGGAAAAAATCTATCTCTGGAGCCGCGTTAGTGGCCTTGTGTACTTAGGAGCGGATAGCTCCCATATCGGCAGTGGCTTGAGCTAGGGTAGCTCGGAGTTCGTCCATCTGTCGCTGTGGTCGAGGCTTGCTCTTCGCAGTTAGCTCGGGATATCATCTCGGCTTGTTCTTAGCGGCTCGTCGGTGAACTGCGCCTGCTCGTCTAGTAGGAAGTTTTCTTCCTCTGCCGTTAGGTCGGTTCCAGCTCTTACTCCTTCCTCCTCTTCTCCATCGAGGGAAATTGTGGCGGCCAATCTGTCGCGTTTATTGCCCAGGTTGGTGTTGTTGGCACCTCTTCCTCCTCGGATCAGTGGGGGCAGCTGCGTTACATTCGATCTTGTCGCTGCAGGCATTTGCTCGCTGACTGGATGTAAGGGCGGCAGTTCTCCTGTCGTTCTGGATGCATCCCGAGGTGTTGAGAAATCGAGTGTCGTTGGATTGATCCTTGATCACCATGTCCTTCCGGAAGGGTTTGTCGTTGATCTCATGTTTCCAGCTCGAATATATCTGGCTCGACTCTCCGTCGCTGGCGTCTCAAGCCTCTCTAATGTTGATTTGTTCAACTAGTCCTGCTCTCCCGCCTTCTTTAGTAACATGGTTAGCATGTCTTTCATCTCTGCTATCGCCGCTGGAACGACCTATGTGTTTGCTGGGGGCAGACCCGTGTTGGTGGTATTGCTTGCGTCTTCGCCGCTCCGTTCTCCGTCGGTAATTATCTCTCCGGATCTACTGCGAGGTTGTTTTTTAGAGTCAGAATTTTTCTTTTCCCCTCAGACAGCGGCAAATTGTGGGAGTCAAATTTCACAATACTAAATTTGTTAAAGAAAAATTTAGGGAACCGAAACTTCTATAAGAAAGAAACAAGAACGAAAGATCTGAAGATGGTTTTTGTTATTGATTTGCTTTTTAGCTCAGAATACACGGATTGTTCAGATAAATCACCAGTATTCCTTCCTAGGTTAAGAATTGTCGATCCCCTTTTAGGGTACGAGTACTTATATATTTATATGCATAAGAAGTCGGTTGTCTCCAGTCCTAAACCGATACAGAAAACTTCCTTCTTCTTCATTTCTTTCTTTACTTTATGATTATCCTTCCTTTTTTTCGTAAATCTCCTAGGTCGGCAGAAAGTTATGGGCCTTTCTCTTCGGCTCGGCCCGTTGTATCTCGACGCTGCCGACTTGTACTACGATGTCATTTGTCTATGTCCATACATAGCCATTTTCACCTATAGATCCCAGTGAGGTGGGATCTGACCCCAACATATAGTATGATATTTAATTATATATACACATATATATATATATATATGTGTGTGTGTATATGTATATACGCTTCCAACACGTACCCGGTTCTTAATTTTTTTTTTAAAGTTGCTTCCGCACTTCCATACGTTTCCGTTTCCGCGTACCCGCTTCCGATTCCATGCAACGTAGGTCATGAGAATTTGAGGCTGGGAAAGTAAAAATAATATTAAAATGGAAAAATGATTAAAATAAATTTCTGTTTTTAAAAAAAATTATTTAGTAACCAAACCTTTTAAAAAATGGGTTTTATTCCTTTAAAAATATAAAATTCGACAAATAAATACCAAATTTTTTTATAAGTGTTTGTTTAGTAAACTCACATTCTATTTTCTTTTACATTTTTGTGAACAATTAACTAAAATTAACAAACAAGTCGAAAAAATTGTGTGTCCTACATGAACATAGATGCTTTACAATAATCTAACGTCGGAAAACTATAGCTTTATCGAAACTCCAGATTATCTTAGGATTTCAATGTTTTAGTCAAACATGTTATCTTTATAGTTTGAGAGTAATAAAGAATGATCACACTTTAGTTTGGACGAAATTATCAGTTAGTTTAAGGGAGAGTTGTTGATATGGTGCGTTTTCTAATTTTAATGTCAAACGGAGTATCTTCGTAGGGAAAATTGTAGAACTAGTACACTTTTTTGAAAATGTCTAAAATACCCTTACGTTTGGCAGAGTCTGCGTGAATTGTGTAGCCTTAAGGCTAAGGCTGGACAGACTCTGCTTAAACTCTGCTAATTATGTAGCCTTAAGGAAGATATACTGTGTGAATTGTGTAGCCTTAAGGCTAAAGCTCGACAGACTCTGCTTAACTCTGCTAATTCTGTAGCCTTAAGGCAAATATAGTGTGTCGATTGTGTAGCCTTAAGGCTAAGGCTAGACAGACTCTGCTTAACCTCTGCTAACTGTGTAGCCTTAAGGCAGATATAGTGTGTCAATTGTGGTAGCCTTAAGGCAGATATTGTGTGTGCTTTTTTGTAGACTTAAGGCAGATATTGCTCGACAGACTGTAACATACTGTTCGCAGGGCATGGCTTGACATTTGCAACATAACTAAATTGTATAAACGGTCGGATTTTGAAGTACTCCTCTCTTTTCACAATAATAACAAGAATGCCATTACTTCTTATTTTTTTGAGTTTGCTATAAACCTTTTCAACCTCTCCACCTTTAACCTAGATCTACTATTTTGATTTCACCCTCAAAGGGAGATTTCATATTTTCAAAGAGACGGAAGCGAAATCCGAGTATAAAATTGTTTACAGACATCGATTTTGAACGAAAGTATGTACATTTTTTGAAAAGACGATCTTCGTTTACATCTAACAATATCTGCTGGTCAAAGATATTCTAGGGGTTGAAGACGAGATATTTTCGGAAAGAACGAACACATGTAACACTTCAAAATATTACACTAGTTATCTAAACCACCATCTTCTAAACTGCGTCTAGAGCTTTAGTACGTCTTTGGTAGAGCTATTTCTAAAAGACCCTGCCAAAGTGTAGAGCTCTGCAAAAAATCTTCTAAGATAGTGTGTTGCAGATCTTTTGAACATTCTCTTTTTTGCAGATAATGTTGCATTTGTTGACTGTTTTTGGACAATGGAAGGTAAAAATGGGTTGGGATTTCAACGTTGATTCAAGCAAAGGAAGCAAGTTATTTGCGGTTGAAGAACAAATCAAGTATGAGGAATTTCTCCGCATTGTTTGTGAAGATTACAACTTGGAAACGCAGATGAATGCAGTCGAGATTTCTTATAAGTTGCCTACACATATCATGGAGAAAATTGCTAGCGACACACCTCCTATCTTCTTCAATAACGATAGGAAACTTGCAAACTTTATCACAATGGCGGAAAAAGAGGTTATCCGGCTTTGCGTGTCATGGAAAAGAAACGATGGAATTAAAGCAAAAGCTACGGGTAAAGATGAAGCTTGTGATGTCAAAGAGGATGGTGGTGTAGATTTTGATGATGTTGGTAATGTTAAAGACGAGCATATGCCATCACCGAACAACAGCAGAGACTGCCGACAGTCTGCGAAGAAACAGCAGATGCCGCCTTTATTCTGCGATATATTCGATGACACGCCTACGAAGCCATTACCAATGAAGAAATCTGGATCCATTAAGGTTGGCAAAATATTTGATGACAAGGAAGCATTAATTATGCAATTACGCAAGATTTCAGTCATCTAGAAGTTTGATTTCAATATCGCCACGTCGAAGAAGAAACTATTTATCGCGAAATATTTTGTTCATAATTGTTCTTGGAGGATTCATGCGTCGACTCTGTCAGTTTCATCTGAATCTCCAGAATTTCTCGTTCGGATATATAAAGAAGCTCATACATGCTCTGCTGTCTGTAGGTATTCTCGTCAACGACAGGCTAATGCAAAATTTATTGGAAAGATGTATGTTGATAGGTTTAGTGGTGGTAGTGATCTTAAAGGAATCACGCCTAAGCATGTAATGAACTGTATTAAGTCACTACATTGTCTTAACATAGACTATACGAAGACGCATAAAGCGTTGGCATATGCATGAGTTCTGGTCAGAGGCACTTTTGAGAGGGGTTACCAGGAGTTACCTTCCTATCTATACAAAATAGAGTAGGCCAATCCAGGCATGATTACAAAGCTTGAACGTGATGCTCAACAAAGGTTTAAGTATTTGTTCATTGCTTTTGGTGCTTCTATCAAATGATTTGAGTTCTTGAGGAGGGTTGTTGTGGTAGATGGAGCACATCTAACTGGAAAGTACAGAGGTGTTATGCTGGTAGCTGCAGGTCAAGATGCAGATTCGAGTATATTTCCTATAGCTTTTGGAATTGTAGACTCAGAGAATGATGCTTCATGGGAATGGTTTTTTACACAGTTGCGTGGTGTGATACTTGATGATAAGAAGTGGGCCATTATTTTTGACCGTCATCTATCAATCGCAAAGGCCATAGAGAAGATTTTTCCCGCATCTGGTAGGGGAGTATGTTACTATCACCTCAAAAATAACCTCATCTTAAAGTTCAAAAAGAACGAAATGCTCAGTTTGGTGTGTCATGCTGCATATGTATATCGGCCGGTAGATTTTGAAAAATTGTTTGGTGTAATTCGTCGTCAGAATAGTGAATTAGCAGTTTACTTGGAAGAGGCGGAATTTCGATTATGGGCTTGTGCACATTTTCCAAGAGATAGATTTGGTATAATGACGAGCAACATTGCAGAATCCATTAATGTCGCGCTTAAGGAAGACAAATCATTTCCTGTTAAACATTTCGTGGAGGGTACTAGAAAGTTTTTGTCAAGGTGGTTTGTGGATAGGCGAGACAAAGCTGCCTCATTAAAAACAAATTTCCCCCCCAAACGTTGAAAAGTTACTGCATTAAAGACACGGTAGCTTGGAAATTTTAAATGTTCATCATACTGATTCAAATTGTAGCCATGTTACAGGTGGAGATTATGATTGTGTGGTTGATCTACAGAAAGTATGTAAGTTTTTTTTTTGCTATTTATCACTGCCAGTTTCAGGAAACGTATCCTGAGAAAGTCTGCCAGTCTCAGGAAACGTTTGCGTTGTTTATCTGCTCTGAGTTCGATTCCTTTTTAAAATTTATGATTGCAGAGACTTTGTACTTGTAAACAATATGATGTCGAGAAGATTCCCTACGAGCACGCGATTAACGCAGCATTAAGTCGGAAAACTGATGAAGCTACCCTGGTGGATGATCATTTCACAAAGGGCTACTTGTATCCAACGTACTCAGAACCTATAAAACCTGTAGACGAATATTTGATTCTACCACCACACGTAATTAGTGAACAATGTCTACCACCAGTCATAAAAGTACCTTCCGGTAGACCGCAGACAAAGAGATACATTTCTGCTATTGAAAAGGCTAAGCGGTTTAAGCGTAATCAATGAAAGAAGAAAAAAACAGAACCTGCGCAGAGTACTCCATCCACAAAGCAAAAAACGAAGCAGAGAACTCAATCCACAACGAAGAAAACGAAACAGAGGACTCCATCCGTTATGAAGAAAACGAAGCAGAGTACTCCATTCAGCGATAATATTTCACCCACTACTCCATCCCCAAAGGTGAGAAGGAAACGATCTCGTAATTCTCCGACTACTCAAACACCAAATAAGAAAGCTAAAATTTTGCAGAGTACTCCACCCCACGGATGAAAAAGAGTCTTTTTCCAGAGTAGCCCAAAAATTCATCACAGGTGCTCAAAATGCCATAATGCAGGACACAATAAAAAACATGCCTATTTTCTTGACTCTGGCTTCACTCTAGCTTCACTCTGGCTTCAAGTTTATTTAAACAAGGAAACAAATCTTGGTTTATCTTTATTTATTTGTCCTTATTTATGGTGCTCCGTTGTTTTATGTTAGTCTTTAGTTTGATGTGGGTATCATAAAATAGTCGGTATCGCAGAGTGTGCATCTGGTATCGCAGAGTATGCATCTATTATCGCAGAGTCTGCACCTGCATCAAGTATCGCGAAGTCTGCGTCTGATATCTGCATGAATCATCCATTAATCTGCTATTAATCTTCATGTGCTCTACTATAGATTTTACTTTTATTTTCATTTAAAAATATATATATGCTCAACAAATCCGAGGGTAAAAAATGTTATTCAATTAAAATCCACATCTTGAATTATGGAATCATAACTTTTCAAGGATTTATAAATACAGAAACAAATAAAATTAGAAGAAATAGTTCAAATCTCCTTTGTAATGCGGCAAAGTTGTCTTGTGAACCAATACAGGTAGCAGTTTTCGCATCCATGTTGATATTCATGCTCAGTGGCACAATTTAGAAAAGGCAAATCTAGACAGTCAGGGTATTGCCACGTTGATGCAAAAGAATGGTTCATGGGTGGATAGAAAGCTACAACCGCATCCAGAATCTCATCCCCAAACATGGTGAGTTTATCAAAATCACCTTCAGCGTGTACGTCGACACATAATTTGAGAAGTTATGCAGCCCTTTTCGTACGTCCAGCACATACACACAACATTCCACATAGATAAGTTGCGTTAGCACTGAAAGGGACAAGCCGTTCCAAAAGCTCCATGGCTGCGCTGATGTCTTGTTCTGCGGTCACGAGTCTTGTTGCCTCATAATAAATAGCAGTTGGGTTTCCTGCGTTTAAGCATCTTACAAAAAAGCTGCGATTCGTCGAGACTAAGTTCCTTGAGGACTTCATCACTGTACACTACATCTCTACCGATCCGCCCTATTCGGAGGATGTGTCCGAGTCTCCACAAGGTGAGGCGGCCAAGTTTTTGTGCAATGACAGAGATAATGTCCAAAGGGAGCTCTGGTATTTGCATGTTAACCTACGATGTGATGCGGTATTTGGATTTTGAAAATAATTAACAGGCACTCTGTTCGTAAACAATCTACTATTTTTATAGATAAGAAAGAAATGAAAGGGGTCGATCTTCCTTTAAATTGTTAAATATTTAGTACAGTCATTGCACGCGCCTCATTTAATGGCTCGACATGAGAGACATGCGGGATGATTACTGTGCAACCGCTCAACTATCATAACATAAGATACTCTGCCCTCGAAAAGACAACTCAATTTAATAAGAAATGGCAGAGAAGGCGCGTAAATTTGCCGCGCATTAAATGGCGCGAACACCCATAAGAATAAAGGACAAGTCATTTTTTACACATGAGGAGATGAATGACAACTCATTTAAAAAGTATACATCCCGTCGCATTTGACAGAAATTTGGGAAAGGGTTAAAAAATCAATGAACATGTTTTTATTGTAGTAGTTGAAAACACATTCTCAAGTCTGCCAAAAGCCTAGAGTTTTTCAAAATAGTAACGCTTCGTGTTCATATAGGAGAAAGTCGTGTCTGTTTGTCTCTACATCTATTTGTTTACCAAAGTCACAACATTCATCATCTTCATCTCTCTTACCAACGTTGTGACCATGGGTTATAGTGTAAGGCGAATTAAAATGGAACTTAAGCGGATCCAGAAGGATGTTCCTACACAGTTCATCAGGGCAGGTATAAAATCTAGAACTCCCAAGTCTTTTATGCAGTTAGAGGTAGTATTATTTACGGATGATAATAGGAACTTTACGGATGTAGTATTATTTAGATTAAATGTCTGAGTTGAGTCTTATATGTTTTAGGTCCCATTGGTGATTGTGTTTACGAATGGGAAGCAGCTATCAATGGACCCTTTGACAGTCCCTATGCCGGAGGGATTTTCTTGCTTACCATCCATTTTCCTCCGGATTATCCAATAAAGGCGCCAAAAGTTTGCTTTTTGCTTTTTCAATTAATTGTTATTTATTGCAGGATGAAACTTCACTCTTGATCATCTTGCTTTTCATCTTACTTTTAATTGATATTCTCTTTGTCTTTGCATGCAGGTGGCTTTCAAAACAAAGATTTACCACCCAAACATCAACGCAAATGGAGCGATTGACTATGATATCTTGAGGGAAAATGGTCTCCTGCTTTAACCGTGTCCCAGGTTTGGAATTTTTTTCAGATTTAACAAAGTTTTGTCGAAAAAATATTTTAGCCAAACATGTGTGTTAATGGGATTGATTTTTGTTATGGAATTAGGTTTTGATGTCAATTTGCGCGCTGATGACTGACCCAATCCTAGATGATCCTTTTGTGCCGGAGGTAGCCCATATTTACAAGACTGACAAATCCAGGTTCGAGTCAACTGCGCAAAGCTGGACGGAGAAGTATGCCATGGGATCAGAGTGAGGTGGTGGAGGTAAAGAAAGGAGCTGTCTCACCTGTGTGTTCTTTAGTATCTTTTCTATGTTTGCTTTAGTATCTTCTGAAGACTGGTTTGCTATAAGTGTTTCATTTTGAACTCGCGGATCCTCTTGAAGATGTTCTTCTTTGATATCCTCTGCCTTTTCACTCCCATCAATTTTTTCAACATCTCCAACTTTACCATCATCTTGAAGATGTTCTTCTTTGGCATCCTCTGCCTTTTCACTCCCATCAATTTTTTCAGTATATCCAACTCTACCATCAACAAGAAAATGTTCTTCACTCCCATCAATATTTTCACCAACAGTTGCTTCGTTGGAAAGAGCTGCCTTATCAGATATAACCTTTTCTTTACCACCATCAGCTGCAGTGGCATCATCTGCCTGAAGGCAGACGTTGGCATCATTTTCTCCTTTATCTTCTTTGGCATCCGCTTCCTTTTCACTCCCATCTCCATCATTACTATCATCTTGAAGATGTTCTTCTTTGGCATCCTCTGCCTTTTCACATTTGTATATTTTTTCCCCATGGAACATATCTTGAAGATGTTCTTGTTTGGCATCCTCTGCCTCGATGTCATCTGCCTTTTCACTCCAATCTATTTTTGCATCATCTCCTACTTGCTCTTATTTGGCATCCTCTGCCTTTTCACTCCAATATATTTTTGCATCATCTCCTACTTATTCTTGTTTGGCATCCTCTGCCTCAATGCCATTATCAGTTACTTTTTCTTTGCATCTCTTCCTTTCTCATTTGAAAAGGAGCCAGAGGCAACAACCTTGATTCCTTCTCCTTCATTGTCTTTGTCATCTCCTTTGTTATCCACCGTCGTCTCTTCTTCGTCATTCTGCAAATTTTCAAAGTAATGATTATTACATGAACTCAGCTTCAACCTCTTACACCTTAAGGGCATACTCTGCCGTATAGGATATTAAGGGATGCCAATGATGAATAGTATTGAATGCAATTATTAGTCTGCCGTAACAATTACATGTCTCACATAAATGAATGATACAATGTAGGCAAGCAGAGTATGCCATGCCCCTCTATTATTTTACCACATCTGATAGAGCATGATATCGCAGATCATGCCAGCGCTTTTATTTCAACAATTGCTGAGTTGGACATACCATGCGATTGTCAGGTTTTAGTTTGTTGTTAGAGAAGCGAGTATCTTGCTCGAAATAAGTCATCCTCTCCATCAGCTTTCCAACGACCTGTGCCAAGTTGTTTAAGGTTTCACTCAAAACATTCTGCTTTTCCATGCTAGTTCATTGCTATTCCATGCTTATTCGTTGCTGATCAAGTCTGGCGTTTTCAATTCTAGTTACAACTGCGTTAAACTTGGTCTGCTATTTATCCAGGACAAATTCAATGATGTCGACGATATCTGTTGAACCAGTAGATGGGATTTTAGCTACAGATAACTTTGGTTTCATGACATACCGTCCGTCATCTTCTTCTTCTTCTTCTTCTTCTTCTTCATATTCTTCAATTCCCTTCCATTTCCTCTTCCTATTTTCTCCATCTCGCTCTTCAATTCTCTTCCTCTTTTTTCCTTTTCCTCTCTTTCCTTCATTATCTACTTTCCTTTTTTTTTTCCAGTCCGGTTTTCTTGGACTGGCGGTGTTTTTGAGACGCTCCATTTGATGTCCAACCACGGCTGGCCAGTGAGAATGTATTTGATGAGATTATCAAGCTTGACATCTATTACGTCGTTACCATTCCAACGTGGATAGATTTCTGCCTGAGATCTCTCACACATAGTAGTTACAGTCACCTACAAAACAGTTATATAGTTGGGGTCGGTTTTCACCTCATCGAGATCAACTGCTGATAAGACTAGGTATGGAGAAAAGGCTAGTCAAGCAAGCGCAAACTCTTGGCTTGGCGGCAGAAGCAAGCAATGTTTGGCCAGGCGACGAGCCAACATCTTGGCTAGGCAGGGAGAAATGGTGACGAGCCAACATCTTGGCTAGGCAGGGAGAAATAGTGACGAGCCAACATCTTGGCTAGGTAACAGGAAGAAGCAGGAGACGAGCCAACACTTGGCTCGGTAGTAAGGAGGAGTGATGACGAGCCAACATCTTGGCTAGGCAGTGGAAGAAGCAGGAGGCGAGCCAACACTTGGCTAGGTAACAAGGAGAAAGGAGTGACGAGCCAACATCTTGGCTCGGTAGCAAGAAAAAGCGGGAGACGAGCCGACACTTGGCTCGGTAGCAAGGAGAAAGGAGTGACGAGCCAACATCTTGGCTAGGTAACAAGGAGAAAGGAGTGACGAGCCAACATCTTTTGGCTCGGCAGCAGGGAGAGATGGTGACGAGCCAAACTTGGCTCGGCAGCATGAAGAAACAAGTGATGAGCCAACGTGTTGGCAAATCAACCAACGGTGACGAGCCAATGTGTTGGCAAACCAACTACCTGGCTCAGAATTGGGAGGAACAGGCGAGACAAACGATGAGCCAGCTCACCGACAACCCAGTGGAACAACGAGCCCAATATCTTAACATGTCTAAGCAACGAGCCACAAGGGTTTGGATGGGCCAAATTAGCAAGTAAGAAGCCCACATTCGAACCAACCAGAGAAGAAAGGAAATCCCAAAGAATAAGGAAGTTTTCTTATCTCCTTTAGAAAAAGGCCTAGCCGACTTGTTTTTGTATAAATAGACATGTCCCCTTTTGAGAAAAGGGATCCGAAAATTGACCTAGTTAAACACATATTACTTTACAAACAACTTTCAAAAAAGCTTGAATAAAATCTCCATCTTTGGATCTCAGTTTCTTGGTTTCTTTACATAGAAGTTTGTCGAATCCCTAAATCTCTTTACAAGTTTTTGATTGTGCGAGTTTTGACTCCCACAATTTGGCTCCGTCTGTGGGGACTTTTCAGACTTTCTGACACCTAAGAACCACTGAGTACGAGATCTGAAGCGATGACTACCGAGGGAGACCGAAGCGGTGACGATGCGAGTAACACTGGCGTCGATCCTCCTAGGACAGGAACCAATCTGCCTCCAGCGAACGCGGAAGGCACCTCAGAAACACTAACAGAATTGAAGAACATGATGACCGCGTTGCTGAAGAAGGCCGAGGAGCAAGACAAGCTGAACAGCTCGCTGACAGAGAGAATTGAGTTACTAGCAACCGATAGCCGAGCCAGAAATATACGATCTGGAGGAGTTGGCTGGACTATGAACCCACCTATTAGCAGAATAACCAGGCGGCTTGGCCTAAACCCGACGGCCCTGGATTTTTCAACACCACGCGACGCACCAAGGCCTTTGGGAGGATTACCACCGCCACATCCAACAAACGAGCAAACACCCGCGGTGATAAGATCGAATATCACCGAGCCACCTCGGCTGATCCGAGGCGCAAGAGGAACCAGTGATGGATATGACCTACGCACCGACGTTGGATCGGCTACGGCAATCATTCTTGACGAAGAAGGAGACCACAACGCAGAAAATCTTGCTGACGAGGGATTTGCACCAGCAATAACAGGAGCCCGAGCCAGCGAAAGCGATATTAACCTAAACCGAGCCAGGAATATGGCAGAGGAAGAAGAAAATCTCCTCTGGGTCCAACGAGCGCAGTACGCTGACGAACCAAGAACGACGAGCCGAGCCCAGAGGGAAGAGTTGGACGAAATCCGAGCCTCCTTGATTTGAGCCACTGCCGAGATGAAAGCCGTCCGATCCCAGGTGCACAAGGCAACCAGTAAAGTCCCGGAGATTGACCGCGTACTGGAGGAAGCACACAATACACCGTTAACAGCCTGAATCACTAAGGCAAGGATCTCCGACCCAGGAAAGATCAAAGTCCCAGTCTACGAAGGAACAACCGACCCAAAAGAACATATAACGGCGTTTATCATAGCAATGGGCCGAGCCAATTTCAGAGAAAAAGAGAGAGACGCCGGTTTCTGCCTGATATTTGTGGAGCAGCTAAAGGGTGCAGCCCTCCAATGGTTTTCAAGATTAGAGCGGAACTCCATTGATGATTTCCAGCAGCTGTCTGCCGCTTTCCTGAAGCATTACTCCATGTTTATGGATCGAGGAGCCTCAGATGCCGACCTATGGACATTGACGCAAGGACCCATGGAGACATTACGAAGCTTCATAGGAAGATTCAAAGCAGTGATGTCAAAAGTCGAAGACGTAAGCGATAAGGCCGCTGTGCTCGCTTTAAAAAGAGCTCTATGGTACGAATCCGAATTCCAAAAAAGATTGCTCTGAACACACCACTATCAATCCAGGACGCACTGCACCGATCCTCGGATTTCATAGTCAACGAAGAAGAGATGAAGGTTTTGTCTCAGAAGTATGGAGTTGCCAAAG